>CM077221.1:41386379-41731379 GCA_039654775.1 Spinibarbus caldwelli | reverse complement strand
ATCCAGATTACATATAATCAGTTACTACCCAGCATTGATCATTTACAAAATATGTAAATAACACATTTGTGAAGTGCAAAATGATTTATCTAGCAGTAAATAATGTTAAAGGTTAAACTGAATTCTATAAAATAACAACATGACCTGACTTTGTTAATGAAAAATACCTTTGCACAGCCTTTCAGCTCCAATCTGCCTTCATTATATAGTTGACTCATGTGACTTTATTGTGCTCACACAGCAGTTATTACAATAACAGCAATAAAATGAGCTATATGATGTTGCTGGTGATCATGCTGATGCTGGATGTACCTCAAGTGCATTTAGGACTGTGGAAAATTGTTAATTTCCCATATTCTTGAGTAGTATAAGGGATAATATGCTCTCACAGATCACTGGTTTCTCTGATGGCAGAACAATTGCAGATATGCATGTGATGTTTTCGGTGCAATAACAAGAATTACTAATGGTTTGTTGTGCATTAGTGAATTTTATGTCCTGCTAAAGACTCCATGTTGTTCTGTACTAAATGATAAAGCACCTAAAGCTTGTTTAAATTGAAGGAAACAAAACTTAATTCAGCACACAACACAACTGCTTCCATTTACTCATCTACTTCACAACAATTTGTTACACAGGGTGTTAGTCTCAACATAGACAATGTGAATAATTAGCATTTTCTTTGCGAGGGCGATGATGTAGTTGTATTTAAACCTTGAATCGGCAATGACATTAATGCGTTTGCTCTCCTAAATGGATCTTAACATTCACACTTCCAAATCCCACATTCAGACAGGTTTATTGCCATTAGAGAAGTGTTGTGCTTTCTCTGAGTGCTTTCAAGGGTAATGCCATTTCAACTTGTCTTCCAGGGTTGAAATTCTTACAGCTGGTACTGATTCATCTTGTGAGAAGAGACACAACTAATACAGGCCTTAGGTTAATGAGGATTAGGGATAAAAATGAACGGGATATATTTTCTGATCTGATTCCATCAAATTATCTTATTTTAGCATTTAGATAAAATGACCATAAAACGAAATGTTAGATGTATTTCTTGTTACATCGTATGATATTACCGTTTGAGGAGTGAATTAGTTGATTAGAGGAAATTCAGACACCTGTAGTGTTGGTAGAAACAAGCTTTAAACTGAAAATTGTGTGCAAAATTGACTTCAAACTTTCATGTTTTTGTGTGAAACACAAAAGGAATTTTTGAAGAATCTTCAAACAGCTCTTTTCCATACAGCAACAGTTCATAGAGACAACATCTGTCAAAAAATCATAAAGGTGGTTCATGCAACTAGTGCACTATATGTTTTAGTCTTCTGAAGCCACATGATAATGTCGTGTGAGGAACAGACTGAAACATAAGCCATTTTCAAAGAATCTTTTTGAAGCACATCTCACATCTCATTCTCTATCCTGCATTTTCGAATGTCCTCAATGATTTCAAACCTGACATGATGTGAAGTGGGGAATTTTTTGGAGTGTGAACATGAATATATTATCTATGGATTACTGTTGGAAAAGAGCTGCATAGCCAAGATTCTTCAAAATGTCTTCTTTCATGTTTTGTGGAAAAAATAAAGTTCAATCATGACAACTCTCGAAGAGAAAAGCTGCATGTTTGTACAGTAATAAACAAATCCATCATTAAGGGGTTTTAACTTCAAAACCTTGCTTTTGGCTAAAATACAAGTCCTCTAGCCATGATATTGTTTTCTGCAGTGAAAAAATAGGCTTGTCTTGTTTAAAACAGCCCAAAACAGTTTTAAACTAACATGAGGGTGGATTTTGATGTGAGAGGACAACAGAGGATGGACTTTTTCCACTGGAAGATGCTTTATTATGGATTAGGGTAAGCGTACCTATTGAGCTTATGTACCTATTAAGCACACTTCCATTTTTGAGCTCAGATTATAAAAAGAAAAAATAATGTATTATCCTACTTGATGTCTTAACCAATTGATGTGTTTGTTACTACATACCTCTTGTAATTTCAAGTCAATCAGATCATTGCGCACTGAGATATGGGTCTCCATGTGTTCACACTGTCTGGTGGCCATTTTGAAAGCTGTCTGAAAACTTTCATCAAAAGGTGCTTAAATGTGCATTTTTTAGATGTTTAAGCCTTTATTTTGGGTAAGTTTCACTACTTACTGTAAAATTAAGAGATTAATGTTTAGACTTTTGGATATTATAACTTGGAACTTGGATGTGGGAAATAATTACAGTTAGATCCAAAAGTTTTAGCAACATAGTGCAGATGCTACAGAACACGGTTAGCTGACTAGCTGTATAAGATTGTGTGCTACGCTAATATATTACTTCACAGGCATTACTGGCTTGTACTTTTAAATCCATAATATTATACATTTACAGTTTATTGCTGGTCTGTTGTTATACAGTGCTGTAATTTTTAAATATTTCATATTATTGTAAGGTGAGCTTAAAGGGTGCACTACTACGAAAATCACACAGTGTTAGTGTGACATCAATAAGAAAAAGTATAATTTCATAGGTATTGTTAATAATAGTTGTTCATATTAAAATATATATGAACTTAATACATGACCTAGATTATTTATTTAGCAAAATCTTGTCCTTTTAATAAATATTACATGAAATTTATTAAAAATGGTTGCTGCTCCAATTAAGCTCAGTGTGCTCTCTTTAAGCTTTTCCACATTGAACGTCTCTGTAAATACTTCATAAACAGACTTTAAATATTAACTGATGGTTGTCACTTTAAGTTCATCTTTATAAAATAATTAATAACTTATTTGCACAGCTTTAAGATGACTAAATGTAGACGTAACTATAGTTCATGCCCAAAGATGCCTGAGGCATGTCGTCCATTCATAGAAGGAGCCAACAGAAATCTGTCATATCAGTCCAGGAAAAAAGGTTAAAAAAGGCGACTAAAGGCTGGAATACACTACATGGCTTTTAAAATTAGAACAGATTTTTAAAACACCAGGCATCATACACTTACCTACTTTGTAAATAGTCACTTTTGTCAAAGCTTTTGTCATTTAAAATAAAATTAAATATTTTTGTGTGAGAGATTAATATTTTATTTTATCATAACTTCTTGTTCTGAAACTAATATCTTGTGCACTAAAAATGTCTCAATGTAGATTTTGGTGTGCTTAATAGGTACGTTTACCCTATAGATTAAAGTTAAATTGCCTTAAAGATGGATTTGCTCCTTACAAAAACAGAGCTTTTGGCTTCACAAGATGTTAACTGATTGGCTGGAGTGGTGTGGATTTCTTGTGGAATATTGTGATGCTTTTATCAGCTGTTTGGACTCTCATTCTGACGGCACCCATTCACTACAGAGGATCCAATGGTGAGAAAGTGATAGAATGCTAAATTTCTCCAAATCTGTTCTCATGAACAAACAAACTCATCTCTATCTTGGATGGCCTGAGGGTGCGTCAGTTTTCAGCAAATTTGAATTTTTAGGTGAACTAGTTCTTTAAGTTTTCACATCGGTCATGCAGAGAAATCAAACTGGCACATATAAGCAGATAGTGTGTGCCTATATTAGGTAGGCGACAGTTTTACTTTGCAAGTTATTATTTCTCAAACCCACGCTTTGGAAACACCGTCACTCAGTTGAAAATGCAACCATTATTGGTTGAACCTTTAAGTACGTATTTCCATATAGAAGAGTGTGCGTCTGCTGAGCTGAGCATGTTGAATATTAAAATCCAGAAGAGTAGATGAAAGAATAGTATTGCACATTTGCAACGACTGCTGCCTACAACATATAATGAGCAGACACTTGTTTCCAAATATTGAGGCTTGAAAATTGACTGTAATTTTTTGCTTTATCATTTTTAAAAGGTCCAGACATTGTGCTTGTTTGGTGTGCACTTGGTGAAGGACTCAAAAGGTGTGTTTGCTTTAGCATTACTAAAGATATTTTGATCCGCTGTGACCTTGAGGCTTCATCTGAAACCAAAGGTAACCTATTGTACTTCAGTCATTAATGCCTTTAGGTCCTTTATATATGGTATGCATCATTGCACACATTAGCACTAGCTGCCTCTGTAGAAGTTTTGGCTTATGAATGTCCGTTTCTCAGTGTGTCTTTCTCTTTTTCAGTCATTGCATTTTTGTGTTGCATAATCAGTGGGTGGAACCAAGGACTTGCCAGGTGCACTTTGCAGTTTTACTTGTGAAAGTCTTTATTTTAAAGGCTTAAGATTGCCAACCAGTTCATAATCAGCATTACATCTCCATGCTTTTACATATTCCTTATATGTTAATGCAGGTGCACAGTACAAGATTGAAGCCTTTCATCTTTTTGTGTGACTAGATCAACAAAATGCCCCAGATTATCAGTGTGCTTGAACATCAATGAAATTGCAAAAGAGTGCAAGAGGAGAGCAAGACAGCAGGAAGTGGGAGCCAAAACAATGCATCCACAGTTATGGAGGAAAATGATCTTTTAATTGCTCTAGTTGGCGATTGGTTGCGTAAAGTGTGCATGAACACAACAGAAAAGAAGAAACTGTCAGGGGAGAATTCAGTAAGGAGAAAGTGTGGTAATGATAGAGACACTTATTTGAGCATGCATTTGATTAACTAAAGGATTTAAAATCATCTACAGTACTCGTTTGGATGTGTTCTCGGTTATGATGCTTTTTCTATGCTATCTTCTGTCAGAAGTGTGTAGTTAGAGTTGGAATAGGAATGAGGCTAATATTCTGTCTTGCATTAATATTTCAGCCTCATGCCTATTCAAGACTTATTGTCACCTGTTTTAAGTACAGGAAGTAACATGATAAAGCTTTCTTGCCATATTTTATATATATATTTATTTATTTTCTTACATATGTTTGCAAGATAAACGTGTTGATTAAGCATCTGTGATGAAGTAGATACCCCGCTGGGTACAGCACGCACCACACACACACACACACACACACACACACACACACACACACACTGACCGCACCACACACACACACACACATACATACTCACCACGCTGATTTTCCCTCCTCTCTGTTTGGTTGCCAGCCGAGCGGGTGCACACGCCGTCTTGACAGCCCATGGACAGTTTCACACATTACATTACCCTGTTCCAGATTCATCCCGATCATACATACTACATGCATTGTCTCGTTTATGTCATGTATTTCATGTTTGTTTGTCGGGAGTGTTTGGCGTGGTCAGTCTCGCTGGTGGCGCCGGTGTGGTGACAAATCGAGTCCCCCCTCAAAATCCACTAATTAATTATACTAATTAATAAAGTAATATCAGATTAACTGTCTGTAATATTATAATAATCTCTAAAAAAAAAAAAAAAAAGTACTTAAAATAGGTCTTATAAAATGAAATTGTCTAAAGGTGTTAAGGAACAGCCTAATAATTAAGGTTCAAACAAAATGATATCAAAATAAATGATGTTGAATTACGAAATAAAAGCCCCCCAAAATCTCATATCCAACCAGTTTTGCTTGGCATTTCAGATAGCTCTAAAAAGGAAAGTCCCTGTTACCACAGACTAGTTTCACTTCAGATTGATAGTAGACCTTCTCAGGTTGTCACTCACCCAAAATCAGGTAAGTCTGATGTTGCATTACAAAATAAAAGCCCTCCAAAATCTCATATAAAGGGTGTTTTACTTGGCAGGGGACTTTTCATTTTAGAGCTATCTGAAATGCCATGTAAAACACCCTTTATATGAGATTTTGGAGGGCTTTTATTTTGTAATGCAACAACAGTTATTTTGATATAATTTTGTTTGAACCTTAATTATTAAGCTGTTACTTAACACTTTTAGACAATTTCATTTTATAAGGCCTATTTTAAATACATTTTTTTAGAGATTATTATAATAATATTACAGACAGTTAATCTGATATTACTTTATTAATTAGTATAATTATTTTTCTTAATATATCTTACCCTTACTCTTATTTCCCTGTTCTTGTTTGTATGTATAAGTTAAGCAGTAAAAAAAAAAACAACAACAACAAAAAAAACAACAACAACAACAACAACAAAAAAAAATTGGCTGAGTGAATGCAGGCGATAGACCGGCGGAAGACTGCCATAATGCATTGTACATGCACGCAGAATAAAACAGCGCGGCGGCTAGATTGACCATGCATTTCGGAGTGGCGGCTGGCTTGACCGCAGTCGAAATCCGGTCCCATTAGGACCCCAAGCGACCCCATTGGCTCAAATTACTTTTAATAGGTACTTTCTTTAGTGCCTGATTACAATTCCTACAAAATCATGTTATGATAAATGCTGTTTAAACAACATTACAATGATAATTAATGTCTGTATTCGTTAGCTTATGTACTAGCATAGCATACAGATACCTGATTAGCTGCATAGCTTATTTTATACAGGAATTTGCGCTTATCTTACATGTATTCACAATTATTTTTTTTTTAAATGATGTGTTAAATGAAGTGTTAAATGTCAAATATTTTATTTTATTAATAAAACTAATTAATGATTTTCAATTTTTTTCACTTAATAGGTTATTATTACTTTTATTTATTAATTAGCAGTTAATCAAGTGTAACGAATTACATTTAACTTGTTTCATTATGCACTATTTTGTTCTATTGTGCACTATATAGTAAGCCATACGTTTTTACATTAATATCTTTATGTATTTATTTAGGCAATGGGATCACTCGGGGTCCTAAGCGGACCCGATTTCGAGGGGGGACTCGATTTCTCATGACACCGGCAAAACCGAGCAATTGAGCGTCAACCGCTTATGACATCATCGTTGGCACCGCGTTGGCGCATTGTGCTCAAAATCGGGCAAAATCATTGTTTAATGTGGTAAAGACTGACGAATATAAAAGGGAAACATAGTCATGTGTATTATTGGTTTTATTTTGTGTTTATTATGTTGAAATGAGGTTTTGTGTTTATAAAATATGTCTATTGTGTATATGTACGGAGGTTATTGGAAAATGTATTGTTTTAAAAATGGTACGTCCAAAGAAGGGGCGGAGTCTGGCCTATAAGAAGGGAGGCCAGATTCACATTTATCACTTGTTAACCAAGTCAAAGACTATAGAATACCCAAGACATGTCACTCGAATAGTTTTGAATGGGGAAAAATGCAATGCTTAACATGGCTGCTCAATCGAACGAAGCCCCGCCTTCTGAGCAAAAGAGCCAATCGCTATTCGGGAAAGTCAGCGCGTCACTGTAGCTGCCGTTAGAAGTCCCGGTTGCTATAGAAATAGTCAGCATTCTGAGACGTGCGCCTAGGACTGCGGATGCGCACTGGCTGATCTAGCCTGAAAAACAAGCTTTTTATAATGCTATTTGAGCAAAAGAAAAAACATTTATGACACAGTTGTTGTCAGATTTCATTGGTGATTTCAAATATGAAATTTAATCGTAAGCTTAGTGAACCGTTTGGGAGAATCTGATGTTTCCCCATACAAAGTAATAGGAGCTGCACTTGGATGCCCGAGAGGCGTTTCAAAGATGGCTGCCGAGTGACATGACTTGTCTTAAAGAGACTTTGAACAAGTCGAATGCGAGCGTGCAACAGTAGTGCTGTGAGCAAACACCCAGCAAAGCAAGTATACTGAGGATACCCTTTGTGTATATATTTTGTAGATATCTTTTTCATCTTTATTTTCCAGTTTGTTGTTTCTTTGCTACTTTGTATTTTTTGGGGTCTTTTGGTGATTACACTGTATATATTTCTTCACGCCATCACTCGTGAACTTTTGTATATATCTGCGGTGCTGTAAATAAACTACACCTTGCACGAAAGTGCTTCTGTGGGTAGAGCCATCATTTTACATCTTTTACGGACACTTTCCACGTCCCAAGCGAGTTGGTGGTTCTCGCAGTATCACAGCATCCTACTGAAAAAAAAAAAAAATCCATTTACGCTTTCACTATTCCTTAATTCCCTGTTGTAGCTTGTACTCTAAATAATGTCTGAAACTTTGTATTATTAGCAGTTCTAATGTTTATTGACTTTTTATGATGAATCGCTTCCTCATTTGTAAGCCACTTTGGATAAAAGTGTCTGCTAAATGAAAATATTCTGCTGCTTAGATTTTTTGTGGAAAATGTGATACTTTTTTTTTTCAGGATTCTCAGATCGAATAGAATAGTATTTATTTGAAATTGAAATCTTTTGTAACATTATAAATTAATTTATGGTGACCTTTGATCAATTTAATGTCCCCTTGCTGAATAAAAGTATTAATAAAAGGATCATGTGACACTGTAATGATGCTGAAAAATCAGCTTTACATTACAGGAATAAATTACATTTTCAAATATATTCAAACAGAAAACAGTTAGTTTAAATCGTAATAATATTTCACACTATTATGGTTTTTACTATATATTTTTGATGAATTAAATGCAGCCTAGGCTAGCATAAGAGACTTCTTTCAAAAACAATAAAAATCTGAATTATTACAAACTTTTGAAAGTAAGTGTGTGAGGGGGCACAAGAATTAACAATTAATTATTATAAAATGCAACAATAAAATAATAATAATTAAATATAATGATTTATTTTATAATTTCATTTAGTAAAATATTAATATTAATGCATTTTAAAGTTTGTTTTGTGAACATTTATGTTTATGTTTCAGTGAAAATCAACTCTGGTACTGTAATTCTTTTTAGTCACCACTTAATAGATTCCTTCTTTTTCAAAGTAAGATCCTTGTTTACCACTTATTGTCAAAGATCATTATTTACCACTTAACAATGGTATTGCCTCTTATAGAGGCAAATTATTTATGCCATTAGTGGTCAGCAAGTGGTCTAATAACATATTCATTCTGTTGCACAAAGTTTGGTTGTAAAGCTTTTCTTGCTTTTCCTGGATGGAGATGGTGACCGCATAGGGAGCTTTGTGTTCTGCGAGCTGGACCGTCTCCAGTGCAGTAATCTGTAGTGGTGATGAATATACTTTGCCCTGAATCTGTCATGTGCTGGAGGTGGAGATCTGCTTTGGAAGTTGGCAGTGATATGTCTGAAATTCAGATCGATGTTTGGATGTCTGCAGAGTGCACACATAGATATGTACACATCAGTTTCACAGTTCATTCATTTCTGAATCCTATTTTTTACTCAAAAAGTGAGTTGTAGTAAGATTAAAAAAGCACCAATATGGGTGTACTACTCTCTATTTCGCTCCAAAATCACTACAGATAAGTACTAAAATAACTAAAGCTAAAACTAAAAATAATAAATACTCTATACACATAATAAAACATAAAAAACACACAACAACAAAAAAACGTAACCGTTACATCACTTGCTCATCAGTGGATGCTCTGCAGTGAATGGGTGCCGTCAGAATGAGAGTTCAAACAGCTGATAAAAACATCACAATAATCCACAAGTGATCCACACTACTGTAGTCCATCAATTGATGTCTTGTGAAGTCAAAAGCTGTGTGTTTGTTAGAAACAAATCCATTGTAAAGACGTTTTTGACTTTAAACTGTTGCTTCTGGTCAAAATTCTAGTCCTTAATCCATGATAATGCTTCCTCCAGTGAAAAAGTCCATCCCCTATTGTCCTTTCACATCAAAATTTTCTGACATATTTGTTTAGTTTCTTTTTTGGACTGTTTTTGCTTGTAAATGGGGCTTGATCTGTGCATATTCTTTCCTGATTCAGACGAGACAACTTTTTCACTAGAGAAAGAATATTATAGGTAATATGGAATATGTATTTTAGCCGGAAGCAACGGTTTGAAGTTTAAAATGTCTTAATGATGGATTTGTTTCTTACAAACACACATCTTTTCCCTTCATAAGATGTTAATTGATGGACTGGAGTGGTGTGGATTATTGTGATGTTTTTATCAGCTGTTTGGACTCTCATTCTGACGGCACCCATTCACTGCAGACAATCCATTGGTGAGCAAGTGATGTAATGCTACATTTCTCCAAATATGACGAAGAAACAAACTTATCTACATCTTTGATGGCCTGAGGGTGAATATATATTCAGCAAATTTTAATTTTGGGTGAACAATTCCTTTAATAAGAAGTATCTTAATGATATTAAACTGGTATCTTAATGGTACTGGTTCTTTACACTTAAGAAGCACAAACTCAAACTCCAAATCCTGGAATTCTTTAAAATCTTGGAATTGCCACCTTAAATACATTTCTGCAGCTTTGAGCCCCAATATATTCATCCACTTCACACTCTTGGAAAACCTAGGATTAATTGCCACGAGCACTTCCCATTGGTCTCTCGAGCTTTTTCCACCAGGTTTTGTTTGCAGTGGAGCCAATTTCTGTTTTTCCCATTGGGAGCTGGATCAGTAAGCAGCTGCCAGGATGGCCGCCTGCCGTCGGAGCGGGGCCAGGCGTGAGCGGCGGAGGGGAGAGGGCCCGCGTCACAAATAAACTCACTGGGAAGAGCGAACAGAAGGCGTTTGTTTATGAACGCCTGGGGCCAAAACGAGAACGGACACGCTTTCATGTTTAGAAGCTCCCTCCAGGGTTGTTTATGCCACATATTCACAGTGTCTTTGCTTACTCAGGTGTCATGCCAGAGAGTGCGGCTCCTCAACCGCACACTTCAGCATCCGTCCGCTGCGGTTTGAGTGAATGTTGAGCTGCCGTGAAGGTCATTGTTTAGGATTGGTCTTGGTGTCATTACTTGCTTTTTCCTTGGGAATTTGACCAGTCATTCATTCCCTCCATCTCAAAACCTCACATGTGGTCTAAAGTCATAAAATTTGACTAAAATCTCACATATACTCTAAAAAAAATAAAGGTTCCAAAAGGGGTTTTTGTAGCTATGCAAAAGAAGAACCATTTTTGGTTCCCCAAAGAATTTTTCAGTGAACAGTTCTTTAAAGAATAATTGTTTTCTTAGTGTGAACTGTGAAGAACATTTGAAAGATCTGAAGAACCTTCACGCTTAAAAATAAAGGTTTCAAAAGGGGTTTTTTTTTTTGGCTTCCCAGAGAACCTTTCTGTGAACAGTTCTTAGAAGAACCATTATTTTCTTAGTGTGAAGAACATTTTAATAATGTAAAGAACCTTTTTGCACTTTTAAGTTCTATGGATGTTAAAGGTTCTTCATGGAACCACATTGTTAAAGAGACAGTTCACACAAAAATTTAAATTCTGTCATCATTTACTCACCCTCAAGTTGTTCCAAACCTGTAAGAGTTTGTTTCTTCTGCTGAGCACAAAAGAAGTTATTTTGAAGAATTTTTGGTAACCAAAATTTTTGAAGGTAGCCATTGACTTCTATAGTATGGAAAAAAAATACTATAGAAGTCAATGGCTACCGTCAGCGGTTTAGTTACCAACATTTTCAAAATAACTTCTTTTGTGTTCAACAGAAGAAAGAAACAACTTCAGGGGCAGTAAATGATGACAGAATTTTCATTTTTGTGTGAACTATCCCTTTAAGAGTGTAGATTTCACTTAGTCAGCTGCACTTCAATTGCCTCCAATAGATGTATCAATATCATTGATCCTTAGATACTGATCATAAACTGTAACGTTTCATTGCAAGTTTTGATGCCTTCATATCTGTTATTCTCACTGTCCACAGTTGAAGATTATATAATTCATAACTGACTATTGTAAGATCGAAGATATGACAGAATCTAAAGACAGGCGTGCAAACAGATCTGTCACAGATCAAACGCAGTCACTGATGCAACTCTCTTATCATCTGAATATATTAAAGCATCACTAAAGTTTTCTTTTTCCGTCACGCTCGGAACATTTGTGCCCTCAATCCACAAGATTAGACATTGTGTGCTTAAGTAGCATGAGCTATTATATAAAGGAAGTTTTATAATCCTTTAGGAGTTTACACTTTTTATATAAATATATTACAATCAGATACTATTAATATATTTTTTTATCATATTCTATTAAAACAAAAGATTTGGAGTCATCAGCAGTAACACTTTGTGACTTTTATATATAAATGTGCACAGATAATTTTAAGCAGAATTGCTTTGTTATTTCTTTTCAAAACCAAGGCAATGTAACTAATATCTCTACACTTTTCTAGAAACAAGAGTTTACCTTCCCTACCTGTAATCACATGAAGTGCCAGACAGTCATTTTACCATAAATTATCACCAATCTGAATAATGAAGTAGGAGCAGGTGTGGGATTTTATTGTGCCTTGCAGAGCAGTAAAGTGTTCACTGGATCAGTGTAATATAAAGATCATTCTGATTCAGAGTACACTGATATACAACACTGACATCTAGAGGCTGAATTGCAAAGCTACATTGCAGAGAGCATTTGAATGATAAAACAGACAGGACTTTATCATAGCTCTAAGGTTGGAACAATCATGATACATGTTATGCAATAAAAATTGTATTACTGAATCATTAAAATGTATTACGAACATTCTTTTTAACTTCTAATTGAGGTAGGCACTTTGACTTCTTATATTAAATTCAATATTATGATCTAGTGGTTTTCATTATGGTTCCATTACATTTGGCACATATAAACATTTCTTAAATACAAATGTACAAGAAAGGATCTCCAGAATCAAATGTGAAATTAAAGTAAGATTTTGTTTATGATTTAGATGTATTTATTTATTTATTTATTTTTTTATTTTTTTACATAATTCCAATATTCAAATATATGTATAATATGTATGAATAATTATAATACATATAATACACACAAAACTAGTCATACAGCAGAGCAGCATGGTCAAGGAATGTAACATTATTACACCAGTAGGTGGCAACCTTTTTTTTTCTGAATAAAAAAAAGTCTCTGAATAATTTATTCAACCAATTCACTTGGGCGATTCATTCAGGAATGTAACAGATTGCTGAATTCGGAACCATGTGCTAGCATACTGCTCTTTTTTACTATCATAGAAAGATAAGCTAAAAATAATAAGTAGTACACTATTCTGTTCTGAATTCAGCAGTCGTCTTCATGAACGAGTCATTGAATAATTCACTCAACCGACTCATTTAAAAAATGCTGAACACCACTGTTGCTCAGTGTTGCAACGACATGAGCTTGTGGTCTTGTTTGGAACATTTTTTTTGTCGGCAATAACTGGAAATATTATGTCTAAAATGTAAGCTATTTCATATTCATATTTCATATTTATTGAACTGAAATATTACACAATCTGACTGACTGAGAGGAAGCACTTTTTGGATGATTTAATGAAGTAACATGAACTAATTTGTGTTCGTTAATATTTGTTACCGTTAATAAAATTTCACTTTTTGTTCACGTTCATTCACAGTGCCTTAACTAATGTCAATAGATATCAGTTGCTTTTGATTGTAGAATGTATTTGTGAATGTTGAAATCAACATTAACTAAATTAGAAATGCTGTAGAATTATTATTTATTGTTAGTTAATTTCAACTAATGTAGTTAACAAACTGAAACCATTGAAAACTTGTTGAACGAGCTTTTTACAGAAATGTGTGTGAAAACCCTAAAGATGATGTTACAGGAATAAACAGGATGTCCAAACAGCTTTAATAATGAATTACAGATATTTAGATTTGTATGTGAATATTACATCTCTCTGGAACAATTGTTATTATATCATATATTGCAAATGAACAGGAGGGTCAGTTTGCATCATATTTTTCAAGAGTACCTGTAGAAGTATTGATTTAAGGCTAAATCAGCATCTCCAAGTGTGTTTTTTGTGTTGTTGTAACAGGTTGACTGGTAGTGTGTTGCTTGTTATCTCTTGTTACTCGGTAGATTAGCTAAATAATTGATGTGGACATCCCCTCACATCGACTCACAGTCCCCTTCAGGGGAAAGCAGTGTGTATGTATGCAGTGTGTATGTATATATGTGTGTGAATTGCAATTTATTAGCTGTAGAAATGAAGAATTATGTATGGTGTACAGATGCAATTTGCAAAGTATTCAAAATAGATGGTAGCAAACCATATAAAAAATAAATGTGCTAATGGAGATCATCCCTTGTGCTCTATCACCCCCAGATACAGTATATAGAGTGCTGCAGTGATGTGTATTTGTGTAGGCAAACCCATAAATTCACATCACTCTGGTTCCCTCAACAAAAACCCAATAAGACTTTTCCATTGGCTTATGGATTATTGGAGAAAATAAGCTCTGCGACCAACAAAAGTTTATTATTCTTACATGTATTGTTGTGTAAAAGTGGAAGTGTTGTGTAACTTGTTTCCATGTTTTGGCCTATAAAAATGTGTCATCCTTGAAGCACATTACTTCAAAGTTTATCTCACTATAAGTCTATTATATGACTTTAAATATAGAACTTAATTGGCTGATGTAGCTTTTTCTCCACAATAAGACACCAGGTTAAAACAAAATGGCTTTAGAGAGACTATGTGACTACTATGCCCATGAGTCTCTGCGCTATTAGCTGCTGTTTTGAAGGGGACAGAGGTTGCTGTTAATGCCTACACAGTGCTCAGCTGATGTTCACAGATCTTTGTCTAGACCCGCTAAGTCCATAGACAGCAACTGTCAGACTCACAACCACAGTGACTTTGAAAGGGCGAAAGAGGAGGGACAAGAGACCTCCACTGATTCACAGCCCTAATGAGTTGTGAGACCGCAGGAAATCAGGGCAAAGCTGTGCATACTCTGTGCAACTACATAAATAACCTAGAAAGCTTTGTAGGCACAATACACACACACACACACACACACATGCATATATATATACAGTGGGTACGGAAAGTATTCAGACCCCCTTCACTTTTTTCAATTTTGTTATGTTGCAGTCTGATACTACAATTGTTTAAATTCTTTTTTTTTCTCATTACTCTACACTCTGTCCTTTATAATGACAAAGTGAAAACAGAATTTTAGAAATGTTTGTAAATTTATTAAAAAGAAAAAACTGAAATACCACATTTACATAAGTATTCAGACCCTTTACTCAGTACTTAGTTGAAGCACCTTTGGCAGCAATTACAGCCTCGAGTCTTTTTGGGTATGACGCAACAAGCTTTGCACAACTGGATTGGGGGAATTTCTGCCATTCTTCTTTGCAAATCCTCTCAAGTTCGGTCAGGTTGGATGAGGACCGTCTGTTGACAGCCTTTTTCAGGTCTCTCCAGAGATGTTCGATAGGGTTCAAGTCAGGGCTCTGGCTGGGTCACTGTAGGACATTCACAGAGTTGTCCCTAAGCCACTCCTGTGTTGCCTTGGCTGTGTGCTTAGGGTCATTGTCATGTAAGAAGGTGAACCTTCGGCCCAGTCTGAGGTTTTGAATGCCCTGGACTGGGTTTTCATTAAGGCTATCTCAATATTTTGGTGCATTGAGCTTTTCTTCTACTCTGATGAGTTCCTCAGTCCCTGCCGCTGAAAAACAGCCCAACAGCATGAGGCTGCTACCAGCACACTTTACTTTTGGGATGGTACTCTGCAGGTGATGAGAAGAGCCGGTTTCCTTCAAACATGATGCTTAGAATTGAGGTTCATCAGACCAGAGAATCTTGTTTCTCAGAGTCTGAGGGTCTTTTAGGTGCTTTATTGCAAATTCCAAGTGTGTTTTCATGTGTCTTCACTGAGGAGAGGATTGAGTTTGGCCACACTGCCATAAAGCCCAGATCGGTGGAGTGTTGCAGTGATGTTTGTCCTTCTGTAGGTTTCTCCCATCTGCATATATGATCATGGAGCTCAACTAGAGTGACCACCAGGTTCTTGGTCACCAGTCTAGACAAGCCCCTTCTCCATCAATTGCTCAGTTTGGCTGGGGACCAGCTCTTGGAAGAGTCCTGGTTGTGCCAAACTTCTTCCATTTGAGAATTATGGAAGCCACTGTGCTCTTGGGAACCTTCAGTGCAGCAGAATTTTTTTTTGTAGCCTTCCTCAGATCTGTGCCTCAATACAATCCTGTGTCTGAGCTCTGCAGGCAGTTCCTTTGACCTCGTGGCTTGGTTTTCGCTCTGATATGCATTATCAGCTGTGAGGCCTTTTACAGAGAGGTGTGTGCCTTTCCAAATCATGTCCAATCAATTTAATTTACCACAGGCGGACTCCAATCAAGGTGTAGAAACATCTCTGCAATGATCAAGAGACATGGGAGGCACCTGAGCGAAATTTCAAGTGTTGTTGCAAAGGGTCTGAATACTTATGTAAATGTGATATTTCAGTTTTTTCTTTTTAATAAATTTACAGACATTTCTAAAATTCTGTTTTCACTTCATCATTATGAGGTACAGAGTGTAGATTAATGAGAAGAAAAAATTAATTTAAACAATTGTAGTATCAGGTTGCAACATAACAAAATTGAAAAAATTGAAGGGGGTCTGAATACTTTCCGTACCCACTGTATATATATATATATGTGTGTGTGTGTGTGTGTGTGTGTGTCTGTGTCTGTATATTAGGGCTGTCAAGTGCTTAAAAATTTGAATCTAATTAATGGCATGATGTGCTGATTAATTAATCAAATCAATCACATATCAATTTGGGCTGAGAAATTGATCATTTAAAATAATTCTAAGTCATTATGTTAAATAACAAAATAATTGAATAGACATTACAAATTGTCATGGTACTTCTCTGTGGCAAACCAAGGAACGAGGAGACAAGAGGTAAACTCAAAATAAGTCAAGTCAAGTCGAGCTTTATTGTCATTCTGCTACATGTGTGGACATATAGTGGAACGAAATGTCGTGTCTCGCAGGACCACGGTGCTACATACTAGTTAAACCTAAGATAAACATACAACAATGCAAGTATAGGAAAAACAATAGAGCTATACAACAGTTAACTATTTGACTATACATATACTAAAAATACTATAACTGCTATACCTAGTTGACCACACATACACAAACTGAGACTGTACAAAAACTTTACATAAATACTGTACATGAAATTGTGCGAAAGAGATATATGTACATGAAATTGTGCAGAAAAATATATATTTTGTACATTAAATTATTGTGCAGAAGAGAGATTTTGTGGGAGACAGTGCATAGTGCAAAAAGATTTTGTAGTGCAATGCTCAAGTAAACATGTATTATTTTGTAGTGCAATGTTCAAGTAGACATATATTTTCTTAAGAGTTTTTGTGACAGGGAGTGTATGTAGAAAGTGTCTAGTGTGCATATAGTGGGATGAGTGTGTTACTACAGGTGGTTTGTATACCCCACTCACCTGTGTGTGGCACATTCAGAATTGCACTTAGTAAAATTGTCAACAGTTTTTAATGAGTTGGGGGGTGGGAGGGCTGAGGTGTTCATGGTTTCAGAGGGGGACAGGGGGATTGGAGTTAAGAGCTCTCACAGCCTGGGAAAAAAAGCTGTTGAGCAATCTGACAGAGCGAGCTCTGATGCTCCGGTACCTTCTACCTGATGGCAGGAGCTGGAAGAGGTTGTGAGAGGGGTGGGTGGGGTCCTTCACGATGCTGGTGGCCTTGTTGGAGCATCGTGAAAGGAAAATGTCCAGGATGGAGGGGAGAGGGGCACCGATGATCTTTGCGGCAGTGTTCACTGTCCGTTGTAGGGTCTTGCGGTCAGCAGCACTGCAGTTCCCATACCAGACAGTGATGCAGGTGGTCAGCACACTCTCAATGGTGCCCCTGTAAAAAGTGGTGAGGATGGGTGGAGGGAGACTTGCCCTTTTCAGCCGGCGGAGAAAGTGGAGGTGCTGTTGTCCCTTCTTGTTGAGTGACGTGACGTTGGTGGTCCAGGTGAGATCCTCTGTGATGTGCACTCCCAGGAATTTAGTGCTGCCGACTCTCTTCACGGTTGAGCCGTCGATGGTCAGCGGGGGGTGGTCAACAGAGTTTCTCTTGAAGTCCATCACAACCTCTTTCGTCTTACCCACATTGAGGGACAGGTTGTTAGCACCACACCATTCAGCCAGCTGTGCCACTTCCTCTCTGTAGTGCGTTTCATCGTTGTTGCTGATGAGGCCTACCACAGTTGTGTCATCAGCAAACTTGATGATGTGGTTGGAGCTGGACTTGGCAGTGCAGTCGTGGGTCAGCAGCGTGAAGAGCAGCGGGCTGAGCACACAGCCTTGTGGGGTACCTGTGCTCAGTGTGGTAGTGCTGGAGGTGTTGCGGCCGACACGGCTGACTGAGGTCTTTCAGTTAAAAAGTCCAGGATCCAATTACAGAGGGAGGTGTTAAGGCCCAGCAGGTTTAGTTTGTGGATAAGCTGTTGTGGGATTATTGTGTTGAATGCTGAGCTGAAGTCAATGAACAGCATTCTAACATAAGAGTCTTTCTGTTCCAGATGGGTAAGAGCTAGGTGGAGAGTGGTGGATATTGCATCGTCCGTGGAACGGTTTGGACGGTATGCAAACTGGAGTGGGTCCAGCGTGTTTGGGAGACTGGACTTGATGTGCTGCATGACTAACCTCTCAAAGCACTTCATCATGATTGGGGTCAGTGCTATGGGACGATAGTCATTCAGACAGGACACAGGTGACTTCTTTGGTACTGGAATTATGGAGGTGGATTTGAGACACGTGGGGACGACTGCCTGGCTCAGCGAGATGTTGAAGATGTCTGTTAGGACATCTGTCAGCTGTGCAGCACAGTCTTTCAGTACACGTCCAGGTATGTTGTCAGGGCCCGCAGCCTTTCGTGGGTTAATCCTGGATAGGGTCTTCCTTACGTCGACTGGAGAGAGACAGAGTACCTGGTCGTTTGGAGATGTGAGTAGTTTCTGTGCAGGTGTGTCGTTCTGTATCTCAAATCGTGAGTAGAAGTGGTTGAGTGCCTCTGGTAGGGATGTGTCATCGTCACTGGCCTGTGGCAGGGGTTTGTAGTCAGTGATGGTCTGAATGGCTTGCCACAGGGTCCGAGTGTCTCTGCTGTCTGTGAAGCGATTGTTGATTTTTTTAGCATACTGATGTTTTGCCTTCTTGATGCCATGAGACAGATTGGTTCTTGCTGTTTTGAGGGCTGCTTTATCTCCTGATCTGAATGCTTCATCTCTGGTCTTTAGCAGCCCATGAACCTCTGCTGTCATCCATGGCTTCTGGTTGGCACGTTTGGTGATGGTTTTGGTGACTGTCACATCATCTATGCACTTTTTGATGTAAGCAGTCACAGTTTCGGTGTACTCCTGCAGGTCTGTGTGGTTGTTGTAGGTGGCCGCCTCTTTAAACATGTTCCAGTCTGTGTCCTGGAAGCAGTCCTGCAGTGCTGAGGTGGCATTGTCTGGCCATACTGTGATCTGATTTTTAACTGGTTTGGTGAGTTTGAGAAGTGGTCTGTATGCTGGGATTAGCATAACAGAGATGTGGTCAGAGTACCCAAGGTGGGGGCGGGGTTCGGCTTTGTATGCATCCTTTACTGTTGTGTAAACAAAGTCCAGTGTGTTGTTTCCCCTTGTTGAAAAGTTCACATGTTGGTAGAACTTTGGCAAAACTGTCTTTAGGTTTGTGTGGTTGAAGTCACCGGCTATGATGAAAAAGCCGTCGGGGTTATTTGTTTGTTGTTCGCTGATGGCGCTGTACAGCTCGCGAAGAGCGTCCTTTGCGTTTGAACACGGGGGAATGTAAACCGCGACAATAACAATGGTCGTGAACTCCCGCGGCAGATAGAACAGTCGACACTTCACAAACATAAACTCCACCAGTGATGAACAGTGTTTTGTCACTACCGCAGCATTGTTACACCATTATTTGTTGATATACACACACAAGCCACCCCCGCGAGTCTTACCAGACAGTGATGAATCTCTGTCCGCTCGGTAGCAAGTTAGTACGTGCAACTGAATGGCAGAGTCCGGGATGTTGTCGTTTAGCCATGTTTCAATGAAAACAAACACACAACAATCCCTTGCCTCATGCTGTGTAGACCGACTGAGTTGAATTAAGTCCAGTTTGTTTTCCAGAGAGCGAACGTTTGAGAGCATGAGTGTTGGAAGAGCCGGTCTTGTGGGGTTAGCCCTCAGCCTAGCTCGTATACCTCCGTGCTTACCGCGCTTCCGTCCTCTCTCACACCGCTTGCGACGCCGCCTTGTGCGGGTAGCGTCAGTCGGCGAGGCCGCGGTCTCGATGTCCGGCTCCAGCAGTAAACAAAGGCCTCGTAGCTTCTCAGTAGCCGCCGGGAGAGTTTGTGTTTGTATGGCTTGTCAATATCCAAAAGGCTTTGGTGATCGTATATGTATCTCGTAGTGATCTCCCAATGAATTAACGGTAAATCGACACTATTTGGAGACGAACAGACGACATTAAAAGACATAAAAGCACCGTCTTTGGGACCTGGAGTGGCCGCTGCGTCTGATTGCGCCGCCATCTTGGTTTTTTTTTTTTAATAATAACAGGCTTTTATTATTATTTTATTATTATTATTATTAACAGGCTATTAACAGGCTTTTAATAATCCAAATCAAACGGGGAACACTGGACAGGCAGAGACACACAGGAACACGACGTCGACCTTCAATACCGGACAGGAAACAGGGCAGAACATACTATAAATACTAAACGTAAACGAGATAATTAAACAAACACAGCTGGAACTGAATGAACTGATAATCAAACTAAACAAGGACAGGAAACAGGAAGGACTAAATATAGGCATGTTGGGAACAAAACACAAGTTCGGGGCGCCATGGCAGATCAGGCAGTTCAGGAGGCCATGGCGGAGCAGGGAGCTCAGGAGGCCATGGCGGAGCAGGGAGCTCAGGAGGCCATGGCGGAGCAGGGGGCTCAGGAGGCCATGGCAGTGCAGGGAGCTCAGGAGGCCATGGCTGGGCCTCATCCTTCGGCCCGGCCTCTCCGGCCGGAGCCCTATAAACCCCTCAAAAAATTCCTTGGGGGAAATTAATGTAGAGGCCCTCTGTGGGCTAAACTCACTCGGGAACTGGAGCCCTCCGTGGGCTAAACTCGCGAACTGGAGCCCTCCGTGGGCTAAACTCGCGAACTGGAGCCCTCCGTGGGCTAAACACAGGAACTGGAGCCCTCTCTGGGCTAGGCTCGGAATCTGAGGTCCCTACTGGGCCGGACCTGAGACAAACTGCCCTCCTTGGGATGAACGTGGTGACCAAGGCCATTTCAGGGGTGAATTCAGGAACTGCTTCTATTGAGGCAGCCGGAGAATTAAGCAGCTTGGGAATGGCCTCTGTGGCCATGATAAGAGAAGCTGCCTGCTTCTGAGGGACCCCAAAAGACAAGACCGACAAGATCTGTTCCTGTGGACATGACAAGACTTCTGGGGACATGACTTGACTTTGGTCAGGGGCTAGAGCCATCTCTCGACTCTGGTCAGGGGCTAGAGCCGACATAGGAGCGCGCTTTCAAGGAGTGGGCACTGGAGGGAGCTCTGGCAGGCGCTTTCGAGGAGCGGGCACTGGTGTCGGAGCGGCCGGCGGGCTTGAGTGAGCAGTGGCCCGCGAACTTGACTTCGGATCGGCCGGCAGGCTTGAGTGAGCTGCGATCGGCAGGCTTGACTTCATAGTGTCCGGCTGACTTGACTGACGAGTGGACAGCAGATATGACTAATGAACAGCTGACAGACTTGACTGACGAATTGTCGGCGGGACTGACGGTGGGCTGGTTTTGGCTCGGGCCCGGACACTCCCCAGACACCGGAAGACCCCTTCCCTCCAACTTAGTCCAGTTGTGTCGGGGAGGTCCACAGGGCGATGGTAGTTGGCCCCGAGCCAGAACAAATAGTTGAGTGCGGTGTCGTCCAATGCCGTCGCCGCGGCGAGCCCGCTGAATTCCCCGGCGTACTCTTAGAAGGGGAGATCTCTATGGGCTAGGGCGAAGAACCGCGCGGCAGTTTCCATCGCCGCGGAGGGAAAACAAAACTTTCAAAATGGAAACAAAACAGGGGAAAAAAGGCGCCGCTCACTTTCGGTTATGGTCCAGTATTCTGTCACGGTACGGTTCTGTGGCAAACCAAGGAATGAGGAGACAAGAGGTAAACTCAAAATAACAGTCTTTTAATAATACAAATCAAACGGGGAACACTGGAGAGGCAGAGACATACAGGAACACGACATCGACCTTCAATACCGGACAGGAAACACAGGGCAGAACACACTATAAATACTAAACGTAAATGAGATAATTAAACAAGCACAGCTGGAACTGAATTAACTGATAATCAAACTAAACGAGGACAGGAAACAGGAAGGACTAAATATGGGCATGTGGGGAACAAAGCACAAGACACATGGAACACCAGCCTGACACAAATAGTAGCTTTAAATGAGTTATGATTCAATGTTGCATAAATAATGATAACAAATTAAACAATTTTCATTTGTGAAATTTAGCAAAACAGACAACAATGTGTCTAAATTGCAGCACAATATTAACTTCAATATTAACTAATATTAACATCAGTTTTTGATTAAAAATATCTAACGAGCTAAATTTTCTACAAAAGCATTGTGTAAATTACATAAGATGTTCTTAATATATGTTGCAGCAGTTTATTTACAGTACAGCATTTATATTTATATGTACATATACTGTATATGTATATGTGTAGGTATATGTATTAAGCATAGCAGCATTGGAGCTCATTAAAATTGTCTTTTTTTGTTCTGATGTTTTTTAATGCAGACAGAATGCTGTTATCTTCTTATTTTCAGATAAACAGGTCCCTTCGGATGAAAGGAATGTATCCAATTTTTCAGATAAATCCATCTATTGTGTTTTAATGGCACAGGATTTTGCAATCTGTGAGTGCTGGATTAATTAACTCTCTTTTTGAAGATACGTTGTGGTGCTCCAAGTTTCGCTTTGTGATCTGAGTAAACAGACAGTAGCTAACTAGATAAAAAATATGATTAATGCAGATTTAGTCCAATGCTGTGTGGCTGATTCTATAGAAAGTGCTTGTTATCTTAAGTAAGAGTGAATGTGTGCTAGATCTTATAGATTTCACACATATTTTCTCCTTAATGGGGAAAAATGTGGCCTGCTGTCCATGGAGGGCTCAAGCCATGCACTACTTAATGAAAACTAATGTAGAGACAATAGAAACAAACTAAAACAGAGGACTGAAGTGACCGTGAGATGAATAGTACTAGCAGTGAGGCAAGTGTCTGTTTATTGTGTTGTGATTGACAGGTTTAGATGAACACATAGACCTTAGTCAGGTTAGACGCCATATTCAATTTTACGTGGATGAAAACGAGGCTGTGAGCGATGGACTTAGAGTCTTTACAGTGACATACACTGTATAATGATCCTAGATCATGTAAATATCACACCTCACAACATTCAAAATCAAAACAGTTTTACACAGTTTTTGTCCACAGAAAGCTCTTTTTGGAAAGACGTTTCATCAGCTGAATAACTGATTTGTTGTTAAACAACAGCACAATCCATTAAACGCACTGTATTTCTATCCCTCACAGCCTCGTTTTCATTACTGTCAAAAATTTTATGTTGGTTGATGGAATGTTTATTCCGTGTGAAATTTGTTTAGAGCATTAGTATTATTTTTCTTTTCTTTTGATCGTATAAAAAATTTAATTCACACAGTAATTTTGAAAACAATTGATCATATAGATTAAATATCCTAATCTTCCCCAGGCTGCAACTTTACTGAGGAAAAGCAGTTTGGAGAAAGGGTGGATGGATTCCCTAGTGAAAAATAAAAATACTCAAATGTATTTGAAATACATTTATGTCATGCTAAGTATACTAGAAATACATTTACATTTTATGTACTTAATAAATATACCCTGCAATTGTACTTTTTGTATACTAAACTGGTATACTTAAAGTCTGCTAAACTGGAACAACTAATTTTGTACTTAATGCACTTTAATTGCATGGAAGTAGTGCTGAAGTCCAACTAAAGATATACTGAAGTATTTTTGATTGTGCTAAAGTGGAACTATTGCAAGTATACTTCAGGTACACTTTAAATATCTTGCATTATTCAAAGATCCTCATCAGTAGTGACATCAAAACACATTTTAAGCTTAATATAAAGAAATGTGCATTGTACACAAGTGATACTCCAAAACAAAATTTAAATATAATTTCTATGTCAGTAAGTCTCGAATGATACATCAGTAAATATCTTAACAGATTTGAACTATACTTAATAATAAATGTATTTAAATATATTACTTTTTTACTAGGGTGGATATCTTAATTTTCAGTGATGCATCAACACGATCTTAAAAAAAAAAAATACAACTAAAAAAACATAAAAAGGACTATCCTTATTATGTTGTGCAATCAGATGTAATGGCATTAAAATCTGTGATGGGTCTCAGTTGTCTATCATGTAGTGACCTACATCCTGCAGCCTGGATTCCACATTACAGGAACCTTCAACTCTGTCCAGCTGATGTTCATCACTGCATTATAGTCATATGTATGTAATGGCAAATTTGCATCGCAAAGGTGGTACAGAAGCACTTTTGAAGGGGCTTATAAATGTCTTTTGCACTGTCTGTTTAATGCTGCGCAGAGATGGCATTTGCAACACTTGTAATTTGCAATTACAGCTGTATACTTTGATGCTATAGGAGCTGAGGTGGGTCAGAGCAAATATTACTTAAAGTCTGGCTTTTATGAGCAGGTACAGAGCCAAAGCCTGCTTGAAAGTCGCTAAATGTCACTAGATGATGTCATGCACTAATTAGCATATTTATGACATCACGTTATATCAGCCTTTTACATTTGTTTCCTTTTTATATAGCCTATTCCTATTTTAATACAGCCAAATTCTCATTAAAACTGTTCTCATTTACATATTTTATGCTTCTGTTTTCAGACAACATGACTCATTAAGACTGTATGCCGTTTCAGTCTGCTGCCCTGCACTGCTTAAACCACTATACACATAATTTAAGGCCAACAGCTGTGCTGTGATTTCAGCTAGAATATATGTTAAATGATAACAGAAAAAAAGATGTTACAAAATACAGAATGTCTGCCTTATTTTTTGTTGTTTGTTTGCTAATTACCAACAAAATATGTTTAAATATATTTATATTGCCAAATATATTCCAAATATATTGCCAAATATAATATATATCACCAAAATAGCTCCTTGTCACAAAAGATTAATAAAAGGCACAGCAAAAATGAGAAAGTTGCTACATTTGGTGACAAAATCCCCAAAATTCGCAACACCGATGCCTTAATAATACATGTGAAAATGTGTTTTGGTTGGATGTCTTTTCAGAATACTTTAAAATCTGGTATTGTTTTATATTCAAAATGCATTTACAAAAAAAAAAAAAAAAATGCATTAACACTGAGTAGAATTCAGTTCAGTCTTTATATGTAATGGCAGATATGTGGTTGTGTGGTCTCTATTGATTTCTGTAGTTCAGGGTTGGTTTCATCTTGAGATCAATAGGTTTCTAACTAAAGAGCAGTGGTGCGTCAGTTAGCTTGCATTTTCATTTTAAGTCACTCAGCACCAGTGGTGGAAAGAGTACTGAAAATTTGTACTCAAGTACAAGTACTGTTACATTGCTGAAATAATACTCAATTACAAGTAAAAGTACTGGTGCCAAAACAGTACTTAAGTAAAAGTACAAAGTACTCTTCTCAAAAACTACTCCGAGTACTAGTTACTAGTTACTTTTTAGCTGGTGATATTTAATGAAAAAAAAAAAAAAAAAAAAAAAAAATTCATTCATATCAAAGATCTATGTGGATAATAGCTACTTTGAATAAAACCTACTTTTATCTTATTGTCTTAAATGGAATATTGGATATTGAATACTCCACCTCTTGCTCATAGCAGATTCACAGTTGGACAGGAGTGTTTAAGAATATCTGCTTGTTACGTCTGACATCACGTCTCACCGCTTCTGGATCCTAACGCTCTGCCAGACACCCCAAAAAAACAACAAACTGTGCTAATATACACCCACAATGTCATCCAATACTGAAAAATTATAACCTTATGTTATATCCTTGGTAAGAAGCAATAAGGAGGCATTTTGAAAATTAAGAATACTTTAACCAATTAAGTAGCAGAACAGTACAGCACATGCAGCAGCAGGTGGAAGCTTCTGACTCCCTTACTCTTCTAACTCAACATACATATATCACGAACCTCTATCGCCACCTACTGGCCACTATGCACCAAAGAACACAACATATTCCCCCATCACTTAAAGCAACCTATCTACCCAGATATTTACGAACAAAAGGGGAACACAATAACAAAGTTACCAAAGCATTCACTTGTTATATAACAATTACTTGTAATCAGATCAAAGAAAAAAAATGCTTCACGGGAATTATTAGAATTTAGCATTCATATAAAATCAACCCTAAGATGACTTAATGAATTGCTCATCCTTTATAGTCACGTAATGCACAGGTGACTAAGTGACATAGTCTTCCAGCCAATGAGGAGGTTGTCTCACATGGGAAGAAACCCTTTGAAGAGCTTCAGGAGCTTGAGGCGCCGGAGGAGAAGAAAAAAGATACTGAAATGGCAAGTCCACAGCACCTGTGTCAGTAGCCTCCGCAATAGGTGCAACAGAACAAGCCAGGTGAGAAGCATGCCAGTTCTTCCCGTCGGATAACAGGTAAGTACATGCACCCAGTTTACGCACAATTTGATGAGGGTTGGTAAACTTTGGATGTGCTTTCAGAACATGAGTTGGAATGCGCACACGCACCCAATTCCCCACTTTAAAATCAGGAGTGCGAGCTACACATCTGGAGTCAGTGTATGCTTTCATTTTCTTTTGCTTCAAAGAAACTCGCTGAAGAAGCGCAGGAGCATCCTAACGCGTGGTGGGAGGAGGAAGAACATTGAGACGCGTTCGCATCTTTCTGCCATGAAGCAACTCAAACGGGAAAAGTCCTGTGGCAGAATGTGGTGTTGCACGATACACCTGGAGAAATTCCATGACTGTAGATTTCCACGGTTTCGCTTCCAGAACAGCAGACTGAATGCAACTTTTCAACACGAGATGAAAACGTTCTACAGCTCCATTCGCAGCAGGTTGGTACAAAGAAGTACATATGTGTCGAATGTCTCTCTTTTCCAGAAATTTAGAAAAATCTGCTGATGTGAATTGGGTCCCGTTATCAGACACGATAGTACGTGGATTGCCATATCTGCTAAACACAGATGACAAGAAGGTGATAACATTTTGAGTAGTGATGGAAGCGGTGAAAGTGACTTCAGGCCACTTACTGTGATAGTCAATCAATGTCAGCGCATAACGACAGTCCCACACAGCGGTTTCAAATGGGCCCACCACATCAATAGCTACCTTGTCCCACGGTACAGATGGAAAAGGCACCAGCTGCAGTGGCGCAGCCGAGGTGTTCGCAGTTTTATCAGAGGCCAGACACAATTGACATGCCTGAATGTGCTCCTTAACAAGACAATCAATGCCTGGCCACCGGTACAGTTCACAAAGCCGCTGTTTTGTGCGCACAATTCCCTGGTGACCTTCGTGAGCTAACTTCACCAATGTGTGCCATAGCGTGACAGGTACAACAAGGCGTGATCCTCTGAACACATAATCCTGCTGCACACTCAGTTCGTCACGTAGTTGAAAGTATGGACGTAGAATAATATCCACAGAAGTTGAAGAGGAAGGCCAACCGCGAGCTATTTGTGAGCATAATGCACTCAGTTCAGAGCATGACGCGGAGGCAGAAGCAAACTCAGTAGGCGACAGATCTGACATTGCAGGAGACAGAAATGCTACAAACTCAGGTTCAGCATCCAAGTAGTCTTCTTCCGAAGCAGGCAACGGCAGGCGAGAAAGACAGTCGGCTGTGTTATTCAGAACCCCAGGCTGGTAAATCACGTCATAATTGAAGCACAGTAACTGCACTGCCCAGCGTGCAATGCGCATCCCGGTGCGATCAGTTCCTTCGGATGAGAGAAGCACAGTTAAGGCCTGGTGGTCCATGCGCAGGAGGAATTTACAGCCCCACAGGTAAGTTCGCCTCTTTTCAACGGCCCAGACACAAGCAAGTGCTTCCTTTTCAATGGTCGAGTACTTGCGTTCAGCCGGTGACAAGGTCTGGGACGCAAAAGCGACAGTGCGCTCTGTTTTATTCTCATGAACTTGAGCAAGAACAGCGCCCAGACCGTAGTCAGAGGCATCTGTAGATACCACCGTAGGCAAATCTGGCTCGAATAACGAAAGTGCAGGGCTATGAATGAGCAATTGTTTTACAGCATCAAAGCATTGCTGTGAGTCCTCGGACCAGACGAAATCTGAGCCCTTTCTGATGCAAGCGTGCAGAGGTTCAACTACTGTGGCAAAATTAGGAATAAATTTGTTGTACCCCGACAGCAGCCCAATGAATGAGCGGAGTTGGGTCACATCTTCCGGAGCAGGTGGATGAAGAATAGCTGAGAGGTGATCCTCATCAGGTTGAATTCCTTGCGCATTCACTGTATGTCCCAGGAAGCGCAGACTGGTTTTGTTGAATTGGCACTTCGTTTGGTTCAACTTCAGCCCAGCATCCTGTAAGCGCTGAGCGACGGCTTTGAGCGTGTGGTCATGTTCCGTTTGTGTACGTCCCTATAGAATAATGTCATCCAGGTAATTGGCAACATTCGGAAGTCCTCGCAAAACTGTTGCCACCATTTTCTGAAAGGCAGAGGGTGCTGAAGCAAGACCAAACGGTACCCGACAAAATCTGAAAAGTCCTTCATGAGTAATGAAGGCGGTCAGATCGCGGCTCTCCTCGTGTAATGTCAACTGAAAGTAAGCACTCTCCAAATCGATAGTGGAAAATACAGTCGCACCTCTTAACAAAGACAACATTTCTTTGATGTGTGGTAGTGGGTAGCTATCCGTAACTACAGCCTTGTTAGCCTCACACAAGTCCACACACATACGAATACCACCCGACTTTTTCTGTATTACTACTATCGGGGAGACCCACGGCGAAGCGTCCACTCTCTCAATAATGTCCTCGAGAAGGCGATGAATTTCCTCACTGACTGTATCTCTAACAGACAAAGGTAAGCGGCAGAGTTTCTGGCGCACAGGAGTCACAGCTGACGAAATCTTTACCTTGTGCACAAAGCCTTTTGCGCATCCCAAAGCAGGTAGGGGTGTCGAAGCAGAAAATAGCAACACAGGAGCTGCTGTGCGCGCTGGCAAAATTGAATTGCCTTCAAAACGAAGATGTAGCCCATTGATCAGATCCATCCCAAGCAGAGCTGTGCCAGATTCAACCACGAAGAACGACGTGGAGCAGGTGATGTCATCCTTAGAGACAGTGACAGGTAAGCATCCAAGTACGGGAATCGGAGCACGAGAATACGTCACCAGTCTTACGGAAAGGAGGCTGCAAAGCATCTTTCCTGAAGTGTGTATCATACACAATTTTTGGCAAGATAGAAACAGATGATCCAGAATCCACGGTAAGCTCTATAGGCACCGAATACCTGCAATCTCGCGCAGATATTCAGACTCTGTAACTGACAGGAGGCAATGCGTGTGAAACTCGCTGTCGGAGAGGAGAGAGACGCAGCATGTATCGTGTATATACGGTAGATACTGTGGAAAATGAGTAATGGAACCGTGTCAGATATTTTAGTATCGGTATCAAAATATAGAAATTTATGTTAACACTACCATGTAGTTTGTTTCTCCAAACTTTGAGTCCATAAATCACGCTGAACTCCCTCACTGTCTGATCAGCTCTCCAACCCTGCTGCTGCGGCGGCGGCTTTTCCCGGTTCAAATAGCAGGGCTTTTATTGTTTACGTTCGGATATTTTTATTGGCTACTGAAGTTTCGTGAAAGGTTTGAATATCAGTTCAGATTGTGTGCGTACTCAGTAACGAAGTAGATTATTTTGCTTAATTTGTACTTAAGTACAAGTAAAAGTACAGCTTTAAAAATATACTCAAAGTACAAGTACCCGAAAAAACTACTCAATTACAGTAATGTGAGTAGTTGTAATTCGTTACCTCCACCACTGCTCAGCACTAACCCAGATAGCACACGTACGTCTGCAAGATGTCTGTTAAAGATCTCTTGATCTGGAAAGCATCTACTGTCTACAAACATCTGACAGACGTCTTTCAGATGTCAGTTTTACGTACATTCTAAATCATAAACATCTTAAAGACATCTAATAGACGTCTATTTGACATCTAAAAGGAAACGTCCTATAGACGTATTGCAGATGAGCAAACACTCTAAAAAATACGTCTTGCAGATGTAAATGCAGACGTCAAATAGACGTCTCTGAGATGTACTTGTGCTATCAGGGAAGTGAGCCATGTCATAAATATTATTGGTTTTATTTCGTTAATATCTAGAGTGTCAGAAATGCATCATAACACAAACCCAGTCTTATATTGTGTTCATTATACTTTATGTATTTGTTGTTAGTAATCTCTGTGATTAATCAGTCACAATAGCTCAAAATAGAAACAGCAGTGCAGGAGTAGGATAATGATGTTATGAAGCTCTGGAGCTGTGATTGTTTTGTCTTACCGGATTTCTCTCCGCAGGCTGATAGATCAATCTTTTTAATGCACCTGTGAATGTGAACCTCCCTGTTTGAATTCAGGTAATTTTGTACAGAGGACGAATGGCAAAGCTGAACTGAAATCCACACCAGCTAACATTTTTGTATGTTCTAAATGCTGCCATCAACTGCTTCAGAAATATTGGTCATTCGGAATTCCAGAAATCCCAATTATTCAGCTGATTTGTTAATATGAAGTAGATTGACTAATATGTGTAACAGAATTGTATACATGTATATAATGGCCTACATTATGCAATTCATTGTGCTCTTGTGTGCCATTATCAAGGACATGAATGAGAATGAATGAGCGGATTAAATAAGTGTGCACAGTAACTAAAACTGGATTGAAATAAATGGCAGGAGCGAGCATCGACAATTAGAGCATAAAGAATATGCACCTTAGTTTATTTGAAATATTTTACAGTAAACAGGATTATTGTTGCAGCAGTGCTGCAAAAACATTTTTCTTTTTAAAAGGATAGTTCATCCAAAAATGAAATTATGTCATTATTTACTCACCCTCAAGTTGTTCCAAACCTGTGTGAGTTTCTTTCTTCTGTTGTACACGAAAGAAGATGTTCTGAAGAATTTTGATGACCAGATGACCAACAGTTGATGGTAGCCATTGACTTCCGTAGTATGTGGAAAAAAAATACTGTGGAAGTCAATGGCTACCGTCAGCCATCAGCTGCTATTTCAACAGAAGAAAGTAACTCACACATGTTCAGAACAACATGAGGGTGAGTGAATGATGACAGAATTTTCATTTTTGGGTGTACTATCCATTTAAGCAGTAGTTTGTCTTATTTTTGATAAAAAATATCTAACGAGATAAATTTAATAGAAAGGCAAAAATTCAATTTTTTTTTAAATACATCAATTTTTACTTAACCAATCAACTTTTTTTTTTTTTTTTTTTTTTTAACAGTACAGCAGTTATTACAAGTATATTTTTGTTAAATGTTCATTCATGCCTGTTCATAATGTATATTACTATTAATTTGGACAACTGAGATGATAAAATGAATCAGTATATGCAGATATTAACATGAATCTAGATTAATAAATGCTGTAAAAGTATCTTAGCTATTGTTGCAACTAATGTTAACATATAGAGCCATATTACATGTTACCAAAAACTATAAATTACGTGAAAAATTATGACCATTTAGAATTTGGTAATTTTTTAGGCATTAGGCATGTGTCATGAAAACATGTTGATTTGAATTTCAATATTCTAATTTCCAGAAATCCAAATAATTCAGCTGATGTGATAATAACTACTTGAAACATATCAAGATTTTTAAAATTTAAAAAAAAAAAATTAACAAATTTTTAAAATTAGTGTTGCAAATTAGCTCCAAAAGGGAATTGTATATAAACAATTACAATTAATTATGATTAATTACAATTATTTATATTGGCTGACAGTAATAACTGTAGCAGAGTTAAATTGCCATCAGCTGATCTGTTTGTCCAGCGAACATTCAGTGTAAATTCATATCAACTTTAAGAAAGGATATTTCTGTGGCCACAGAAAATACCTTCCTATTAATGCATTAGAGCATGTAGCAAGGGTCAAAATCGTAAAGGGACAATTATTTGCAAGGCAGAATCAGAAACTCATGTAATTTGTGCACAAGAGTTTTATTAACTAAACACTAACACACATAACTAATCTCAACAAACAAACAAATAACATACATTCACGCATACATACAAAGTGGAGCTAAAATGAATGAATGAAGCCATTAGAGAAAACAGAGAATGCAGTTATGGAAAGAGTCAGTTAACCACCTGAGTAAAACCATCAGCGCCGTTTATAACGGGGTCTATAACTTATACTAAACCTCTGTTTCGTTTAGTTAAATGTACTATACTTGCACTGCCTTGGTTGTTGACGAGTGTCCAGAATGCAGTCTCGGATGAAAGTCTTGATGGTTTCACGGTTTTAGACTTGCAATCACGTTCTTCCTGGTTTGAAGAGTGATGAATTCCAAAGATGTTCTGACTCGATGGTGATTGGGAGTTTCTTCCCAGGTGAAAAGTGAAGAAGAGTTAAACTAAGATCCAAGAATCTTTGTTTGAATGGAAAGACAAGGCTGCGAGGCCTGGCACAAAAACTTAAGGGTCCAGAAGAGTTCTATCTCACATCCTGATCTTTTCAGAATCTAAAAGATCCGCAGACTGGGTGGCGTCACTGATGTGAGAGCTTTATCTGGTATAGAGGTCACACCTCTGGGGAGTCAAAGAGCCAATGGTGACTTGAACTTTTGGAGGGAAGGTTTTACGACTCTTTGACTCTGAGCGCGGTAATTTGCATGGGGTTGGATTTAATAGTTGATATACAAACTATTAAAGATTCTTAGAACACTAATATGTTGCATAGGTATCAACATGTAATATACGCTGTCATTTAGATCATCTGAAGACGAATTGATAGAGATCAAACATAGAATAAATGGGGTGATATTAACTAGTGATCTATCATAAGCATGTATAAAACAATATACAGTACAAAAGACAATATACAAGAACAGTAACAATATACACAATGACCTGAAGGATATGGGTGTTAATTCAAAGAAAGGTTTTTCTATGAATTAAATAGAGAAGAGTCCACTTTTATGGGCATTTTGTCTTTCCTAAAGGGAATTGTTGCTCTGCCCGCATTCCTTTGACCAATAAAACTAGTGTTATCAGATGGGTTGCCATGGAACCGGGGACCTGAAGTCATTGACAGACATACCAGCACTCAGTATGTGTATTGGGTGGGGGGGTCTGTGACCATTTGCAGAGGTGGGTAGTAACGAGTTACATTTACTTCGTTACATTTACTTGAGTAAATTTTTTGGGTAACTAATACTTTTAGAGTATGTTTAAAAATGGGTACTTTTACTCTTACTCAAGTACATTTTTAGTGAAAAAACGGTACTTTTACTTCGTTACTGTGGGCGACGCTCCTCTCGTTACCTTAATGTAATACAAGTTAAAAATCCTTCAATTTATTCCAAACGCGCCGTCTACTTTTTTCTGGGCAATGAGCGATGCCCGTTCGCAAATGATTCATTCTTTTGAGGCAATTCTGTTCGAAGGCTTGATCAAACCAATTGGCAAACCAGTGAATCGGTTCGCGAATCAGTTTGAATGATTCGTTCAGTTCTGCCGCACGCGCTGATCGTCTGAAGCGGCTCTCACTCAGAGTTGTAACAGAAACTTTAAGAACATCAAGAGCGTTGAAGACGTGACTTTGGATCTACAGTCAGTTGAAAGCAAATCTGCAAAGGCTATGGTTTGCTAGCTATGAAGATCTTTATTAGATGAACACCGCGTGTGCTGTTGGTTCCACAGGTAGAGATTCGATTACAGTACACGATACTGTTATGACATTACCAGTTTGTTGTACATGTACCTTACACATTAAATACAATGTATAATTTATTCATTAAATAAGCTGTCACAGAGTATGAAATGAACACCCGCCAAACCCGCGTTAGTTCCAGGAGGAATGCATTTGCCTAGACACAATTAATATTGATATTTTCACAGTATTTACGCTTGCAGAAATAAAGGCTACATTTGTTTACATTTTGCAGAACAGACGGAAGAAGATTTGTTTCGTTATGTTCAGATGTTCTGTAGCGGTCATGTGAGGAGTTTTCACTCTTCTCCGTGTCAGAGGTTATAAACATATACATTTATAATACATAATTAATATACTTTAAAATATAATTTAATTCAATTCAGTGATGCAAATCAGAATTTTTAACAGCTGTTACTCCAGTTTTCAGAGTCATATGATCCCTCAGAAATCATTCAGATATATTGATTTATTATCAGTGTTGTTGAAAAAAAAAAAACAGCATCTGCTGGTTAGGTATGTTTTGAAGCTGGGATGATGGTTTATGCTGGTCCTTAGCTGGTTTAAGCTGATCATGTGCTGGTCATGCACATGTCCAGCTTAAACCAGCTAAGGATCAGCATAAACCAGCAAAGGACCAGCTTAAATCAGCTCAAACCAGCATCCCATGCTTCAAAACATACCTTACCAGCAAAAGCTGTTTTTTTCAACAGGGAACAGTTTTGCTGCTTAATATTTTTTGGAACCTGTGACATTTTGTTCAGGATTCTTTTATGAATAGAAAGCTATAAAAGAACAGCATTGATAATAACTCAGGCTGATAAAAATTCTGATTTGCATCACTGAAATAAATTACATAAAAAAAAAACAAAAAAAACATTAAAAGTATTTTGAATGGCAGTGTGTGTTTGTGTGTGTATATATATATATATATATATATATAGAGAGAGAGAGAGAGAGAGAGAGAGAGAGAGAGAGAGAGAGATATTTAGATAAAATTTATATATCTAAATAAAAATAGACTATTTTCAGTATATGATCCAAAGTAACTAGTAACTAACTACTTGAGTAGTTTTTTTATCCGATACTTTTTTACTCTTACTCAAGTAATTATTCAGACTATTACTTTTACTTTTACTTGAGTAAATATTTCTTCAAGTACTTTTACTTTTACTTGAGTACAGTTTTTGGGTACTCTACCCACCTCTGACCATTTGTTAATCTAATAACTAATTGATTTGTTAAATCACATGCAAAATTGTGTGTCTGATTGGTCCAAATGCTACATTAGGTATGTGTCATGAAAACCTACAGTAGATTAATAAATGCTGTAAAGGTATGTTAGCTATTGTAGCAACTAATCTTAACATATAAAACCACATTGTTAACAAAATTTATATAATAGTATTATATTTTATAGTATTATTGTAACGGTGCGTCAAGGCAGGAAGGCGCTGGAGACATCAGGAGGTTTCATAAGAAGTAACATTTAATGGTAAACTCAGGATAGTGGAAAACACACACTCTAAGCGTAACTGTGATCGGACAAAGACTGCAACGAAACTGAATGCTTATCAAGAACAGGAAACAAAGGAGTAAATGAGATGATTAATACAAAACAGGTGAGGATGATAAACGACTAACTAATGACTAACTAATGACAAGAACCGGAACAAAACCAAATAAGGGCAAACAGGAAACTAGAAGGGCAAACACATAACAATTATAATATAATATAATATTATATATTATAGTGCTGGGTAGTAACTGATTACGTGTAATCTGGATTACGTAATCAGATTCCAAAAAATAAGTACTTTTAATTAGATTATATTACATTTTAAAATACTCATAATCAGACTACAGTTACTTTTAACTGTACATGATTACATATTATTCACACAATAGCAATAAATTACTCACAATACATTCACTTCATGTTGTTAACAATAACGAATGTAATATATTTTCTTTCTCTTTGTATATAAGATTATCCTATCAATGTGACAAATGAGTTTGATCAAAAGTAATTAAAAAGTAGTCTGATTATATTACCCAAAATATGTAATGTAATGGATTACGTTACTAACTACTTTTTTTTTGTCATGTAATTTGGAATCAGTAATGGACTGCAGTTTGTAGTAAGTAATCTATCCAGCACTGGTATATTATGTTTTTTTTTTGTTTTTTTCCAGAATAAAGACTTAACTAGACTATAGATTGTAAAATGATGTGCATGTAATCATTTTTCTATAGCATCTGAGACTAAATGATTGCTGACAGGATCAGGTGTGTACAGCATGCGAATATTCTCAGTACAGTCGGCCCTGTTGATTTGTGTATATGCCGCTCGCTGAGTGATTTTATGGGAGGTGGGGTGGGGGGTCTAAATGTTGCTAAATATGGCAGCCGAGCAGCAGGGGAATCTGTCTGCGAGCCAACACTTCATTATTGGCTCTATGTTTGCGTGTGTGTGTGACAGCGAGGGAAGAGAATGACAAGTGTGTGTGTATTTCTCGACAGAAAAGTATACTTCCCATGGGTCCAGCCCTGGGTCCTGTGAGTAAAATGTCCATCATTGACAAGATTGATCTCGCCGCTCTCTGATTGGCCGCTCTCTGATTGGCCGCTCTCAGGTGCAGATGCTGATGATGTTTCGCTGTCCCCTCGTGAGAGAGAGGCGGTTAAAGCTTGAGCCCACAAGCAGACAGTCTGATCACTGGAGTATCTCTCATCCTCCCCTCCTCTTTTCTCACACGAAATAAGAGAAAGCATTCTGTAGCGTGAAACCTGAGCATCTTTGTGTTGCTGTGAAGCTGCTGAAGGTTTAGCAACTCTTCTAAGACCACAAGGTAAGAAAATACTCTCGCTGGAGGAGAGAGTGCAGGACTCTTTTGCGGGTTCAATAATGCTGCTTCATTTAAAACAGAATGAACTAGTAGTCTTAAACTACAGTTATATTGAAAAGCTCTTTAAATTAGTTTTTAGTGCAGAAGGTTCGATGTTTTATTTAGCCTCTCAGCCCACTTGGGAAACAGAAAATGGAAATTATTCTTCTTAGGAAGTAGAAACTACGTAGGATTAAAAGTGCATTATTTTAATAGAAGCTTCTGGATTTGAATAGTTGTAGTGTGACCATGTCTGCCCCAGTCAAGAGGATTCAATGGGATGACAATCTTCGTAAGGATCACGGCCTTTCCAAGAAAGTGCTGCTCAACTGCTGTCTGGTCAGGCGGATCATCTCCTGGGCTTCCCCCAACAAAAAAGGTAAATCGCTTTTTGAGATAAGTGGGCATCGCTGTAGTACCACCAAAAATGAGGATGTGAATTTTAGTCCATATGAGTTCAATTCTGTCTTTGTGAAAGTCTGATGGAGCTACGTTAGATAAAATAAAGGTTCTTTATTGGTGTTGATGGTTTCATGAAGATCCTTTAACATCCATGGAACTTTTCCATTCCACAAAAGGTTCTTTAGAGAATTTAAATGTTCCTTTTTTAAAATCTGTTCACTGAAATTTTCTTTGAGGAGTCGAAAATGGTTCTTCTATGGCATTGCTATGAAAACCTCCTTCTGAAATCTTTATTTTAAAGAGTGTAATGGATTTTGTAATGATTTTAAGTACTGTACTTTATGCATAATGCAGTGCTTAAAACAGAAGTGTCAGTTGCATGATTTTACACAACATATGTTTGCTGAGGCTTTTTTAGGTATATTTTAAAGAGCAAGTTCATCCAAAAAAAGAAAATTAACACACCCTCTTGTCGTTTCAAACCTCCATGGCTTTTTTCTTCTGAGAAACTTAAAATAAGATATTCTGAGAAATGTCTCTATTTTTGGACAGTTGAAACAATTTGGTTACCAACCTTCTTCAGAATATCTTATTTGTGTTCTGCTGAAGAAAGTCATTCAGATTTGGAGCAACATGTGGATGAGTAAATGATGACATAATTTTCTTTCCTTTAAAATTGTCAAGATTTTGGACTTTTTAAACCTATTTTTTAACACTGTATCTGGCTTTCAGTTTTCAGTTGGTTGTTTCCATGAAACAAAAGAACAAATCCTCATTAATTTAGGTTTGCATTTTACGATCAGTTAGAAAAAAATGGGAACATGGTAAAGTTCCAGGATGAGGCGAATGCTTAATTCTGACGCAAGTTGGCACAACAACTGGTGATCTAATTTCAGAAAGTGACACTTGGAGCTCTCTGAATATTGCTTTCCAAAACAAACATTTTTAAGTTCTTCAAATCTGATTTGAAACTATCATTTGGCAGGAAATTCACTCTTGCAGACTTGCGAGTTGGCTGAAAAGTAGAGTTTTGTTTCATCAGAGAACCTGCATGGGTCCAGTTCATTAGGGATACACAAGTACTCTTTACAAACAATCTGTTTGACTTTGCATTAAATGAATAGTTCATCCTGTCATTATTTACTCAACCTCATGTAGTTCCAAACCTGCATGACTTTCTTTTTTTGCAGAACACAAGTGAAGATATTTTGAAATAATTTTGGTTACCATTGACATCCATTTTGTATATGTATATAAAAAAAAAACACTGAAGCATTTCTCAAAATATCTTATTTCACATTCCACAGAAGAAAGTAAGTCGTACATCTTTGGAATGACATGAGGTTGAATAAATGACAAAAGAATGTTCATTTTTTTTGGGTGAACTTCCCCTTTAACAAAGAAGTTATTCTACAGTGGTAGTATTATAATTTTTCATATTCGCTTGCTTCCTCTGCTTATTGAAGTCAAGCCACTTGACACATTGATGTCTAATCTGCTGAAAGAGGGACCTCAGGTAGTAATGCTGATGTGATATTGATCATTTTACTGCACTCTGTTGGATTTATGTTGCCTTAGGTGTTTCGACTGATCAGACTTTATGGTCTCATGTGAAGTGACAGGCATAATAAATAATTATATTGCAGTGAAAGGGATATCGATGAGTTTTACAGCTGTAAATTTACAGTTTCTCATTTGTTAAATGGCTAAAGAGAGTGTTTGTGGTGTTGCAGTTTGCTGAGTTGATTTAAGTGGATTCTCTTATAATCTTATTCCTCTCAATACAATGTGAATTGATGTACGAAATAACTAAACAGCTTTCAAATGTAGCTTGAAATTGCCAAGTGAGTGTTGCTAGCTAAAAAATGACCATTCTGGCAAAGTCCATGGAAACTGTAATGGAAACGATACTGATGAAAGTAAAGCAGATGCTGAGGGAATTTGGTGGTTCAAAAAGATTTCTGAATTCTCAAGTGAGTTTAATATAGCATGGCATAAAACGAAATCACATGCTGTATATAAATTTGTGGTTCATTCCAGTGTTAGCTGAATGTGTGGCTCACATGATGTGTGTTTATGTTTGTGTGATGGAGTCCCAGCCTGTGTTTGTATGTGTATATGTATTTATGTCTCTATTCATAAGACAGTTATTATCTAAGGCGCTGTGTGCTGTAATCACACGGGCTCAGGAAACAGCTGGGCCCTTCATAGTGTCAGGTGCTGCTGTCAGTGTCCTGCCTCACTGAATGGACAAACTCAATGGGTTTATTTGGCTCCTTCAGCACTGGCCTGTCTCAGTACAGCATAATCTGCTTTGACTATATAATTGCATTCAAAAGCATAACCTTCAAGATGGATTAAACTGAAACAGCAGAAAACTGCATTAGTAAAAGTGATATATGGCATCAAATCTGTCTTTTGGATGTTATATCTGCAATGCAGCCGCATAACACTGTGTTTTATGAAGCTGCATAACTGCAAGGCACAGAACTTTTATAGACATTTCATAGTCTCATTGAATATTTGATTTGCTGTACAGCTGCGGTTCAGTTGCAGATTTCCTTTATATTTATGTTAATTGTCAGTTTAGAACCATTGCTTCATTCATGAATAGTTTGTAATGATTTCACTTCAGATATTGTAATATAGCATAATTAAAAGTGACATTAACCTAGAAATAACTGGACTTAAAGTTGGCATGAAATATAAATTATTTTGTAAATGCATGTTATAGGACTTACTGTAAATGCTTCATCCATGCATATGTTTATTTATTTAATTTTGACCTACAAATGTTCAAATCAAAATGCCATAACTCAATCTTCTGGTGAAAACAAGGTATTTCTCTCTGGTGTTTTTTGCCACACTTAACAATTGACTGTAAGCTCACATTCATTTTTGAGTACAGCCAAAGACTTTAGAAATACCAGGACGGTGCTCTCAATATGATGAATGACAATTAATGTTGGGAATATCTAACGGACAGTCTTTGGTCTCATTAGTCCATTATTTGTTCCAGAGTAAATAGTTTAGTCAGAGGGGAAAGTTTAATAACTTTATATTTTTATATAGCTTTAATGCTTTATCAGAGGCTGTCTTTGTACTCTTGACTGAATGGCTTAGCAACTTTTATAATGGCTTTTGTTGTATATTAAATATAACTTTTCAATAAATAATATTTATATAAATAATAGTAAAATAATATGCCCCTTTTTACAATATGTAAGTCTCAGATGTCCCCAGAATGTGTCTGTGAAGTTTCAGCTCAAAATACCCCACAGATAATTTATTATATCATTTTGAAAATGTCCATTTTGAGTGGAAGGAGAAACGCTGTTTTAGTGCATGTCACTTTAAATGCAAAAGAGCTGCTGCTCCCCGCCTCCTTTTCCAGAATAGGACACTGCCTTTACAGCTCGGAACTCAGATACTCTGCTAAAAAAAACATCTGTTTGGTTTTGATTATTCAATTCAATTCAATTCAATTCAAGTTTATTTGTATAGTGCTTTTCTCAATACAAATCGTTGCAAAGCAGCTTTACAGGAAATTAAGTTTCTACAATATATTTATATATATTGTAGAATAGATACATTATCATGTCTATCCCACTGTAATTGTGTGTTTTTAAACCATATCAGTTTAAACTTCTGATATATGTTTTTCTGAGCGCACACATCCGAAGCACACGCACAGAAAGCGGCTGTCACACGGCATGTGAGTACTAAACTAAGTTCTCTTTCATGTCTTATTGTGCTTAAACTGTCAAATACACACAAGTTTATGTTAAAAACACACATGAGTTACAAAAACAGTCGGTTATGTTTGTGAAGGTACAGCTAGGAAAGAAATCGCATATTTATATTAGATCTGTGTGGCGGCAGCAATTGCACTGTAAATCCAGTGGTCTCTTGTCTTCTCTGAGGCTGGGACTCTAGATAGTGTTCTGTGCTCGTCAGTACGGCCAAAGACAGAACAGTTAGTAATCCATTTTCGCTTGCGGTCATTCGTACAAATTCGTACAGGTTATCCACATAGTAAAATATGTATGAATTGCCATGAGATCAGGTTGGACCATGTAAAAAGTCCACATATTGCATTTAAATAAACACTCATTTTCCTCGTTTATTCTGGTGAGTGTGTACATTCCTCCTGACGCGTGTGTGAGCGCGGCGCTAGAACTGCTGGTCGATCAAATTACACACACAGAGCAGCGGTATCCGGACTCTTTCATTATCATTCTTGGTGATTTTAATAAAGCTAATCTCACCAGTGAACTGCCTAAATATAGACAGAACATCACATGCCCCACCAGAGACAGCAATATACTGGACCACTGCTACACTGTTTTAAAGGATGCATACCACTCTGTCCCCCGTGCAGCAGTGGGACTCTCTGATCACTGTTTAGTTCATCTTCTACCAGCCTACAAGCAGAAACTCAAATCTGCTAAGCTTGTAGTAAAATCTATAAAGAGATGGACTGTTGAAGCAGAGCAGGATTTACAGGCCTGCTTCGAACTTACTGATTGGAGCGTTTTTGAGGCTGCAGCTACTGATCTGGACGAGCTCACTGACACCGTGACGTCCTACATCAGTTTCTGTGAGGACATGTGTGTTCCCACCAGGACTTATTTAAAATTTAACAACGACAGACCTTGGTTCAGTGCAAAACTCAAACAGCTTCGCCAGGCCAAAGAGGACGCCTACAGGAGTGGGGACAAGGCCTTGTACAAACAGGCCAAATACACACTGAATAGGGAGATAAGAGTGTCAAAGTTAAACTACTCTGAAAAGCTACCAGCCACAAGACCCTATCCCCCAGCACTGAGGCCAGTCAACAACTGGCTGAAGACCTGAACGAGTTCTACTGCAGGTTTGAAAAGCCTGGTCTGACACCCCACACCCACTCCGACCGTCTCACAGCACAGCCATCAACACCCTCCCCCTCCCTTCCCCTACTGTTTCTCAACCTGTACTCAAGATCTGTGAAGATGATGTATGCAAAGTCTTCAGGAGACAGAAGATAAGGAAAGCCAAAGGCCCAGACGGTGTCTCTCCAGCCTGCCTCAAAACCTATGCTGTCCAGCTATCATCCATCTTCACATTGATCTTCAACAGATCCCTGGAACTGTGTGAAGTCCCCTTCTGCTTCAAATGTTCCACCATCATCCCAGTATCCAAGAAACCAAAAATCACAAGACTTAATGATTACAGACCTGTTGCTTTAACATCTTTGGTGATGAAGTCATTTTAGAGACTGGTGTCGGCCCACCTGAAGGACATTACTGGACCCTTGCTGGACCCCCTGCAGTTTGCTTACCGAGCAAACAGGTCTGTGGATGATGCAGTCAATATGGGATTGCACTACATCCTCCAACATCTGGACAAACCAGGGACTTATGCAAGGATCTTGTTTGTGGACTTCAGCTCCGCTTTCAACACCATCATCCCAGACACCCTTCAGAATAAATTGACACAGCTCTCTGTACCCACCTCCATCTGTCAGAGGATCACCAGCTTCCTGACAGACAGGCAGCAGCTAGTGAGGCTGGGAAAACTCACATTCAACACCCGCACCACCAGCACTGGTGCCCCTCAGGGCTGTGTTCTCTCCCCACTGCTATTCTCTCTCTACACAAATGACTGCACCTCTAAAGACCCCTCTGTAAAGCTCCTGAAGTTTGCAGACGACACCACAGTCATCGGCCTCATCCAGGACGGCGATGAGTCTGCTTACAGACAAGAGGTTGAGCAGCTGGCTGTCTGGTGCAGTCACAACAACCTGGAGCTGAACACGCTTAAAACAGTGGAGAGATAGTGGACTTCAGGAGAAACCTCCCTGCTTTCCCCCCACTCACCATCATGGACAGCACTGTGGCTACAGTGGAGTCATTCAGGTTCCTGGGCACCACCATCTCCCAGGACCAGAAGTAGGACATTCACATTGACTCCATTGTGAAAAAGGCCCAGCAGAGGTTGCACTTCCTTCGTCAGCTGAAAAAGTTCGGCCTGTCACAGGCGCAGATGACACAGTTTTACTCAGCTGTTGTTGAGTCGGTTCTGTGCTCTTCTGTAACGGTCTGGTTTGGGTCAGCCAGCAAATCAGATATGAGAAGACTGCAGCGGACTGTTAGGACAGCAGAAAAGATCATTGGTGTGCACCTGCCCAGCCTTCAGGACTTGTACAACTCCAGAGTGAAGAAACGGGCAGGTAACATCATCAAAGACCCCTCCCACCCCGGCCACAACCTGTTTGCACTTCTCCCTTCAGGCAGACGGTTCAGATCTCTGTACACTAGAAAGTCTAGGCATAAAAACTATCATAAAAACATAAAAACTTTGCATTCTTGGAGCTGAGAAACAGCCAATCTATTACACTTGGATGTACGTCAACAAACTAAATGAGTTATGTCACTATTTCCGACTTTAAGATCCAACACAGTGTCTTTCAAATGTGAATGTCAATGGAGGAGAAAAAACAATACTGACTGAGTTCCATGATATGAGCTGTTTACTCTTGAATAAGCAACTGGTTCGAAATTTTTTTTTTAAATTTAATATGTCAAAGAGAAGAAAAACTGTAACATAAAACATAATATAGTCTTGAGATGTTTATATATAATGTTATAGAGGCTGGAAATCGGATTGTCTAAATCAGTTGTTCTCAACCTTTTTAACCTCAAGGCCCTTCATTGACCACAACAAGGCCCTCTAGCCCAGGTTACGATACTGATTTGAATTTATGGCCATTTCTAGTTACTGTAAATTAAAAAAGGTAACTAAAATAATTATAATTAATATTGCTTTGTCTTATTTTAAATCATTGTAAGTCACCCTGAGGTTCCCTTGAAAGTTTGCTGAGCCCCTGATTGAGAACTGCTGGTCTAAATACTTATTTATAAGAATGATTCAGTCTAAAATGAGTCATTATTGTAATTAACAGCATCCATGGACTGTCTTGAGGTGCAGAAAGATTGTCATAAATGTTCAGATGACTGTGGTACCGCTGTGACCACTGGATGGGGCTGTATCCATATGTTTCCTCATCCACTGAGCCAAACAACAACACTGTATGTCGAGACTAGACCAACAGAAATCGAATACTCTAATAATAAAGCTGTTGTCAGATTATAGGCCACCCTGGAGGCTAATTCACCACAGGCTCTTAATTTGCTATAGAAATGTCCTGTGGATTTTAATAATAGTGTTTAAATAAGGTCTGTGGATAACATAATAGGAAGAAGCTGTTATCTTTTGTTCTACCGCATAAATTACAGTCATACCTCTACCAAGTTACATCAGGCCGATTCATTTAACTCATATCCTTGTGCTAGATGTAAACTTTTTAATAGCAACTTGGCAGCTTCCATATTTAATCTATGTTTGAGTTATGATTATCATTTACACACCATCAGGTTGTTCTAAACTCTTATAACTTAATTTCTTTTGTGCAATACACACACAAAAAGAAGCTGCTCTTTTCTATTCAGTAAAACTATATAAAGACCAAAGATTATCCCTTTGAGAAAGAGCTGTGTTTAATTGCATTAAATTTGCACCTGTATAATGTACTTAAAATCTTTAAAATATTTTATTTAAAAACTGTGCTTGCAGATAATATGTCAATGAAATAAAAGGCCATTTTTATCAGTATTTCTTAAAACACTTATAAGTGCACTTTTTAATAATGTCAAATTACAGTAAGTTTTAAAGTACATTTTAAATCATTGTTTTGGCAATATTTTGCTGTGCTTTAAAGTGCACTTTTTGATGTGTTGACTAACATACTAAAGCACATGTAAAGTACTTGATTATAATTTTAACTGTTTTTTATATTACATTTAAAATTAATATATATTTAAATACTAAATTGCTATGTGCAATTACAAATATTTAAATATATGACATACAAGTTCCAATAGAAATAAAATTTTAATAGAAATTAATTTATCATAAATGCTTGTCAGTACATTCAGCAGTACACTTTAAGCATATTTCAAAAATAACAGAAGTAGTTTTGTAATTAATTGCATTTAATATAAATGCTAATTACCTTTAGTATTCATTTAAAATACATTACATTTTCATTTAATTGCAATTAACATGCACTTACGTTTTTGAAAACATTACATTCAGTTCACACGTAAGTATATTGTTTTACAATATATTATTTCCATAATAAGTATTTTTAAAAGTATGGTAAAGTGTACCTCTTATTACATGAACATACTACAAAAAAGTGTTTTGTATTATTCTAAATCTCTTTAAGCCCAATGATCACTCTTTGAGATGAACAGACTGAAATTTAAGTCGGTATTCAATGAAAAGACATGAAAATCCTGTTTGACAGCTGTGGTCACCTTTCACTTCCATTGTGTGGAAAAGGGCATCTTTGACGTTCTGCTATATTTCTCTCTTCTTGCATTTCTTAGAAGAAAGTCAGTCATAATGGTTTTGAAAGAGAATAAAAGATAGGTGAGAACATGAGGAGGAGTTTCTTTTAATAAAACTAAATGTTGGAGCTTATATCAAAAGTACCTTTCTAGGCTGTACTGTATTTTGATTTTTTTTTTTTTTTTTTTTTTTTGTCCAGTAGGTGGCAATGATGGATTTATAATGCAAGTACAGTTTAGACTTTCTGATTCAGTTATATTTTGCTGTAGTATACGTTCAGACTTTGCAGTGAATAAAAAGTGGGGGGAAAAAAATGTTTAATGCATGAATTGGCATAAAGTGAGCCATTCATCATCTAAACCATCTGAAAGTCCTAGTTACAGTTCCTTAATATCCCCACAGCTTTCCACCATTAATATGTCATTATGCAGAGTTGCAAACATTGCATTTAGCACCATATTCAAAAAAAGTGGATTATTTTGTAAAGACTCACTTGTAGTATGAAACATCTGAATACTAATAATTTCACATGAATGTGTAAGAGACTAATATATATATATATATATAATATATATAAAATGTACTATTAGTTAATGCATTATAGCATTAACTAACAATGAGCAATGCATTTTTTACATTATTTATTAATCTTAGGGTTAGGGTTAATAGTTAAACGTTAGTTAATAAAAATACTGAACTAACAATGTTCATTGTTAGCTCAGGACCATTAAATAATATTAACAGATAGAACTTTTGATTTTAAAAATTCATTAGTAAATGTTGAAAGTAACATTAGCTAAGATTAATAAATGCTTTAAAATGTTTTCATTGTTTGTAAATGTAGTTTATCAATGTTAACAAATGGAAACTTAATTTAATGTGTTACCAAAATAATAATATAAAATAAAATTCAGATAATATTTATGCTTAAAAATATGTTTACTTGCTAATACTGAAACTACATTTAATGTATTCTGGATCATGTTTAGTTATGTTATTTTCTACTGCTGTCCATGAGCAACTGTTGCAAGACTGAATTTAGACACAATTTGGAGTCACAACCGACCATTTAAAAACCACTGGTGTGACAGTTTGCATATAAAGTTCTTAGTATAACATGTGACCAGATGTTGAGTGTTGTAGTTTGTCCTGGGGTTCATTGTCAGTGTGGCGTGTCAGAGTTTTTAACCATGATACAATCCAGGCGCCGCTTGATTAATATCAGTATGTTTTGTGCCGTCTCTGCTGTCTGCCTGATGCCCTCATCGCCTCGCACAGCTCTTCATGTTGATGAATGGTCTCTGTGTACAGATTAAGCTCAGCAGCACAGAATGAATAAATGATGACACCATGAATATGGAGATATCATTGACAGCAATTGTCATTAGACTCCACTGACTTAGATAAAGTCAATCAGTAATATTTCCAAGTAAGGTGCTTCATTAGTACACTGTCCATTTACTTACTTCTAGATCTTACTTCTAGATAGATCTTACCTTGCAATATGAATAATATCACCCAACACATAATTATATTATCATCTTAATAATTTGGCTAAATAATGAATACGAATTGTTTATCCATTAGAGCTTATCAGGGTCACAGCTATAGCTTCACATGTGGTTATAAAAGTGATTGAGTGAAGTATGGCGACCAATACTCGGAATTGTGCTCTGCATTTAACCCATCCAAGTGCACACACACAGCAGTGAACACACACCCTCAGAACAGTAGGCAGCCAATGCCACAGCGCCCGGGGAGCAGTTGGGGGTTTGGTGCCTTGTCGTGGTACTGAAGGTGGAAGAGAGCGCTGGTTATTCACTCCCCCAACTGACAATTCCTGCCGGACCTGAGACTCGAACCCGTGACCTTCAGGTTACAAGGCTGACTCGCTTATGATTTATTCATAAGGAATGGTTTAACAGCAGGAGCTGGAATAGAGCAGTTTGTATTAACAGCAGTTCATTTTACTACTAGTAGTAGTACTACTAGTTCACTGATTGTTGGTATACAAACTTGAACTTAAATGTGTTTAATAAAATGAATTTGAAGTGCAGTATACTTTTTTATTGATTTATTTATTTATTTATTTTTTTGGTTAGTACAGCTACATAAAAATGCCTCTCATACTGTAAGTAACAGTTTCTAAGACCCAGAGAATTTACCTAGATTTTGTTGGATTTTCCATTATGGTGCAAACTGAAAATACATTATACAAGAATCTCATGCAAATCATGGAAAATGGTCCTGGACAGCAGTGATTTAACAGTAAAATTACAAAATACTATTAAACCTTGTAAAGTTTAAGGTGTAGGTGTTGTGCAAAATGACATAAACTGTAAAATTCTTGTGAAATTACATTGAGCCAAACTATTTTTAATCAGTGGTTTAAGTGATGTAGAAACACACATTCATGAACTGAACATGAGAATCATTTTATATTTGGCTAAACTACAAATAATTAAAAGAATATTTCACCCAAAGTGAAAATGTGCTGAAAATTTACTCACCCTCAGGTCATCCAATGGATCCTCTGCAGTGAATGGGTGCCGTCAGAATGAGAGTTCAAACACTGATAAAAACATCACAGTAATTCACAAGTAATCCACACCCCTCCAGTCTATCAATTAACATCTTGTGAAGCAAAAAACTGCATATTCATAAGAAACAAAAGGCATTTTAATAAGGCATTATTATAGTCCATAATCTATAATAAAACTTCTTCCAGTGAAAAAGTCCATCCCCTGTTGTCCTCTCACATCAAAATCCACCAAATATACCAAATTGTTTAGAGCTGTTTTGGACTGTTTTCACTTGCTTGATCTGTGCATATTTTTCTCTTGATTCAGACCAGACCACTTTTTTACTGGAGAAAAGAAAACATTATTATATACTCATATTCTGGCCAGAAGCTATGGTTTAAAGTGCCCCTATTATGGATTTTTAGAAATTACCTTTCGTGCAGTGTGTAACACAGCTCTAAGTGAATGAAAACATCCTGCAAAGTTTTAAATCTGAAAGTGTATAAAGTTATTGTCTCTCAAAAGAAAGAGTCGACTCTGAATCACTGAAACGAGTCTTTTTTAAAACGAATCTCAAGCCGTTTCATGTTGACGTCAAAATGAAACATTAGCATATTGCCCACCCAATTGTTGTGCGCGCAGACCTGGGAAAACTTGATTTTCGCGTTGGTATGAATGAAAATGCAAATTCATTTTTTTCCACTAGGTGCCGCTTTTGGAGCATTAAAAGCTCACAAACACTGCTTTAAATTAAATCGACCAATCACCGCAGATTAGTGTCATGCAAAGGAGGGGTTTGGAAAAATGAATCATTGAACAAATCGTTTGGGAGTCGTTGAGCAAATAAGATAAAAATACATGCATATTATAAGAAAATGAAAGAGTTTTTTGACCTTGCATGCATGTCAACCTGTTGTTGGGGACTCCCAAAACCAAAATATGAACCTTTCATAATAGGGGCACTTTAAAGTTGAAACGTCTTGATGATGGATTTGTTTATTGCAAACTCACAGCTTTTCACTTCACAAGACATTAACTGATGGACTGGAGTGGTGTAGATTACTTGTGGATTATTGTGATTGTTTTTATCAGCTGTTTGGAGTCTCATTCTGACGGCACCCATTCACTGCAGATCATCCACTGGTGAGCAAGTGATCTAATGCTACATTTCTGATGAAGAAACAAACTCATCTACATCTTGGATGGTCTGAGAGTGAGTAATTTTCTCATCAAATTTTCATTAATAGTTATGTGAACTATTCCTTTAAATGTGCTGTTTAGAAAACAACAGGTTATCATTGTTTTAACACAATATAACTGACAAAAGCACACTAGAGATCAGTCATGTCAGTGTCACTGTAATTAGCACTGTAGTTTAAACTTAGCCTAGTGAACATTAGCTGCTGTCTGCAGGAAGACTTAGCTAATGAATTTTCCATTAGCTCCAATAGCCTCATATGGTGGCAGTTCACTCTCTCGAGGGGATGAAGTGGAGATGATGGATAGTATTAGTGGTTAAGCGTGGCTGTTAGCCAAGCATTAGCCCTGAATGGGCAAGCTTGAAATTGGCCTGTTGACATAGAAGCCGGCTGATGGACAGGATGCTTTGTCTGTGTCATCTGATATGTTACACAACATGTCTTTAGAAAACTTGACACTGGGGTCATGCACATCTGTGACCTGCTAACAACTACAGTACCATGATCACAACTGACAAATGAAATGTCCATTGACCTTGACACTTTTATTTGACGTAAAAAATGTGTGAAAAATGTATTATGTAATAATATGATAAAATAAGATATACTATGGGTCAGAAGATTTGAACAATTAAGATTTATTTCAGTATTTTTGAAAAAAAAAAAGAAAAAAGAAAAAAGTCTCTTCTGCTCACCAAGATTGCATTTATTTTATCAAAATACAGTAAATATAATATTGTGAAATATTATTACAGTTAATAATAGAATTAACAATAGAATTGCTTTCTATCTGAGTATATTTTAAAATTCATTCTTGTTATTATTGTTAGTGCTTAATTATAAATAATAGTTCTTATTATTATCACTGTTGAACCCTTATTTAATATTTTTGTGGATTTTTTTTTTCAAATATTTGTTTACTGTCGCTTTTGATTAATTTAATGTGTCCTTGCTGAATAAAATTATTAATTTTCCTTTTTTTGCTTTAAAGTTGCCCTAATTTTTTAATTGTAGTGTATTGCAGTTTCCACAAAAAATAATAAAAAATAAATACATACATAAATAAATAAAAAATTAAATTAAATATTAAGCTAAAACTGTTTTTATCATTGATCATAATAACAAATGTTTACAGAGCAGCAAATCAGCATATTAGAATGATTTCTGAAGGATTACGTGACACTGAAGACTGGAGTAATGATGCTGAAAATATATTTTAAAAAATATTACAATAGAACACACTTTTTTAAGTTGTAATAATATTTCAATTTTTTTTCACTCTTTTGTATCAAAAAAATACTGTTACATAATGAAAATGTTAAAAAAAAAAATGTTATAACCTCCAGAGCATTTTCATTCACTTACAGTGTTTATTCAAAAAATGTAATCTTTGATAAATATTGTATAAGTGAATGAAAATGCTTGGGAGTTATACATTCACCACGTTTGTATGTGCAGTCCTCTCCAGCATTAAACCAAAAAACAAACTAAATCTAGTATTAACTGTAGTACCACCTCCACTACTGTCTGCAGACTTTGACCCATACCTGTAGGTTATTTCTCTGTTAGGTCTATACCAGATCGTACCCTTACTCTGAAGGTAACCTACTTTAGCCATTTTTGTATTCCAGTGATGGCTCCGCGATCTATAAATAGTAGGAATGATTGATATGGCATATGGTGAACCCTTGTAAGTTCCCTTGCCTGCAGGCAGAGATGACTTTCAGCATTAGAGGTGGCTTCACTTTGTAGTCACCTGTGCCTGTCATAATCTTCAATTACTGGCCCAGCGTCAGTGTCAGGCAAACACAGCGCAGGAGGAAACCTGCTGTTCATGCACTCAACGCAAGATGCAGAAACAATGCTAAGGTTTATACTGTACTGGATGCAATTAAAAATGCATGCCAAATACTGAAATATTAATGACAAGAATTGTTTTTAGTCTGTCATGTACAATTGTATAAACCAAGTCATGTCATAATCCAAAATAAAACACTCAAGGTCAGTCTTTTGGATATTTTGGAGACTGTGCACAGTTACACTTCTGAACTTGACAGATACTGTAATTTCTGTTGGCAGTCTTGTGGAAAACTGCTAACACCTACCTCTGGACATAAGTGACAAGAACAAGGACTCGACTTCTACAGTCACTGCCAAACTAGCGCAGAAGTGCATGCCAGCAGCAGTCAATGTACTGTAGCACTGTCCCGAACACCAGAATAAACTAATATGACTCAGATGCAATCATGCTTTTAGATGCAAGTTAGAGCAATAAACCATTGGAGTTATTATTTACAAAAGGAACTTGAAGCTGAAGTGTCAAAGTGAAATTAAATTCATTTTTCCAGAATCAAAAACAATGGCATATTAATAATCGTGTTCCTGGAAACTACTAAACAACTGCTGACAGCGCTATAGAGACATACCAAAAATTTAAGCAAATATACATCTTCATTAAAGAATTATTCAGTGTGTCACAGTTGCATTGTCGTAAAAGATCTTCAGCAGACGTCTTGACATATTAGTGCTCTCCTCCCAACCTTACGCCGTTTCTGGTGGTGCTTCCTCCAGTACACTCAATTGTGTTTTTTTTTTTTTTTTTGTTATAATTAAAAAAAATAATAATAAAAAAATTAGAGTATGTTTCACAAGGCAATAGAAAATTACAAGACATTTCTACTTCAAAATTTCATGTGTAATTTAATGTTACTTACCATTTTTTTGTAGTTATTTGTGTAATTTACTAGCAGTTCCTTAGTGAAAAGTAAATTCTTCACTGTTTTTTTTTTTTTTTCAGTGTATCAAATAAGTCTGGATGACTTTAAAGTGACACAACTTACTATAGTAGATCATGTTGTGTATATAGTTACATATTTAAGGCTGAGCGATAAATGATATCATATCGAGATAAATCATGATAAAATTTATGTTGATAATGATAAGCTCTGAACATTTTTACTCAATATGGATTAATCTAGCAGCTGATCACACAGTAGAAATACTTCAGCAAGTACACAAACACGTTACTCTCACAGTGATTTCACCATCTGCGTCTCGATATGAGGACATAACCACAAGAACTTCTCCAGAGCTGATCTGAGAGTCACTTAATTTCACTAAAACTTCATTGCACTTCATCCAGCTTTTCAACGTTTCATTTGAGAAGAACTGCCATCAAATACACACTGAAACTCAAAGATCGTCACGGCAACCCTTCAAAATAAAAGTTCAGGTTATCTTGAAGAAATTATGACAGAAATATATTGGAACTGTGTCCTAGAATGTAATTCTCAAAGTAATAATAATAAGAATATTTTTAGGAATATCACATAACCAAGATATTTTTTCATCCATGTTTTTATTTATACATTTCTGATGTGCAGCATCTTATTTGACAGAAAATAAAAATGCAATGTGTTGTTGTAAATTAATTATTATATATTCATTTGATTACATTTTAAAAGATTGGTTAAATTGTTAAAGTTTTATTAATTCATTTCATTCATTAGACACCATTTTGATGATACATCTGAGAAAAAAATCAAGAAAAGAAAGGAAAACAAAGAATATAGGTAAAAATAAGAATATATTTCATGGGGCTCTAAATTAAAAGGTAACTTACTTTGTGAAGTATAACTGTGAACTAAGAAGCTATGTTTACATTTTTCTCAAGGTCTAACAAACGTGGAAACCATTTGAAAAGTTGGTAACACTTTACTTAAAGGCTTTATATATAATGCATTATAAAAGTAGTTTTAAACCATATAGGCTAATGCATTGTACAATCTCATGAATAATTGTAACCACAGTTAATACATTATAACACTTATCAGTTCATTGTTACACTATGCATTTTGGTTATACTTATTTACGACAAGATATATATATATATATATATATATATATATATATATATATATATATATATATATATATATGTGTGTGTGTGTGTGTGTATTACAATGCACATTATGAATAATTATAATGCATTACATTGTAATAACCCTTTATAATGCATTATACATAAAGGCTTTAAGTAAAGTGTTACTGAAAAGTTAATTAAAATTGTGATGAATCTCGACATTGTATGATATGGAAGAAAATACTGTGATATTTTTGACCATATCACCCAGTTCTAGTTATATTACAGCACAAATAGCTGTGTCAGGGCAAGTGACGTTTCAAGGAACAGAAGTTTACCAGGAAAAAGTTTCTTAGGCACCATTTGGTTTTGCAGTGACACTAGTAGAAGAAAACAATCCATCTTCAAGCAAAAACATTTTGATAGATGCCGAAGCTTTCTGCTTTTGAAAGAAAAGGCTTTGCAAATAGCATAATGGCATTTTTATGATGAGCCACATTCAGTTCATTACCTAAATTTGTTCTTTAAATGGCAGTTTAATGCTAAATTATGTTGAAAGAGTTTTGTTTTTTCGAATGTCAAGCTGTTAACCTAAAGCAATATGACTAGACTATGAGAACTCAAACATGTTCCTGCAGTCGTATGTCATTATGGAGTCAGTAAATGGAACGAGGAAATTGAAATAATAGTGTTTTAAGTCTAAACGAACCCGTTAGTTGAGATCTCCTTTTTATTAGCCTTTTAAGGGTGAGGTTTGGCAAAAGATTTTCTGATGTAATGAAATAGAAACTTCTGAAAAGATTCCAGAAGCTAAATTGTCCCTCATTTAGTTTTCTTTTTATTTTAGTAGTGGTCAGACCAATTTTTGAGGGCCCTTATTTTGCCATTGTCTCAAAATCTTAAGTTGATTATGAATTCAACCTCCAATGTCACTGAACTAAAAAGTCAGAATTCCTTTATATTGTCCAGAGAAGCAGTGAATTGCCCAGGCACTTTGATCTCCATTCTCTTTTATGTGTTTGAAATGCTAAAAATGCCAGTGTAAAATATAATATATGACAGAGCTCTGGTGTTTTAAGTCACTTAAATTTGAGCTCTTTGTACCACTGTTTTTGAGAAGCCAGATTAAATACTTGACATGCAATGTCATGTCCTTTGAAAAAGTCTACTGGTGGGAATGTTCGTGCAGATTTTGCCTAATTGCACTGCAATCTGACATTCATATTTAAGTAAGGACAGACTCAAATAATTAAGCATCCCATTTTGTTTACCCTTGATTGCACGACCTCATCAACACACTGCCTAATGGAGGACAGATATCACCAGAGATGGAATAAACAGAGTTTATGAATGAAAATAAGATTGTTTTGAGGTCTTGATCAAGGCTTTCTTCTAAAACAATGACATCTTTATTCATCTGGGTATTGAAAGAACCCATATTTCAATGCAAAATACAACAGGTTGCTTATATCTCTGACTTATAAGGGAGCAGTACCTTCACATCACGGCTGTGATTGATGTATTCAAGCAATGGGTGTTGCTTCTGAATAATGCATCACATTCGGTGTTAGCCTGCAATCAGTGAAATAAGAATATAGAGAGGAAAGCTGCTCACAAAGCGAGGCAGTGAGAGATGGTTGTGTGTGTGGTTTTCTACAGTGAGCCATTGCAAGCGATTCAAAAGGGTCCATCTTTTATTGAGCTTGACACAATCTGTAATAGAATTTTCAAGTAAGCTTCCTGACCCCCCTATTTTTTTACTTCTAGGAAACTTGACTGTGACTTTGATGCAAGGTCTCTGCGTATGTTTTTGACATTGCCATGTATGGGTTTCAGAGTTTCTGGGATGATTATGTAGAGCTTGCGCTAGCAGATTTCATCTCTGTTAGTTGTAAAAAAAGAAGAAAAGGCAACCTGGCTACTTTCCTCTTTATTTAAGTGTATTTGAAAATATGTTCTCTGCATGCCACATTATATTGTTGTTTGATAATGAGTTTTTCATCTTAATGGCCAATCGCTTGAGCTGTAAATGCACTGATAGCACCACAGTAAAATGCACAATACCAAGCCTTTTGCTAACAACTATCCTGAGCTATATGGCCATAGATATTAAACTGTACATAGTGTTTCTGCAGTGCGTCCTTCACACTGAGAAGGTCAGGATTAGGTCAGAGAGGTTCGGTTCACAGTAAGTGCAGCAAATCCCATCTCTGCCAGCGCTGAGAGTTTTACAGGCATTTTCCAGCATTTTTATGGACAAATGATTACAGCTTTGTAATGAGATTTATAATGAGATTTGTAATGAGAAGGGTTTGTAAACCTGTTTACAGAAACTTAAATGTCTCCCTCTAGGTTTCTTTTAAGGGTTTAAATTTAAGAGAAGAAATTAGAAGAAATTAAGGTTAAGAAATTAAGATGTAAGTATTGTATTTAAGTATGTAAGTAATGTAAAGTAAAATAATTAATATAGTTAAAACATGATGAATATTTCATAATGATACCTTTCTTTTTAATGTTCACAAAAACTTAAAGGTCTCCCTTGTAGGTTTCTGCCAAATTAAAACTTGAGAGTTCAACTCTTGCAAGTGAACATTATATTAAGTTTGAGAAATTAAGACAAGTATTGTAATTTTACTATTGTAGTGTACAGTAAAAATAATTTATATATTATTATTAAGACATATTGAATATTTATTATTTATTATTATTGTTGTTGTTGTTGTTGTTGTATTTCCATTCTTTTTTTATCTTATTTTATTTTTTCAAGTATTCAAATACTAGTCAAGGCAAAAACTTTTTTTTTTTAAATTCTGTTCAAGACAAAAGGAGATGGAGCTCTTAATTTTGCTCTTAAAATTTAAAATTAAATTTTAAAATTAATATATGTATTATTATGGTTATAATGATAATAATAATAATAATAATAATAATAATAATAATAATAATACTTCATTTGTTATTATTATTATTATTATTATTATTATTATTATTATTATTATTATCATTATTATTCAAATACAAACCAAGGCAAAAACATTTGTATTGTAAAAGGAGGACTCTCGAAGTGCACCAGATTCATACATTTAACTTTAAAATATTTACATTTTCTTCTAGGATGCATGTTGTAAATTCCACTCACCATATTCTCCAAAAATCCACAACATAAATAATCACGAACAATTCTTCTCATAAAATGAGCATATAATGGAAAACACGACTATTACCATCCATGCAGTCCAACAGATCTCCTCACTGACCGTTTCCAGTTGGTTTCAGTGTTGGTGTAACACTCCTCCATCTTGAATAAGCTCATGTGAAGCAAGCGATGAGATAAGAAGACGTCTCTCCTGTGAAAGTGCCATTCTAGTAAACACTGGTAACCCGAAAGTCTCTTTGCTGTAAGTGGGTGCAGCTGGTTGTTTAGGTTCCTGAGGGAGGACTGGTCTTGTGTTTAGGCTCACCGTGGAGTCTGGTTTGAGGGAATGTTGGTCGTCCGACAGCTCCAGACCTTTTTCAAAGGTTCAGCTAAACAAACCAGGCCATGGAAAAACTGTGTCGGCACCAGTAGGCCTTTTACTGTAGATAATACATGTTCTGTTTGGACCGATAAGTCCATTTTAGTTGATACAGCTGAAAAGTGAAAGGGATTGTGCTGCTTCTTTTAGGCTGAAGAAGGTTTGAACAATTAAAGGATTAGTTCACCCCAAATTGAAAAAGCTCTAATGTCGATCAAAACCTTTATGACTTTATTTTTCTGTTGAACACAAAAGATGTAGTTTAGTAGTCCAGCCTACTCTTTTCCATACAATCCAAACATTTCCTGTTTGAAAGTATAGATTTACATTGTCAACATTTCTTTTTACAGACTGGTCCAGATGTCTAATCTCCCTACAGCTGTTTCGCAAACCTGTTGTCTTGAGCAGATGGGACCCAATTTCCATCGGTTTTAACCCACATTTAGTTCATAATATGACAATTCTCATAGCAAAGAAAACAATCATGGCAGAAACGTGCATTTAATCGGATCTGTTCTTGGATAATACTCACAGCTCAAGTCAAACCAAGGTGATTAGGTTTGTTTTATCACAAACCACTTGAATGTTGTTATTGGAAATGTTCTGTGCTGATTACTGTAGTATATACTGATCTCAACCAGACCCCCTTCATAGACAAATACAACAGTTAGGGCTAATGTATTGTATAGTATTGTACAGTACTATATAGTGCACTCAGATTATAAATGTGTTTTGTTTAAATGATATATTTTAGTACACATTGAGTTGGATGGGTTCAGGGGACAGACTCTTTCAGATAAACCATTTTCTCCCCATATATACTCAGTGTTGGGAAGGTTACTTTGGAAGTGTAATAGGTTACAGATTACAAGTTACCCTATTTAAAATGTAATAAGTAGAGTAACTATTTTGACTACTTTATTAAAGTAATGTAACAGATTACATTTGATTACTTTTTGATTACTTTTCTAAACTCCTAACAAATGTTTTGAACTGTTAATCATTTTGAAACATTCAAACCAGGCAGGGTTATCCTTACAGGAGGACTCAACACTAATTACTGTCAGACTTTAAGAATTAAGATGATAATAATTTAATTTTATTTTAAATTAAATTTTAACTTTAGTACCTTTTTAGATCATTCTGAGGTTAAATACAGATTTAAAATCATAACAAGATATAGCTTAATAGCTATGATACTGTTTTTGAAATCAAATCTTTGCATAGCTATAACAGGAAACGCTGGCATCTAACAGTGCTTTGGAGAAGATGGTTAATCTAAAAAAAATAAAGCATATACATGTAACCAAATAGGTAATAAAACAGTTATTAAATAAGCATGTGTCTTGTTCTGTGTCCTAAACTCCCGAAACATTGGTGTCTCATATTTTAGAGCAGTCAATGCAATTTGGGAAAGAAATCAATCAAATCTGTACGTGTGTGAAAATATTCAGATGTAGCCCCCTTTGTAATCTTTAACATTTTCATAAGTAACTAATTTAATTACACATTTTTCTCAATAACTGTAACAGATAACGGTTACATTTATTTTGTAATTAAATTACATAATTCCGTATGTAACTAGTTACTCCCCAACACTGTATATACTTAAGTAATTAAATGAATATCATAAACGTTCAAATAAGTCGACTAATTGCTTAATTGAACAACTACTATTTGACTAGAAAAATCTTTAGCTGGCGGCAGCCCTAATTTTAATTGTGCTTTTATTATTTAAATTACATTTAAATTGACTATATTTCAAATAATATATTTTAAAATAATGTTTTAAAATATATTATTTCCATAATGTGTACTCTTTTTAAAAGTTTGCTAAAGTACTTCACAGGGGTTGTAAAGCAAGTAATCTTAATAGAAACTGAGACAACTCACACATAACACACGAAAAAACCTTTTCTCAGCATTTCTTATTTTGAAAGTTGAAAAAATTCCCACCAGTGGGAATTCGTGATGTGACATTAATGCTTTTTCACAATGACAAGACAGGTGAGGACATCAGTTAGCTCATCTCCATGGTACAGACAAACATGTCCATCAATCTTTCATTTCAGGCTTTTTGCCCAAAATGAAAGATAAGATGCTAAAGGTGCTGAAGCATCTCTGAGAAAAGCTTTAAGCAAATGCCATCGCATTACATAAAACAAATCTATCAAAAAAAGAGGCAGCAAGGCTCGCTCCATCATGTGGAAAATCATACATTTTACTGTTGTCACCCGTTCGTAATTACAGTTTAATGTTCTTGCCTGTCAAATGCCACAGTGTGAAGCCCATTGGGCCATCATGTCTTCCAAGATGTCTTATCCTGGCTCTGAAATGACTCGATAGACATAAAGTTGTGGCGATTTAGACAGTTCAATGATAAACTAGAAACTTCGGTTACACTTTATTTTAAGATGTCCTTGTTACAGTGTACTTATACATTTAAGTACTGAGTAATATTAATTAACTACATGTACTTACTATAAGGGTAGGGTTAGGATTAGGGTTTGGTTTTGGGTTACTTGCATGTAATTATGCATAATTTATTGTTATTAAAATAGTAAATACATGTATCGTGTAACGAGGACACCTTATAAAGTGTTACCAAAATTAAACTCTGATTAAATTTGAACACATCTGTATTTCTTTTACGATTATTCACTTTCAGAATGAATTTAAATCCTTAAAATGTCATGACCCCACATTTTGGAATGAAGTTTTGATATAAGACAGCGTAAGAGCCTTTAAATTTCTATATAGAACAATTTTCACCTTTTCTTCCTTTTCTAAATTTACTGTTATAAAATGATGATCTATGATGCATGATCTGTTACAATTACATTTAAGTTACATTAAGTGAAAACATCTCTCATTTTACTAGCTTTTAAGTCAATAGATTGGAATATACTTTACTTTTATCGCTCTCGTATATTATATTTGATTATATGACCATTCGTTATTTGTCTGACCGATGTCAGAGGTGCTAGTTTATCACCGTTACATACAGACAAAATGATCTTTTGAGTTTTCACCTCTCATAACCTTTACTGTCTCCACGTGACAGACTCGTGATTGACTGTAGGAGTTTTAAATGCTCTAATGGATGAGAACAGGAGTGTCATGGAGTGTCTAATGGATGAGAACAGAGCATCAGTCATGTCTGATGATAATTCAGAAATGTCAAGGGCGCCAACTGCGGTTTTCTTAACCTAATATTTTAATAATAGCACACTGTCTTCCAAATGTGTTTCTCTACAAAATTGCTTTCTACTTCTGTAATGTACCTCACAAGCTTCTGAAATCTTCATGATTCTTATGCTTTCACTTATGATTATTTCTATCTTGGATCATTTTCATGGCAATCACAGCTGTTGGTTTGCTAGTTGACGCAAATATGAATATTCTGTCATTATTTACTCGCGCTCATATCATTCCAAACCTGTAAGTTTTTTTTTTTTTTTCTGTACAACAAAAAAAAAAGTAGAAAAGTTTCGAGTACAGTAATATGATTGCATAATGCCATAAAATAGCAGTTCATTAGTTAAAAAAAAAAAAAAGAAACCCATTTAACAGGGAACATTCTCAGAATGTTCTGTTAGTATTCTCTCAAAGTTACGAACAAATGTTAATAGAATGTTCATTCAAAGTTCTCAGCTCTTTAATAATGTTCTCAAAGCGTTGCCACAAAAACAGATAACGCTTTACAATAACCTTCCTTAGTTAACATTCGTTAATGCATTTTAACTTGCATTAACTAACTAATTGATTTTTTAAAAAAAAATGCATTAGTACATGATTAACTATGTAACATTAACATATTAACCTTAACTATGATTAATTAATGCTTCCGAAGATTTTTTTTTTTTTCATTGTTAGTTCACGTTAATGGAATGTTGTTTTTTTGTTTTGTTTTTTTTCCTGAAATATTTAGTTAATCTAATGTTTTTTTTTAAAATGTTACTGCTTGTTTCAGAATATTCAGAAAACATTCAAAAGTAATGTTCCAGTAATGTTTGCAAAATGATGAAATGGAATGTTCCCTTTACATTTGCATAACCAAGAAAAATGTTTTTGAAACATTTTAAAAATGGAACTCTTTGAATCTTTAGAGAACATTCTGAAATAACATTATTAGAACTTTAATGGAAACGTTAACAAAACATTCTTAAAACTTTTTTTGAGCTGAGAAATTATTATAAAGTATTTTTACCAAGTTCAAAATAACACGAGGGTGAGTAAATGATTCATTTTTGGATGAACTGTCTCTTTAACCCAAGTTTGAATATGTAATTTTAAGCACTTTGCTGAAGCAGATTAATAAACCCGCTTGTCCTTTGAAGGAAGCTGTATTTAATGTCTTTCATAGCTCAGGGAAAAGTAAGAGAAGTAGGATATTTGCTTCACTTTTGCACTCTTTTTTTACCTTCGGGATGAGACAGTGAGTCCCCTGCTGCCACATCAAGAGTGATTTATGAAGTAATCATCGACTTTGCCTAAAGTTCCTCATTATCACCAGACTCTCTTTTTCGCTCTCAAACACACACACACACAAACAAACACACTTTTTCCTCTTAGAAACTCCTAATAAGCACTAATCTGTTTTTTTGTGTCTTTTCTTCATGTTGTGTATATTATAAGCAGCTCAAGGCTGAGCTTTTTCGGGTCTCTGATGACCTGTTTAATGTGGCCAGTGCAGTAAATGGTCCCTCAGGGCTGTTCGTGCTCAGCTGGGATATTCAGCAGTGTTTTCATGGAAAGCTAACACAGGCATCTGTTGAGTTGAGGTCGTTTTGGCTGAGAATGTTGCTTAAAACCACAAGCCATCCAAAACCCCCACAAATATTACCTTTAAAAAGAATAGGTAAAATATTTTCCTTATTATGAATATTAGTGAGAAAAAAACGCATAGTCGCAGTGCTACTTTTACTATGACTGCTGCAATTTTTGCCTAAAAGTCATTGACATTATGGTGGATTTACAGCTCTTGTACTTATGTTTTCATGTTTAATCTTCTTGTGTTTGATTTACCATTAGCAGTGTTTTTATTAAGATCATTTCACGCCTTATTTCGTTTCCTTCTATGTAAGATTTTCAACAAATTAGACGGCACAGTTCTCCTTTTTCTTGTCCCATTTTTTTAGGTGGTATATTATTGTGTGATCCTTGAAAGGTTTCACTTATGTTTGTTTTCAAACCTATTCAGATATATTCGTTCAACAAATTTCCTATTTTGGCATTTTATACACACAGATATATAGACTGCAAACCATTTGATTGGACATGAATGAGATGCCAGTATTTTTGGTCACTGAAGAGAAAGACTGTAAATTTTAAATCCATGTATTTTCTGAAAGTGAATGTTGTCACCATACAGAGGACCTCAGGTAAAAAAAAAAAAAAATACATAAATAAATAAACCAATAAAAAAAGAAAACATGGACTAAAATTGTCAAAAACCGGCATTTTGATTCCATGGGGACTTTAAATAAGATTTTATCATATGGCACAATATAACAGTCTTTTTGCCTGTTTAAGGGCCTCTTGCTTCCACTGTTACATTCTATCAAGCCACAAAATGGAGGTAAAGTTTCTCAGCCAAGATAAGAGTGTTCAATTACAGAATTTTAAGTAGGGTTACAGTGAGCTTTTCTTATCAGCGTCCTGTTCAAAACCCCTTCGTCTTCTTGAATGGCCATTCTTTGATTCGTGGAACTAGATAAAGCACAGGCATTATGTCTTGGAATAGACAGATATTCAGATTCCCGCTAGGGAAATTCAGATTCATTACTTCGAAATTGCATAAAATGAGAGTGAAAATTAGTTTAGAGAGGTCAGTGCTCAGTTACAATTCTCAGATTGAAGGGCAATACAAAACATTGAGAGTCGGATTCAGTTATATTCATTTTTTTACCCAAACTAAAAGTGGCACAGTGATGTGATACAAAGTTATCTACACAGAATCAGGTTCTCTTTGGTTAAATATTTTGTTTTGGTTTGTTTATTTCCTGTCATTATGTTCAGAGCTATCCACATCAGCTATTTCCTTTGAAGCCCAATGGAGGTTAAAGGTCTTAAAGCTGATTCCCTCAGTAGTTTCACTTAAAGCTTTCTCTCTCTCTGAAAGATGTCTTCTGTTGATGCGAAGTTGCAGGAATTCAGTCACTGAAAGAGAGCTGTTGTGGTGATCCTTCACACCAGATGAATCTCAACTCAAAGTAATAGCTGTCCTCAAAGCTTTTCAGTTATATACAGTATCCGTTCCTGACTTGGAGCTATAGATGATCCAGTATGTGTGAAGGATTCCTAGTCTTGAGAAAAAGGCAACTTCAACACATACAACACTTGACCGCTTAGTTTGGTTCAGCAGTTTCAGGATACCACCTATCACCATTTTATGGACATTTTGCATTACTGATTTTAATTCAGCTGGGTTTTTTTTCTTTCTCTTTCTTTCTGAAGAAATTACCTAATCATTGGTCCTGTGGACATTATGAATAATTCATGTACTACAAGAAGGATTTTGTGTGCTTTGTTAAACAATCAATACTGTTCAGTTATTAGAATGAGTTTCCCATGATTCCACAGCACTTAGAATTTAATAAAAGTCCAGTTCAGTTCTAGAATTTAAATTAAATTTGAAATGAAGCAGCAAACAAGATAAAAGGAATTTTTATAACTTCTTAAAGAGTAGAGTAAACATAATAAATTCAGTTTAAACTTCTACTTTGTGAAAGAACACTTTATTTCCAAAAATGCTGTAATGTAGTAGTAGTAGTAGTAGTAGTAGTAGTAGTAGTAGTAGTAGTAGTAGTAGTAGTAGTAGTAGTAGTAATATATAGTATATTTACTGATAATATGCAATCATATAATACTTTTTATTAATTGAAGTCTTATATCCATAGAGTAGAGATATGCATGTAATCAGTTGAGAAAAATAAGCATTTTTAAATAATTATAGAATTGCAATTCCTCTTCCTGTCATTGCAATTCAAAAGCAGGAAATGACTTTTCCCAATGGGATGGCTTTAGAAACCAATTTATATACATTATTTAAATATTTAAAGGAAGGTTAAGTTCCGACAACCCTTTGGTCACTGAAAATATGAGTTTCCACTACAATTGCTTTGAATTTAATGAGGATGGTCCATCACAGCAACAAAAAAAATAAGGATTTGATTATCAGCTTTCGCTGCAACACACTCTGTCATAGGGATTCTTGGGCCCTTGAAGAGTCCAATTGTGCTAACAGAGATCAAATTCACTATATTACCACTTGATTTCAAGCCAGCCTGGCTCTTTCCACATCATCAAAATGAATTTTGGGTATTCCTATCCTTCTGCACTCTACTCAGAGGATTGCGCCCACTCTAAAATCTGCCTGCCTGTCTCATTGAGAGTGAATTGTGTCCTTACAGCAAACTTTTTATGAGGAGCTCTTGTGCTTTACTTCCCTCCCTGCTGCTGGTCTCCCCATCCCACTTCTGCTGCTGTCTTGCCCATGAGTCTCCTCTCCTGCTGGGGGACTGATGTTATATTAATAGCACCCCTCATTTATTGAAAAACAGTCCGTGCTTCTTGTTTTCTGACCATCAGATGACTTTGCATTATTAATTTGATTTGTTACATATTGTGTAATTTGCTGATGGTGCAATAGTGCAGAATGTGTGTGTGTGTGTGTGTGTGTGTGTGTGTGTGTGTGTGTGTTTTAAATAGCCTCAGATCTTATTTTATACATTTTTGAAACCGTTGAGTTTTAGTTTCTTTTTATATGTGCACTGCATTCATTCAGTATGCAGTGTCAGTTTTTTTAACACCGCGAGTGAGCGAAGCAACAGCTTCTTTGATTATAATGAGTGTTGCGAGCAGTGAGCTCACGCTGAACTGTGCCTTCAGACAGATGTGTGAAACTCTGTGTTATAGACGGTGACTGTAGTAGGAGTGTTATAGTGTACATCATTTTATTATATCACCATTAAATATTCATTATATGAAAATAATTGAAATAATAACTAAAATAAATACATTGCATAAGTATGCATGCCCTTTTCTATGACACTTACATTCCAGTTTTTTTGGATCCTCTTTGAGATGTTTCTATACTTTGATTGGAGATTGGAGTATTTATCTTTGTTGTTGTTGTTGAAATTCTCTAATAATCCCTGTCTCATATGTACAGTATTTATCTAAAGATGTTTCACATTGTCCCTTTATTTTATCCATATAGCAGCTTATAAAAAGCTGCATTAATTTTATTTTGGAATTAGCTCAAGATGTGCTGTGCATAATTGTGAATAATTAGAAGTTTCTTCACTGCATCTTTGGTTCCATGAAGAGCATTTAACATCCATGGAACCTTTCTATTGCACAAAAGGTTCTTTATAGTGGAAAAAGGTTATTTAGATTATAAAAATACTCTTGAAACTAAGAAAAATGGCTCTTTTAAGAACTGCTCTCTGAAAGGTTCTTTGTGTACCCAAAACGGTTCTTCTGTGCATCGCTGTGAAAACCATAGGAATCTTTATTTTTAAGAGTGTGGACTTGAAGGTTTCAAGTTGTTCTGCATCTCTTTTTTTTTTTTTTTTTTCAGGAGGTTTTGACCTTCATGTTCCCCTTTCAGTCGGTCACTCCGAGTCACGTCGGATGACCGACGAAATTGGGATCTCGCCAGAGAGACCAATCCACTTCGAGTGTAACTAAACGAGCCAATGGACATTGGCATGCGATTATTGCATCCAGCTGCCGCTGATCACAGCGTGAGCATAAGAGGCAGCTGATGCACCGCATCAATTATCCTTTCGCTTCGGAGCCGAGCGGTAGTGGTTAAAGCTACTGCTCTCCCTTCCAAGAGAGTGTTCTGCGAGCGAGTGCGGGCGTTACGGCGCGGCAGCGGTGGTCACGGTGTCCGGGAGAGAAAGATCGTCTTCCTGCTGACAGCCACACTAGGAGTGTGCGGTGGCCAGCTCCCCTGCATGCTTCAGCACTAAAAGAGCATTTCTCTGAAAGAGCAATTTCTCTAAAAGAGCAACACGGGTGATCGCGTCTTTTTAAAGATGTCTTTTCACCCGTGCGTTTCTGGGCGTGGTCGTTTCCTGGCGCCTCAGGACGGTCACGATCGCTTCCTCACGTGTCTGGGCATTCAGCACGCTGAGGTGGCTTTCGTGGATGGTTCATGTTCTTCTTGCGGGGACATGACCATCTCGGAGTGCGACTCTGCTATGTCAAACATGGCAGAGTCCCTCTGCCTGCCGTGATCCGGCGTGCACACTGGATCCGGTGGAGTTAGAGGTGATTGAGGATTACGGTGAGGGCTTCCCCAAGTGGAGCTCCTCACCCCTCAAGCACTCCGCAGCCGGTGGAGCTGCCGAAGGAGCGCGCTGGCCACGCGTTTCCTTCGGTGCCCCCTCTGACGACCAGATGTCGATCACCGCATCGGAGGGCGGGCCCTCTCTCTCCGGGGATGACGACCCGGCTGCGTTGCCCCCTTCGGGTGTGGTAGCGTTGTCCGTGCCAGACCCAGAGATGACGGCTATGCTTTCCCGGGCCGCCGAGAATGTCGGGCTCGTGTGGAATCCTAAAAAGCCACCGTGTCCCGATCCTTCGAGGCTGGGCGAGTGGTTCCTCGGTGGGGGTGGCGCTGGTTCTCAGCGCCCCCCTCCGGTGCCATTCTTTCCGGAAGTGCATGAGGAGCTGACAAGATTGTGGAGGGCACCTTTCACTGCCCGAAACACATCTTGTAGTTCTTCCGCTCTCACCACCCTCGATGGTGGAGCCGCTTTGGGGTATGCGGGCATCCCCTCGGTGGAACGGTCTGTGGCCATGCAACTGTGTCCAACAGCCGCTTCCACCCTGCGGGGTGATCCGTGTCTCCCCTCACGGGCCTCTAAGTATTCGTCAGGTCTAACTGGCAGTGCTTATAGAGCCTGTGGGGAGGCGGCTTCCGCCCTCCACGCTATGGCGTTGCTGCAGGTCCACCAGGCCAAAGCACTGAAAGACCTGCACGAGGGTGGTCACGACCTGGCGGTTCTACATGAGCTGCGTGCTGCGACGGACCTCGCGCTACGAGTGACGAAGGTGACCGCACAGTCTCTGGGTTGTGCGATGTCCAGGAGCGCCATCTCTGGCTGTGTCTCGCTGACATGAAGGAGCAGGAGAAGGTACAGTTCCTGAATGCTCCCGTGTCACAGACCGGCCCTTTCGGCGACGCTGTCGAGAGCTTTGCCCAGCAGTTCTCGGCAGCCCAGAAGCAGACTGAGGCAAACACATCATGCGCCGGAGGAAACCTGCTGCTTCCACTCCGGCTGCAGCCACTCAGCCTGCTCGTCGCCGTGGGCGCCCCCTGCGGCCGCCCCCGCTCCCGCGCAGCCGCAGCAGCCTTCACCAGGCAGCGTCGTGGAGCCGGTCGCAGGCAGGACGCCCAGCCCGTCCAGGCCCCCGCCAAACCTGGCGGCAAGCGCAAGTGCAAGAGGCCCTGGGACGGTCGACCCAGAGATGGAGGAGACTGCTCATCGGGAGATGGTGACTGCACCACTCCCTCCCCCGGAGGAGGGCCGGGTGGAGTATCTTTTGTTCATTTTGTTCCGCCTCTGGCCCAGCAGCCAGCGGTACCCAAAACATCAGTAAAGAGCGGTCTCCTCAATCTCCGGGTCTCAAGAGGAGGAGAGTGGTGATCCGTGCATCACAGGATCGCTTCCCTCCTCCTCTCTCGCCAGCAGGCAGCAGGTGGTGCCCAAGAGCACCCCTCCTGCCCATTCGTGGAACCAGGTAAGGGCAGTAGCACTCCAGTCCCCGCTTCAAGTCGTCAAACGCCGGGCTGTCACAAGCCTCAAGCCGGGTTCCTGTGTCTCCTCCCACGCGAGGAGAAATCAGGTGAGTGCTACACTACACACCCAGACCCCGCCCCCTGCCGTCACAGGCCAGGCCGTCACAGGCCCTGGGGCCGGTCCCTGTGTTCCACCTCGCTGCCCCACCGCGGGCATGTCGGTGGGCCCGTTGGCCCCGCTGGTGCGGTCTCTCGGAGCCTGGTTAGCGCTCCCCAGCCCGTCCCGGTGGCTCCTGCGGACCATCAGACTCGGCTATGCGATTCAGTTCGCCCGGCGTCCCCCCCAAGTTCAGGGGCATCCGGTTCACTTCAGTCAAAGCCGTCGATGCCCCTGTCTTGCTCGCGGAGATTGCAGTCCTACTGGCGAAGGATGCAATAGAGCCGGTCCCTCCAGCCGATATGAGGTCGGGGTTTTACAGCCCTTACTTCATTGTGCCCAAGAAAAGCGGTGGGTTACGACCGATCTTGGATCTGCGAGTTTTGAACCGTGCACTTCACAAGATGCCGTTCAAGATGTTGACGCAGAAACGCATTTTTGGATGCGTCCGTCCCCTAGATTGGTTGCAGCAATCGACCTGAAGGACGCGTACTTTCATGTTTCGATTCTCCCGCGACACAGGCCATTCCTGCGATTCGCGTTCGACGGTCGGGCATATCAGTACAAGGTCCTGCCCTTCGGGCTGTCCCTTTTCGCCTCGTGTCTTCACCAAAGTCGCAGAGGCGGCCCCTTGTTCCCTTGAGAGAACGGGGTGTGCGCATTCTCAACTACCTCTACGACTGGCTCATACTTGCACAGTCTCGAGAGCTGTTGTGCGCACACAGGGACCTGGTGCTCAGGCACCTCAGCCAGTTGGGCCTTCGGGTCAATTGGGAAAAGAGCAACTCGTGCCAGTGCAGAGGATCTCTTTTCTCGGCATGGAGTTGGATTCGGTCAACCAGACAGCACGCCTCACCCAGGAACGTGCTCAGTCGGTGCTGAACTGCCTCAAGACTTTATCAGGCAGGACAGCGGTCCCACTGAAACTCTTTCAGAGGCTCCTGGGGCATATGGCTGCAGCTGCGGCCATAGTTCCGCTCGGTCTGCTCCATATGAGACCGCTTCAGCACTGGCTCCATGGTCGAATCCCGAGGTGGGCGTGGAAACGCGGTACTCACCGGGTTCAGATTACACCGGCCTGCCGCAAGACCTTCAGCCCGTGGTCAGATCCTTCGTTCCTTCGGGCAGGAGTGCCCCTGGAGCAGGTATCCAGGCATGCTGTGGTATTCACGGATGCCTCGACCACCGGCTGGGGTGCCACGTACAACGGGCACGCAGTATCAGGGGTTTGGACGGGCCCCCTTCTGCGTTGGCATATCAATTGCCTCGAGTTGCTGGCAGTACGCCTTGCCCTGTGCCGCCTCAGAGGGCGCCTTCGGGGCAGGGACGTTCTGGTCCGTACGGACAACACTGCGACCGTTGCCTATATCAACCGGCAAGGCGGTTTGCGCTCCCGTCGCATGTCGCAACTCGCCCGCCACCTCCTCCTCTGGAGTCAGAAGCATCTGAGGTCCCTTCGTGCCATCCACATCCCAGGAGTGTTCAATCAGGCGGCCGACGAGCTGTCTCGAGCGGCACTTCCTGGGGAGTGGAGACTCCATCCCCAGGCGGTCCAGCTGATTTGGAGTCGGTTCGGAGTTGCTCAGGTAGACCTGTTTGCATCTCCAGAAACCACCCACTGCCAGTGGTTCTACTCCCTGTCCGAGGCAACGCTCGGCACGGATGCACTGGCACACAGCTGGCCCCAGGGCTTGCGCAAGTATGCGTTTCCCCCAGTGAGCCTGCTAGCACAGACATTGTGCAAGATCAGGGAGGACGAGGAGCAGGTCCTGTTAGTGGCTCCATATTGGCCCAACAGGACCTGGTTCCCGGAACTCATGCTCCTCGCGACAGCCCCTCCCTGGCCAATTCCTCTGAGGAAGGATCTGCTTTCTCAGAGACGGGGCACCCTCTGGCACCCGCGTCCAGACTTGTGGAAACTTCATGTGTGGTCCCTGGACGGGACGCGGAGGTTCTAGGTGACCTGCCCCAGGAGGTAGCGCTCACTATCGCTTCAGCACGAGCACCGTCCACAAGACGGGCCTATGCGCTGAAGTGGAACCTGTTCGTCGAATGGTGTTCCTCTTACCAGGAGGACCCCCGGAGATGTTCGATCAGAGCCGTGCTTTCCTTTTTGCAACAAGGGTTGGAGCGTAGGCTGTTCCCCTCCACCCTTAAGGTATATGTTGCTGCTATTTCTGCCCACCACGACCCCATAGAGGCGAGGTCGGTGGGGAAGCACGATCTGGTCGTCAGGTTTCTTAGGGGGGCCAGGAGGTTAAATCCTCCGAGGCCTCCCTCCCTTCCCTCTTGGGATTTGGCTTGGTGCTAAGAGCCCTACAAACTGCCCCCTTTGAGCCGTTGCAGTCAGTCGAGTTGAAGTTTCTTTCTATGAAAACCCTACTCCTGACTGCATTGGCCTCAATCAAGAGGGTGGGGGACCTGCAGGCATTTTCGGTCGACGAGTCGTGCCTTGAGTTTGGGCCGGCTGACTCCAGTGCAACACTGAGGCCCCGGCCCGGCTATGTGCCCAAGGTTCCTACCACGCCCTTCAGGGACCAGGTAGTGAGCCTGCAAGCGCTGCCCCTGGAGGAGGCAGACCCAGCCCTAGCTTTGCTCTGTCCTGTACGCGCACTGCGTCAGTACGTGGATAGAACTCAGAGCTTCAGGACCTCAGAACAGCTCTTTGTCTGTTACGGAGGACAGCAGAAGGGGAAGGCTGTCTCCAAGCAGAGGATGGCCCACTGGATAGTGGATGCCATCACCTTGGCCTACGAAGCACAAGGTGTGCCCTGCCCACTCAGGTTGCGTGCTCACTCCACTAGGGGTGTCGCATCGTCCTGGGCGCTGGCTCGTGGTGCCTCGCTAGCAGACATCTGTAGAGCTGCGGGTTGGGCGACTCCCAACATGTTCGCTAGGTTTTATAGCCTACGTGTCGAACCGGTTTCCTCCTGTGTTCTCACCTCAAACGGGTAGTGGCACTGAGAGGGCCGGCTCAGAGTCGGCTTGCGGCGTCCTTACGCCTAATTCTCCAGAGAGTTCCTTAACCAGGCAAACCCTGTTGAGTCCTCCAGCACTCCGGCGTCCAGACGCGGCGGGGCGTCCGGCGCCAGGCCTTCAGCCAATGAATTCTTGAAATCTGGTGCGAGGCTAGTGCCCATATGAGAGACCCTGTCGGGATCCCATATGTGTATTCCACGGTATTCTTATTAGAGCCATGTTTCCCCTGGCGGACCACGTTCTGCCATCTCTAAAGATGCAGCCTGAGCCATCTCAGAGACTTCCATGTGCAATAGGGCCCTTCGGGGTTACTTCACATGTTTGAATGTCACTTAACCCCCTCTGGGAGGAGGTGACTCCGCAGTGTGCCTCTTCCAAGTGGAAGGGCACGCTTCCCAGTGTTATCCTAGTCCTACTGTTTGGGTTGTTCAAGGAACACCAGTAGTTGACCTTCTCTGTGTAGAGCCCGGTCCTATCGTCTGCCTTATAGGAAGGGTCAGGAGCCCTACACAGGGCACTGGAAGGGGCAGCTCCTGTGGCGCTTTGGTAGGGATCCCAATTTCGTCGGTCATCCGACGTGACTCGGAGTGACCGACTGAAAGGGGAACGTCTCGGTTACGTATGTAACCCTCGTTCCCTGAAGGAGGGAACGGAGACGTCACGTCCCGTCGCCACAGTCGCTGTACCACCGCTGAGCTGCCGGGTCGCCGGCTCGGCTCCTCAGCGAAAACATAATTGATGCGGTGCATCAGCTGCCTCTTATGCTCACGCTGTGATCAGCGGCAGCTGGATGCAATAATCGCATGCCAATGTCCATTGGCTCGTTTAGTTACACTCGAAGTGGATTGGTCTCTCTGGCGAGATCCCAATTTCGTCGGTCATCCGACGTGACGTCTCCGTTCCCTCCTTCAGGGAACGAGGGTTACATACGTAACCGAGACGTTATTTATATAATGCTTTCATGCTTAATTAATTTTATAGTATAATGGTACATAGTGGTGAATTATTACAGAATAATTCTGAAATGTTTTAAGAATGATGCAAATTTAACGAAGTTAGAAACATTCTCAGTACATAATTGAACTAGGATAACTTTTATAATGCTTTGATGCTGAATTCATTTTAGCAATTTGAGTTTTTCAGAATTTTTGTTGCTACATTGCTGAGATATCCTGGCATTTTTTCAAACCATCAACTCCCAAGTGACCCAAATGCCCAATGGGACATTGACATTGGGTTGTGAATGTTTACTTCCGTCACTATGTAGCTATACATTACAGTAAACATACATTAATTCTCTGTACCACTGTATCGATTACTACAGTATCTGTAATGCGATTGTTCCCTTTACATCATTTAGGTCTTGTAGCTGGAGAGCTGGAGTAGTCTGATCACTCAGAGCGCTCTCTAATGCTCAATCATCTGGCTAATTCCCAACATATCAACCACGGTTCCAGCACTCGAGGAAGCGAACACCATTATTCCTGAGGCACCACAGCATTAAAAGCCTCATCTAATGGGCTTCCTTTCGAAACCAATCTCCATTGTGCCGCTTCCATATACTCTCAAATCGACTTAAGCCCATTTGAGGCCAGCCTTCATATTTATCATTTCTTTATTGAAGTCACTTTGCCTCTATGTTGGAGATTTATTGACTTCTATAAATGCATGTCACTTGCAAACTGCAAATTATTCTGATGTTTCTGCCAAGTGGGACTGAGTTTTGAGCTTGCTGAGATTCTGCTGTTGATTTCAATATGCATTTCGAGACGATAAAGAGAGTTGGTGCATTGCGTCTATACATGTTTTTGTGTCTGCCAGTCATAATGTAACCTTGAAGTGTTCAGGTGTGAGTGAGAAAGTGGCTTGTGTATATGCATTTACCTAGTAGGTTGCATACAATAAAAGACAAGGATTTGAAAAAGAAAATGATAGAAGGCACAGTATAAACAGTGCTGTACCAAGGCCTTCTTTTTAGAGCTTCCAGAGAAAGCACTGAAACTGCAGTGTATTGACAGACGCATCTTGCATTATGTATTAGAAAATTACGATTTCTCTTGGTGTATTTTGTCCTGGCTTCTTGTCTAGGTGTTCAGCCAAGATTAGAGTATATCACATTGAATTCATGACTTTTAATTAATCACGCTCACTAGGGGCCTTAACTAAGTGATGACAAGGAATTATTTAAATCTATTGGACCTGAAGCACGAAAGTCAAAAGTTCGACATCAAATATCGACATTATTAGCATCGTTATTGTTTTTGTCGTCATGGTAAAGAGATTTCTGGATGTGGAAATTCTTATCGCATTTGTTCTGCGTCCCCAGAGCTGCTGAGAAGTGATGCAACCGTATTTACTTGCAGATATGTAGTGGCACTGTTGCTCCAGAGCGAAGATCAATAAAAGTGTCAGCACATCAAGACTTGAAGCCATCTCATAAAATTTCCATGGCCGGCAGCCCGAGCCGAGGTTTGTTTCTTTGTGTCACTGTTGACAGTGTGGGATATTGCGATCATACTTGGGCTACTTTAGCTTTTGGCAGTCAGTTCAATCAAATTCAGTTTTCTGAAAATGTCATAAGGGCTACTCCTTCAGTATACCAATGGGCTCTCCTCCCTATACAATTTGCCAAATGATGTTGACATTTATTGAAGTGCCTCAGGCAAGGCTAGGCTATCAAAAAGTTTGGCAGGGAAACATTCTCTTGAGGCTTACAGGTTCATAGGCTCCGTCAAGTTTGAGTTTTTTTTCCTGAGGTTACATTGTAGGACACTCTAAAAATGTGTCCTTCAGGAGCTCAGGTCACGAAAAAAACATCTTACTGGCAATAAATCACACTTTACAAAACATGTTTTTGCTGATTCATTAATAGTCTAATTTAAGGTCATGATAACATTTTTTTTCTATTTATTTATCTTTTTTGGCATCTCTAGTATTTCTAATACAATTTATGCTCTTTTGGCATCCTCTCCTACATTTTAAAAGCATTTATTTGTTATTATCTTCTGTGGGATGGATATATGTGGGATAAATGATCAAATTTACAAAGAGCAGGGTTATTAAGGTTAACTAAATCTAAAACCATTAAAAAGTTTAAATAAAAAGCTTAAATGAATAAACAAATAAAATCGTTACTGAAATAACAGCTAGTTGTTAGGAAATTTCTATTTGTCATTTAATTTAAGTTGATGTAATAAAATAACTAAAACTGAAATAAAAATTAATAAAAAAAACTATATAGACATAAAAACAATCTAATAAAAAAGACAAAAACACACCAAATTACTAAAACTTTAACTTAAATTAAAATGTATTAATAAATAACTGGTAATATTAATAAACATACTAAACACTAAAATAACACGTTATTTATATTTCAGTGTGTCTCAGTTAAATTTTAATTTAAATTAAGCAATATTAAAATAATTTACATCCCTAGGCTGAAATAGTTGTGGCGTGTTATAATAAAATGCTGTTTACTAAAACCAGTGATGATGATGTTAATAAAACAATCACACAATTAAGTACAAATATTTCCAGCATTATTTTCAGTATTTGTAACATTTCTGTTATTTGGGTATTAAAGTAACTTTTTGCCGCAGTCAAATTCTTGATTCACTTCAAATGCTTTTACTATCTTGGTTCACAGATCAATACGAGTCTGACATGTCCAAAAAAGTTGGTGAGTTGTTCCAGAATCACTTGGACAGATTCAGTCGAATTTGTGAACAAATGGTTCAGCTGATTCTTTTAAAAGATCATTACACAGAGGTCTAAATCTCAAATGGACACAAGTCTTCAAATCTGCTTCTGTTTATTATGATTACCATAGGAAAATCCTCCTCTTGCTACTAGGTGCTTGTTCTCGCGTTCTCATACATGTCAGTCTCTATATATTTTGCCTCTCCATCCCCACTCCATCTGGATTTCCCACTGTTTGTGTGGATTATTCTCCCAGCAGGCCAATGGCTGGTGGTGGCGATGCATGAGGATTTTCGTCCAGGGACTCATCTTTAATATTTCAGCAGCATGTTAAGTGAGGGAGTCCTGCTTCCTTTGATTTGCTCTGTGAGGGCCAGAGTGGAAACCAGGTCACACAGCACTCAAAGGACACTGAAGGACATGTAGGAGATGAGAACGCCATTAGCCTGTGCCTGTGACTGTATCTGGAGACACGTCACAGACAGGAAATGTGAAATCTGTCTCTGCACTGCTATTGTGCTTGGCCTTTGTGACTGTGACTGATTCTGCTTATCTTCACCATCTGCTAAGTCTGAAATAATAAAAGACAAATAAGTAGAGGAATGGTATTTTTAGACCTCCATTTTTTTTTTTTTTTTTTTTTTTTACTTCGGCCCTTCAAAGTGTTTGGACACACAAGTCTGAGTGTGTGAATGTCATTGCATTAAAACAGAATGACCAAGCATACAAATGATGCTAAAGCTTTTCTCAGAACTTTATGCTGTTTTTGAATGGACTGAACTGATTTCATGGTGATTTCTTTTTTTTTTTAGTGGATGGATGTATGTTGTCAGTTCCCCTCAAGTTCACACAGGTGTCCTACAGCAGATTAACCACTTATATAGTTCATCACATTAACTATCAGCATGATCCACCAAAGATGCAGTGCAGTCACAATAGGCTTTTGAGCATGCAAATACAGTAAATGGCACATAATAATAACTCCAAAATGACTTTTAGATCCTCTATTAGTCACACATCTATCTACTGTATGGTATGAATCCACAGATTAGGGTTCAACTTGAACTTTGAAGATGAAACTTCTAAACATACATCTGCATGTAAAAAGTGTGTTTTTGTAATAATAATTGTTATTTTTTTAATAATTGGCACTTGTTTTGGTTGTTCATTGCAAAAACATTGCAAGACATTTATATATCTTCATAAGTGTTGCTTAAGTGTTTAAATACGCTTTGGGTCCACTTTATTGGCCTACAAAGGCAAAACACAGTAACATATGTAATGTAATTGCTTACATTTGTGGAAAAGTAGTACACTTTAGTATACTTTAAAAAAGAGCACTTTCTTGGTATATACTTAAGTTCAAACAGGCAGCTAATTGCATTATAATTTAAAGTGAATGAAACATTTAAAAAAAAATGAAGATTTATCAGGAAATCAGCAGGGGTCTGTTGCATAAACCGCTTAGACTATTATTACAAGTTGGTCTTGAATTCTTTTCTGTAGACTGATCATTACTTCAATTAAGTCAATTGAATTAATTTGAATTGAATTAATTTGAGAATAAAAAATAGTTGGGCAAACTAGTTTTAATACATAGTCTTAGCATAATGGCTGTGCTTATACAACTGGTCAAAAGTCTTTTAAACTAAGGATTCAGTAACTTTTTTTGTTAGGCAAACTCCTCATATATTTACTTGAAGTAATAATTTAACAACACATTTGCATGTTCATGGTTTCCTGATCTTGGTTGCCACATGCAGATAAGATTTTTAGTACTCTGAAAATTTGGCTTAGGATTTACTTATTCACTCAGAAATTGCTAGTAAATTTCACAAATAATTACAAAGAAAGAGTAAGTAACACATTGAAATAATTTTGATGTAGAAAGACTGAAATAGTATTTTCTAGAAATAGTAAAACATACTCCAATAATCTTTATTTACGTCTTTTGAAAAATTATTTTTACTTTGTTCATGTTTTATTTACATTGTTTTTATGTTAAAACAAATATTCATTTTAATTTATAATAACTGTTTTTATTTATTGTAACTTAATTTTATTAATTTGTTTTAATAAAGTTTGCTTTAACTATGCTGTGATTCAAAGGAAATGGAGTGTGAAAATCGACATCAAATAAAAAAACTTTGAAATCATTTTCCTGTTTCAGTTTTGCCAGAATTACTATATAAATGCATTAAGACCCAGTAAAAATGATCAAGGAAGCACTTTCACAGACCTACCAATGACGCAACACCTGTTTTAATCTTAGGATTAATTTGCCTCACTCTCTTTCTCTTTGAGTAACTGAATATAAACTGAAGTGTGTGTTGTTGGGAATAGGCTGACCATTGATTTGATGTCCAGAAATTGTGATGAGGTACACGACTGTCCATTGTGATGTTGGCGTTTTTTCTCTTGCGCATCATGAGAGTCTTGTCACAGACACCAGCTCAATGTAAACACAGCGGCTCTCGTGTCCCTTACTGTATAAGGCTGTTGAATTCCAGAGTGTGGAGAATACATTACACCAAACATGAGTTGAGCTGCGTGGGGAAACCATTAAGGTGATGTATGAGTCGGGTCGCCTGTCTGCAGGGTCAACGCTGAGGGATTGCAGTTGCAACTTGAAAGGCAGTAGACAGTTTGGAAGAAGGCTTCCATGACAGTAATGAGAAATAAACCTTAGAAAATATAATGACCATTCTGGATTGTCATCACTAACCACTAAATAAATATAACAGCAAAAAATATTTGCTTACACTTGTAAAAAAGAAGTACACTTTTAGCATACTTTTAAAAAGAGTACTTATCATGAAGGAAGATAGTTTAAAAGAAAATCCTTTAGTGCAAACCGATTGTAATGTTTTTGGACACCTAATTAGATGCAATTGAATGAAAATGCACTATAGCTTAAAGTTATATTAAATGCAATTAGTTGAACTTTAAAGTGCATTTTAGAACCACTTAAGTAGGACTTAAGTGCATTGTATGTAATTGATTATCATTATTGTTTTTGAAGTATGTGAAATATTAAGTTAAACTGAAATATAGTTTAATTTCATTTCATTTGAATTTAATTTAATTTAATTCATTGAATTCTGTTGAAACTTATACTGTATGTCGTGTTCAAATTAGTGCAGTCAAATGATTATTTGCGATTAATCGCATCCATAATAAAAGTTTTTGTTTACATAATATATGTGTCTGTACTGTGTATATTTTATTATGTATATATAAATTCACACACATGCATGTATATATTTAAGAAAAATATGTTATGATTATATATTAAATATATTTATATATAATATAAATTATATGAATATAAATATACATGTAAATAACTGTGTGTGTGTGTGTGTGTGTGTGTATAGATACATAATAGATGTACACAGTACGTACACACACACACACACACACACACACACACACACAGTGTAAACAAACTTATTTGGATGCGATTAATCGCGATTAATCGTTTGACAGCACTAGTCCAAATATATTAGTAATTACACAATTGTAATATTGAATAACACACTACAGTTAGTATATGCAAGTATTTTAAATGTGCTTTTGTATGTTGGCCTACACATCAAAATAAGTGTACTTCTTTACAGCATGACAGAATATTAAAACAATGATTTCAAATGTACTTAAAAATAAAACCTTTAATTTGACATTATTACAAAACACACTTAAGTGTATACTTAAGTGTAACCTAGTAATGAAAGTGTACTCTTAAGAGGCCTTTTAATTCATTAGTATTATATTGTCTGCAAGTACTGACTTAAACCAGTACTTAAATCTACTTTTAAGATTTCAGCTGCACTAAAAGTGCACAGTAGTACAACAAAGTTCACTATTTCACAAGGGTATTGGACTGTTGGATTATTTTAACCATAAACCTTTAAAGTAATCTGGTTGTAGCAGATTTTAGCCCTTTTGCTAACTTCCGCCTTAGCCACTGAATTAGATAGCTCAATCCCTCCAACCATATGCCTTTTCTCCAAAAACATGTTAGTTTCAGCGAACATGAAAAAGGCAGAATTTGTTTTCTGACTGGCAAGTTAGAGACTACTGTTTACAAAAAAAGATGCAACATCATACCTATTTCTGTCAAATTGGTAGGACTTTATTTTACAGTCCTGTTCCTCGTGTACATACTATGTACTTGTTTTAGCAATAATAATAATAATAATAACTAGGTACTAACCCTAAACCTCTTAGGTAAGTACACTGTAAATACACTAATTAATTTAAGTTAATTTCACACCCTGTAAAATAAAGTGCAACTGTAAAATCTGTCAAATACTAGTGACAAAAAAACTCTTATGCTTACTGCACCTTTATTATGAAAAGCAAAAATATTAGTGTTTAGTTATAGGTATTGGTGGCAGTGCTGGATTTTGGCTAGGATGTATCATGACATCAGTGCTTTTTGAGATATGAAATGTATGTCTGCTTTTGAGAGCAGGTGCGTGCGGCAGGATGAATTCAGAGAGGTGCGGAAGCTGATTTTCACACACACTGCTAACCGGCAAATACTCGTCATACCCAGCAAGTCTATCACTCGAGCTGTGTGTGCAGCTCCTCAATAGCTGCCTGGGTTTGAATTGAATGCAGATTGATTGTTTCAGGGGGTTGTGTAGCAGCTGCTAATTGGTAATGAGGAACATTTGCAGTTGCTCATCGAGGTCTGGTCTGAATTAGACAGCTCCGCCCCAAACAGATACTGAGACAGGCTAAAAATAACACTCAACTGATGAACTGAGAAATTTTTGGTAACACTTTCTGTAAAGCCTGTACATGTCATGCATAGCTGTTCCTAATACACTACACATTGCAATCTCTTATATCTTATCATGAATGATTGATTGTAGATTTTTACATCTTCGGAAGTAAATGTGAATGGTGGTCACCTATGTAAAAATCACCCCTAATAACACTGTTCTGAATGGTTTTTAGTATGTTGCTGCATCAAGCCTCTATGATGGTTTCTAGTTATAACTTTGGTCACTCTTACAGTATGAATTTGATCAGATTATTTAGCCCGTTAGGTGGAAATCATAACTTTAACCATTTATTAAGGTAATTTTCCATGCCCCCTCAAACAAGTTCACAATTTGAGGCATTATTCATGTCAATAGCACAAACAGCACAAGACAATTTCAAAGTTTAATACTTAGGTTTAAGGTTATTGACCTTAAGTATGAGCAATATAAATAGTGATGCTTGTCTTGGCTTTTTTTTAAACTTACCTTTTATAGTATAATGCATTAGACCAACATATAACATGTTACATTTTCTGTTGATTGTGTGTTTTAATGTTTTATTTAAATTTGTATTAATATTTTGTTATTTAAAACACAAATTAACCATAAATATGTATTAAATTTAAATGAAAAAGTGTAATTGTGTTTTAAAATACATAAAATGACATAGTTACTTATGTGAACAGATAACACAACCCTTATATTACCAGGGTTCATAGAATATTTTTTTTTTTTTTTTTTTTTTTTTGGGGTAATTATCCGACTTATAAATCACAAATCTCTTTCTGAAAAAGAAGTGCACTTAACTGTGCACTTGAAAGTGATTTTTTTTTATGTACTTTAAATATTAAAAGCATTAATAAAAATGCTGTACTCGCAGAAAATATAACATGCCTAACATAAATGAAAAGTGTATTTAAGATTTGTACACTTTCGTGACTGTTTCTTACTTAACACACTTACTGTAAGTACACTTTTAAAAAGTGCACTTTGCATTAATGTCAAATTAAACTAATCTAATTATGTATTATTATTTTTTGTCATGCTTTAAAGAAGCACTTATTTTAATGTGTTGACATGCATACTAAAGCACATGTATAGTACTTGACTATAATTAACTATATAATTTAATATAATTAACTGTACTATAAATTAACTGTATAGTGTGTTTTTCAGTATTATATTCATTGTATTTTAAATGTACTAAATTGAAACTTCATCATTATAAAATGTAACTACAAATATTTTTAAGTACTTTACAAGTTTCAATAGATACATTTTAATTTACCATAGATGCTTGTCAGAACATTCAGCAGTACACTTTAACCATATTTCAGAGTCAATAGAAGTAATTACTGAAATTACATATAAAGATGTACTTAAGTCCTACTTAAGTGTCTCAAAAAGCACTTTAAAGTTCAGCAAATTGCATAGAACTTGAATTTAAACCATAATACATTTCATTTAATTACAATTAACATGCACTTAAGTGTCTGAAAAAATTACATTCAGTTCACACTTAAGTAATAAACACCCATTTTAAAAGTATCCTAAAAAAGTATCCTATGCTGTGTCTAGTACACACAAATCTAATGAAGCTGCTTCATTGCTATGACCTTTCAAAGCACCTAGTAATGCTTGATAGTAAAATGCCACATGTCTCCTTAGATTTGGAACATGAAATTAATTTGAGTTCATGAATTATTGCAGTGCTACTCATAAGGTCATATCAAACGTGTAGCAGTGGAGCAGTTGTATGACTGTGCAGTGCAGTGACAGTGTGCGCACACACACACACACACACACACACACACACACACTGTAGCTTAATCTGTATGGAAAATCTGTTCTTTACGCATTCACCCACAATTTTCTCTCTTGTCACAACAACCCAGAGCTCCTTTCAGAACAACACGCCTCTTTGCGGAAACAGCATTCCTATTTGAGAGCACCGGGACAGTGAAGGGTCTAAATCTTCTGTGAGAATGTCACTTGTGGAAAAAGCTCTTGGTTTGGAGTGCTCTTCCTGAAATAGGCCTGTCTGAACCGCTGATGACCAATGGGAATCGGCTCTTCTTTCATATACAATACAAGCTGTTTCATCTGTCATTTGAATGGCTCATCTCTACCTAGAGCTGCTATAATGACCCGGAGATTCTGCTGGAATGTCAATGAAAGAGTTTTACACATAAAAAAGATCGTCACATAGTGATGGACATTTTTTCTTCCACAGTAACTGATCAAGGATCCAAATTGAGGCTTTGATGGATAGATAGTTGAGAGTGATGTTTGGTGCTGAATAAGAATTGAAGTGGATGTAATTATGTTTGAAGTTGATGTGATTTACACAACTTCAAATAACATTCATGTGGGTGAATCTCACAAAACTTGGGTCAAATGGTCAGATTTTCCCCCAAAATCAAAAGGAAGGAATATGAGTTGATGTTTGCTTAAAGGGATAGTTCACCGAAAAATGAAAATTCTGTCATCGTTTACTCGCCCTCAAGTTGTTCCAAACCTGTATGAGTTCTTTCTTCCGTTGAGCAAAAAAGAAGATATTTTGAAGAATGTTGGTAACTGAACAGTTGACGATAGCCGTTGACTTCCATAGTATGAAAAAAAAAAAACTATGGAAATCAATGGTAAATGATGACAGAATTTTTATTTTTGGGTGAACTGTCCCTTTAAAAAAATAAAAAAGCCTGTTTGTGGATAACAAAAGAAGTCATTTAGTCCAAAATGAAAATGTTCTTGCATTTTATTTGCTAATATTTTAGTCAAAATTATTTACTCGGTGTCATGTTATTGCTATGCTGTGATTTTTTTTTCCCCCCCCACGAAACACGAAAGGAGAAGGTTTGACAAAAATGTGATAACATAGTCATATAGCAATACATGGCTATATTTGTCAAGCTCCAAAAAAGACGACGAAATGTGTGACATTTCCATATCTCTACATAGCAACTTTAATTTTTTAAATTTTAATTTTGTTGTTCATCACGTCATATAAATTGTGTACGAATCACTATTATTATGGTGCCTTAAAGGAGTTTTTTTTGTCCTTTCTTCGAGATTCAAACCTATTGTTTGCTATGAATTGTTGTATGTGTAACAGCTTTTTATAAATGTATATTTTTCACTTTTGAGTGTTGTTTGAGTATTGTTTATAAGCTACATGTAGTATAAAATTTATTAATATATTTAGTTTTTTTATTTTAATTTTAGTGTAAATGTTTGTCATTTTGTCATGTTTTTGTCATTGTTACTTTTTAAAATATTTATATTTAGCTTTAATTTAGTAATTTTAGTACTTCAACTTTAACAAACATTAGAAATGTTTCTTTGGCAAAAATAAATAAATAAATAAATTAAAGTTTTTCATCTAATATTTCAACTTCATGTCAGGTGATTAAAAAAGTATAATTTTGTTTTTAGTTTAAGTTAACAAAAAAAAATAGCTCTGTTTTGGGTGAAATATTTCATCTTTCATTCTTTGTGACAAAAAATAAAAAAATTCTCAATGCCATAATGCATTTAATCTCATTCTCATTACAGATTATGCATGTTTTAAATGATAAAGTATTAATATATCACTGTAATATTTGTTGCACTGCCTTGAATGTTTGCTGTAATTATAACAACCTTCATTTTTACTTTAATTTTACTTTAATTTAGTAATTTTAGTACTTCAACTTTAACAAACATTAAAAATGTTTTCGTGGAAACCAGCTGAAATAAAATGACCAAGGTTTTTCTTTTTTTAATTAAAGTTTTTCATCTGATATTTACATTTTATTTCAGCTTTATTTCAGATAATGAAAAAAAAAAAAGTTTAATTTTGGTTTTTTATTTTGTTAACAACAATAGCTCTGTTTTGGGTAAAATATTTCAGCTTTTGTTCTTTGTGACAAAAAATTGCCATAATGCAATAAAATCTCATTCTCATTACAGATTGTGCATGTTTTAAATGATAAAGTATTAATATATCACTGTAATATTTGTTGCACTGCCTTGAATGTTTGCTACAACTATAACAACCTTCATTTTGACTTTGTTTCTGTGGTAAAATATGACCTAGACCTGTTTTCATGGATGAGTTGCAGTCTTTGTAAAATAAGGACCTGAGGCAGTGAGTCATCAAGTCTGACCTTATGAACTCCACCTTCTTTTCTACCATCTGAACACCTGCCGTTCTGAAATTTCAAGGTGTGTCGCTTCAGTTTTAACCTCACTCTCTCTCTGCGTCTCTTTATATCACCTTCAGTCGTTGCTTTTCACACCTCAGTCCCTCTGCCTTTGTCTTTCTTTCTGTTCGGAACTCTTTTCACTCTTTCTCACACCTTCACCTTTATCTTCCCTCTCCACATCTCCGTCCTATTCATTCAAGAGCAGACTGTCTCCATAGTCTCTCTTATCTTTCACCTCTCCGTCCCTTCCTTTCGTCCACTTTTTTTTTTTTTTTTTTTATCTTTCACTCTCAATCAGCGATGCCTCACCCAGAGCGTCTCAGAAGTGTTGGAGTATCGCAACTGGCAACACGACAGTCCCATAATCGCCTGTCAATGCTGATTCGTGGACTCTCTTTCTCTTTTTTTCACCTCCTGCTCCTCCTCCTCCTCGCTCTCCCTCTCTGGTACTCTCGCTCCTCCCCAGCAAAGCTCGTGGAGGTTGAAACAGCCACAGATGGTGCTGAGACTCACAAGCAGCCGCTCTACCACAACTACAGAAAGAGTGTGAAGACAGCTTAGAGGGGAGCGCTCAGCACCTCCGGGACAAACGAGCGCTCCAGAGGAAATATTTATGACCCGCTGGCAGTGAGTGACAGACAGGATCTCCGCGCACAGCTCCATATGAGCCGACACTCACAGACGCACCAGCAGAGCAGGTTCGCGGCCGCGGGGAGGAAGTTTTCCTCTGTCACCCTTTGAGGATTAAACAAAGAGAGAGAGAAACCTCAGCATGAGCAGTTGCAGGAAGAGATGCAAGAGGGAGATACTGAAGTTTGCTCAGTACCTCTTCAGACTTATTACCGGAACACTCAATGCGGGTAAAGTTGGTGGCTTTTCCTCATTTTCCAAAGTCTCTCGGAAATATTGACATTTGTGACCCTGGACCACAAAACCAGTCATAAGGGTCAATTGAGGTTTATGCATCATCTGAAAGCTGAATAAATAAGATTTCCATTGATGTATGGTTTGTTAGGATTTGGCCGAAATACAGCTATTTTCAAATCTGGAATCTGAGGGTGCAAAAAATCTAAATACTGAGAAAAAAAATCGCCTTTAAAGTTGTCCAAATTAAGTTCTTAGCAATGCATATTACTAATCAAAAATTAAGTTTTGATATATTTACGGTAGGAAATTTACAAAATATCTTCACGGAACATGATCTTTACTTAATATCCTAATGATTTTTGGCATAAAATAAAAATCGATAATTTTGACCCATACAATGTATTTTGGGCTATTGCTTCAAATAAGAATGGCTTCGTGGTCCAGGGTCACATTTGGGTTTGGTCTTTGTTGGATTCGTGTGATGCTTCCGCATTTGCAATGGCATCTAAAATACGTTATATACATAGAGTAAGTTGAGGCAGAGCAGCTCAAACAACCTGCAGGCATCTCTTAACCGCATTTTGACCTTTGTTATCCATCTTCTCCTTCCTAATCTCTTTAATCATGTCAGTTAATCCCAGGCTACTGACAATTAGGAGGAGGCAAACAAATTTTCCCCATCATTTACCAAATATAAATTGATGTGTCAGCTGATTTGAGGAGAGATGGGCTCTTCTCTGTGGATTGCAGCACATTTAGTTATGTTGTCCTGTCCTTGAGTATCCTGCTGTAGTTTTCCTGGTGTGTCTACAAATTATGTCAAATTGTGTGGAGGTAATTTGGGCAGCGGACCATATTTCTGAAATGTATAGGGTTGTTGCTGGAAATCAGCTATACATCAAAACAATTACATGCAGTGACTGTACTGACCTTGATAAATGGTTTGCTTGTCAAGAGTGTTTGCTTGTATATGAAGATATACATACATACATATACCATATATAGCTATATATATTAATTATGCAAATACATATGTCCCAATCCTTAAAACATACCATATAAAATATTAAATATTTTAAATAAATAGTACCCATTTTAATCAGAATATCCTGAAGGTGTCTTTCCTGCAAAATCTTTGTTTCAGACAAAGTTATTAGTATAATATGAGGACTGCAGTTTGCTACTTATGGTAATATTTTGCATCAGCATGAGGAAGTTTTGTTCTAGCTAATCCAGGCAAAATCTGATGGGATTTGTGTGTGATTTGACAGGTTTATATGTTTACTTTTTCCCTACATGCTACTCTATTTTGCGTTTATTGATTATCGTGTATCTGTTGTGCTTGTGAGAAATATGCTGCGTCTCTGCAGTATATGAACCTGTGTCTGAATGTGTGGGAGTGTTTCACAACAAAGACCACTGATGGCAAAACCTGCCATGCATTGCTTTGCTGGTCTTATTTTATGAATACTATGTATTAGAATGTGTTGTGTACATAGAGGAGTTTTTCGTGTAACCCTTTTGAAAGATAAAAAGGCATGCAGTGAAGGCTTGAGTACTGCTGAGGGGTTCGTTTAAGCAGATTTCTGTAGGCGGTCTGATATAGTGTTTGATCATCATCACTGACAGGGAAAAAAAGTATTTTCCTCATTAAAATCTTGTGTTGATTGGGGTCATGTGTTGATACAAGACATGTCTTCTCTGTTTGTGACAGGTTTTCCTAGTTATTATTTAATTAATTTTAGCATAGTCAAGCATTTCATTTAGATGGCATTGATCATAATCTGGTTTCTTATTTAAAGTGCGAAAAACAGTGTTTTCCTGTAAAATGTCTCAAAATATAGGTTATTTATTAAGCACAAGTTCTTGAGACATTAAGACATAAAGGTTTCAGAGGATATATATTTTTAATTAAGTTATTTATTTATTTATTTATTTATTTTTTTACCATTTTGCTGCTTTTTCCTTGTTTCAAGAATAAAACACTGAAAAAATACTAAATTTGTGTGTTTTTGCTTTTTAAGAAATTTACTCGCAATGTCCAAGAGAAAAGTGTTTCAAATTATTTTTCTCTCTGACATTGCGAGCCAATTTCTATCTTTTCTATTATAAATTATTATAACACAGTTTATAACAATTTATAAATAGTAAAACAATTAATAATTTTGATTAAATTTAATATTTTTAAAATGATAATAAATCATTTTTATTTACATTTTAAATGTAAGTGTATGAGTTTTACATTAAAAATTACAGATATTATTTTTCTTTATTATATAGTTAGTATATTTATTATTTGTAATTTATTTATTTTATTATTTTACTATATTTATTACACACCTTTATTCTTTTATTTATTAAATTTTTTGCCACTTTTGCTATTTTTTATTTTTTGTTCTTGTTTTAAGAATAAAACACTGAAAATAGTTATTCTGAAACAATTTTCTCTGGGACATCGCGAGTCAATTTCGTAAAAAGTAAAAAGACAAAAATAGTATTTTATTGAAAGATGTACTCCAATAATCTTTGTTTGATTTACAAATTTGACACATTTTTACAGTGTATAAGTAAACGTTTACACAGAAATTCTTGTATTTTTATAATGAATAGATATAGTGCAAGGCTTCTCACATTCAAACTGTCCCATGATTATGAACATTATCATTTGTCCCTTAAATAGTTATAGATATACTGCTCTATTCATTACTAATTCTTAACAGTTTGGCAAATGGTGATTTAATCGAATTAAGGGTCAAATGCATGAAAAATTTATTTATCCTGATATTGATGCCAGCTGTTTGGTGATGATTACCAGGAGATATCAATAATGAATTAAAAGTGCTGGAAGGGATCTGGAGGAAGCCCAGTGCCAGGTATTCTGCTGAGTCACAGAAAATGACTTTTAATATTGATATTCTGGCAGACTGACAGCTTTTCTGCCTGTAAGTTGCTGGAGACGGTCTCTCTGCCTTCACTTGAAATTCTTGTTAAGGTGCTGTATTGATTCGGCTGACACAATAAGACAATCCATCTGTAGCTGGATGCAGAACGGTGATCTTGTTTCTGTTTTGTCCTGCTTTTCTCTGTTCTCACCTAAAATTAACTTTTTACTTTTTAGTTTAAATAAATACAAAGCAACTTTACCCAACCTTGAAGTGCAAATTGCATTTCAAGAAGACAAAAAACAGTATGAGAAATGCTAATATTTCAAACATGTTATATGTGTACATTTGGTCAATATGTGACATAATGAATAAATGCGGTAGCATTTTACTAGGTTAAATTCCAAATACTGTTTATCTCAGTACTTGTGATTTCAGTATGTTTATGCTTACATTTCAACCACTCTTGTAAGGCAAACACTATATCCTTTATCTTTGAAAGCAATGCACAGAGACTGAACGTCAATAGCTGCTGCTCAAGTGATCAGGAGCGATCAATCACCCAAAGAATCGGTCAATTATAAAGCCTGACCTGAGCCTGATTCCAATGGCATCTGATGTAGAATTCATTGGAGGGACACTGGAAATCTGTGTCCTTGGAGAAGTCGTCTTACTCTACATGCTCTGGTTGCACATTTAACGCAGTGAAGTAATGGGTTAGTTATAGAGTCCTGTAGCAATGACGTCAATAGAGTTTTTATAATAGAGTTTTTCAATAAATGTGTAAAATAAGGTCTGTGGTAAACATAACTTGACGATACTTGATCTATAAGGTAAACTGCACACACTCCAAACATTGTGTAGTTACTTATTTACAAACATACATTTTTAAAAATGAAAGTTGTGTTAGCAAAACATCCAAATATTGTCAGTGTTGTACTCATAAATTGAACAACCGCATTAAAAACCCATAGGAAAAAAAAATCAAGGGAACCCATGGTGAATTAGTCTTTTGGGTTTTGATGTCAGTTGTATGTTATGTACGTTATATTATATACTAAGCTACATAATAATGAATGAAAACTTTACCTTTGCTGATGAAATATCTTCAAGACGCTGCAAAATCTTGTTGATACATTTCTTATTGAAACACGAATATGGGATGGAACAAAGGGTTTGCTCCTTTTTATGTAGATGACATTATTGCTAACAGAATAAAAGCCCCAAAATTCCAATTTTGATTTCATACACACTTAAAAATAAAATATCTTTTTATTCTTTAGATTTTTAAAATGTTCTAAGAACTAATAATCAAAATATTCCTTTAGGAACTGCTCATTGAGGGTGTCTTCACATTTGTAGTTCAATTCTCTTCATTCTTTTGGTCTGGACCAAAAACAAAGAAAATTATACATTTAGTCCTGGTTCACTTAGCGTTAACACTGTGATTTTTAGGACAGAACCTTAGGATACAAAACAAAACAAGGGGCTTTTATGATGACGTGTTTTGCGATGGAACATTGTATGTACGTACATATGATGGTACTTTTACCAGTTGAGAACTTGTGAAGAGCTTATGAAATGTGTCAAAACAGTGGCTGGAGTCAAAACAGCAGCAGGAATTTCTCCGTCATACAAACAAAGGAATATCTGCTGTAAAGAGACGTGATTCAGACACCTGTAACTATAAAGAAAAACACTGTGACGATGACGATGATCATTCTTTAGCAGTTAAGGTTGCATCTTATGACATCATGTCCTGTTTTTGGTTTGTATAGATGTCTTTGGTCTGTATTGTGTTCATATTTCAATCAGACTGCACCAGAGATCATTTGCAAGCGAACTGAGACCCATCTTTTTGCTTGTTTTGTTGCGTACCAGGGTTCGGATGGTAGTGTTCACACTTAATCAAATGAACTGCATTAATGGAGCAATCGCACCAGGGTTCATTTTAACCGAATCAAACATGTTAAGTGTGAACGCACTCTGAACGGTTCTTTGGGGAACCAAAATATGGTTCTTTTATGGCATCACTGCGAAAACCCCCTTTTGGAGGCCTTATTTTTAAGATTGTAAGAATAAAATGGTTATTTTAAGAATTGTTGACAAAAAGGTTCTTTTAGGAACCCAAAATGCTGCTTCTATGGAATTGATGCAAAAAAATCATTTTGGAAGCTATGGGCCAGATTTACTAAACAGGGCAAATTAGCGCTAGAGTGCAATTTCGTAAAAGCGCCGATGGGACGTGCTTTTTTTTGGCATTAAATAATGGCGCAAATACCAGTAATTTGACGAGCGCAAACATTAATAAATCGCATTGCGTGATTCATTTTAATACTCTCCTCCCATAAATTTTACGTCTGAAAGGGAAACTCCTACAAATGCGTATTCAGTAACGTCAGGTGCAAAAATAACTGTTTCCACGCCTTTTCAGCACTAATTCTTCACTCCGTGTCTTTAGTAAATCCTGACAGTACTATTTTAACGCAAAAAGACGGTTTGTGCTGACACAAGCTGTTAGTAAATCTGGCCATATATTTTTTAAGCATGCAGGGAGTTTAAAAATGTGTCTTCTCCTTTTTATCCTCCAGTGTCTTGATTAAAGATCATAAAGAAAATTAAATCCTTGTTTTATCTCACAAGCACTAGGACAGCTCTGGATTACTATTTCATTGCTACAAATGACGACGATGGGAGGGGAAAATTCTGTATGTGATTTACTGACAATGCGCACATTAAAGAACACAGACGCAGCCAGATAATTTCCATAATGACCAGCACAATCTACCAAGAGCAGCACAAATTAGCCCCTGCTTTAAGACATGCTTTTTTTGGCCATTAAAGGGGTCCTATTATGCTTTTTCACTTTTTGAATTTTAGTCAGTGTGTAGTGTGTATGTTTGGGCATAAAAAAAGATCTACAAAGTTACAAATCTCAAAGTCCACTCCAAAGGGAAATATTTTGTTTTTAAAAAATCCCTTTTCAAGAACTACAACAAACAGCTCCTTTGGACTACAAAGTTGTTTTCCTGTATTTGTGACATCACAAATTGGTCCATTAGAATATCATTAAAATAAATCCCGCCTCTGGAAATTCGAATGCACGTTTCAAAATCGAAACCCAGTACGGGTGTTTTTATAGCACTGTATTTCTGATGGAAACCGACTGTCATCAGAAAATTTTGGATGTCATTTCATCTTGCATGTAATGTCTGATAAAGCAGCATTTGTGAGTGGAGCTCTGCTTTGTGTACAGTGTTACCGGGGAAACCTTGCTCTCTCCCGCTCCAACAGCCCCTCCCGCTGGCAGAGAATTAATTTGCATATATATGCCGCCACAAATAGTGTAACTCTGTGGGACTATGGTATAACTAAATTCAACTGTATAACAGTTTCACTGCAATTCATGTTATAATGTTAGAATTAAAGAACAATAAACATAATACATATTACCGTTGCACTTATCTGTACATAGTAAATGCAGTTCCCCTTCTAGGGAACTCCACGTTGCGCCCCCTAGGGGGCACTATGGGCAATGCAGTCTGCATGACCGGTGTCTGAAGCACGTGTGAAACAACGCCAATCTATAGGCCCACATGGCCCATGACATCATAGGCGGGGTGCCCGGAAGTATAAGAGGGCAGCTGCTGAATACATCATCCTCTTTGCTGTCTTCAGGAGCCGTCTGTTTGAATTGCGTGTGAGAGACCAAGGCAGGTGAGCGGTGTGGAAAGTGTGTGCCTCCGTTCCAGAGGTTTCTGGCACTTGAGGACATGCACGAACTATCTGTCATGTGTCTTGGTCAGGAGCTTGCCTGTTCAGTGCTCGAGGGCGCTGAACGCACTCATTGTGTGTGTTGTCCAATGAGAAGCTCTATTCGCATTTGCCTCTCTTCTCGAGAGATGAGTGACAAGTATTTGCGTCTCGCGGTTCGGGTCCCGCTGTTGCCGAGGCACAGCGAAGACTCGGATCGCGGGATTCGCGGGTTTTAGACGCTCTTTTTGGGTTATCGGATATTGCCAGACTTGCGAGTTTTCTCTCCCAGGGTTTTCAGCACCTAGAGTGGTTATGGGGAATGTCTCTTCCTTTGTTAAGCCAGAGTGTAGCTGTCTGCAGATGGTTATGCTCCAGCCTGGTTTACTTTGTTCTGGAATATGGTGGTCTGAGGGCAGCCATGTTCTAGCCTGGCTCCTTAACTAGGTTGGGTTCCCCTTGGCACAAGTTCTCCCGAATTAAGTCTTTTGCTTTGTCTAGGAATCTGCTATTCGATAGCTGTGTTCCAGCTTGGAGACTGCTAAAAAAAAAAAAAAAAAAAATGGTCTCCGTGAGCCCCTTGCATGGACTGTGTTGTCTCCCCTTCAGGGTTTTACGTAGATGGTCCACTTCCGTGGTCTGGGCTATCTTCAGCCTTATCTGAGTGAACTGCTATCTGAGAATAGCTGTGTCCAGCCCTCTAGTGTTATGGCCTCAGCTTACATCAGGCTTTGATCACTGACTATGATGTTTATGTGTTCGCTCTTTAGCGAATCATTTACAGAGGGTCTGGATCTCCCTTTTGTGAGCTCCTGGTCAATAACACGGTGCTTAGCTAGCCTATGTGGGACTGACATGGACTGGGGACCTCCTCAGTATAACCATCTGAGGGTGGTTATATTCCAGCCATTATGGCAGGTCAGGCTTACTTGAATACAGCTATCTGAGGCTAGCAGTCTTCTATTGCAGTTACGGTGAGTCTTCTTATGGAGTGGTCCCCTTTCCTAGAGCCTAGCCATCTGAGGATAGCTATGTGCTAGCTCAATGATCGTTCCCCTGCTTAGGGTTTTAAGTAGCGGTCTCTTGAACCCTTACCTACACAGTGCTGTCTCACCTCTTGGGTCGTAACTAGACAGCCCACTCTTTGTGGTCTGAGTAGTTTCAGCCAGTCCCCCTTCGGGTAGCCCTTCCTAGGTACATAGCTATCTGAGGATATCTATGTGCTAGCTCAGTGACTGCTCCCCTTTTTAGGGTCTTTAAGTAGCGGTCTCCTTGAGCCCATGCCTACACAGTGTTATTTCCCCTGCTAGGGTTGTAAGTAGATAGCCCACTCTCTGAGGTCTGGCAGCTTTGCAGGAAGGCTATCGACGCTAGCTGTGTATTGTTTATTTTGGGACCGACAAGGATTGGGGTTCACCTTAGTATCGCCACCTGAAGGTGGTTATATTCCAGCCACGGTTATGGCAGGACGGGCTTACCTGAATACAGCTATCTGTGGCTAGCTGTCCTCTACTGCAGTTGCGGTGAGCCCTCTTATAGAGTGGTCCCCTTTCCTAGAGCCTAGCTATCTGAGGATAGCTATGTGCTAGCTCAGTAACCGTTCCCCTGCTTAGGGTTTTAAGTAGCGGTCTCTTGAGCCCTTACCTACACAATGCTGTCTCACCTCTTAGGTCGTAAGTAGACAGCCCACTCTTTGTGGTCTGGGTAGTTTCAGTCAGTCCCCCTTCCGGTAGCCCTTCCTAGGTACATAGCTATCTGAGGATATCTATGTGCTAGCTCAGTGACTGCTCCCCTTCTTACGGTCTTTAAGTAGCGGTCTCCTTGAGCCTTTGCCTATACAATGCTATCTCCCCTGCTAGGGTTGTAAGTAGATGGCCCACTCTCTGCGGTCTAGGCAGCTCTGTAGGAAGGCTATATCAGCTATGTTATTCTGGTCCACAAGCCTTCATAAGACCTGATCTGATCTGAGGATAGCTGTGTTCTAGCTCAGTAGCTACTCACTTTACCTGGGATTTAAGTAGCAATCTCTTGAGCTCCTCTGAGGCTTTCTAGTTAGACTCTTCAGTGGTCTTGTGTATCCAGGCTAGTTCTGCTCACATAGCATAGCTATCTGAGGATAGCTGTGTTCTTAACTTGGGTGGGATGTTCCACTTGATCTATTCAGGTTCCCCCATTTCTATCAACTTGCGTGAGCGGCCTGTGGCGTCAGTGGCATGGCCCCTTTCTAAGGCTAGGCTTAGGTGTATGTGTGTCGCTTCCTTGGTGCTATCCCATCAGGACAGGCATGCGCCTCGGCACGGCGTGGTTGGATTTCGTTCCCCATAGTGCCCCCTAGGGGGCGCAGCGTCGAGTTCCCTAGAAGGGGAACGTCTCAGGTTACGCATGTAAACATGGTTCCCCGAGAGGGAACGAGACGCTGCGCCCCCTTGCCATGACTTTGGCCTGCCTGTCTACGTCTCCTTCAGACAGCTAAGTGGATGACACATTCAGCAGGTGCCCTCTTATACTTCCGGGCACCCCGCCTATGATGTCATGGGCCATGTGGGCCAATAGATTGGCGTTGTTTCACACATGCTTCAGACACCGGTCATGGAGACTGCATTCCCCATAGTCTCGTCTCGTTCATGTGTAAACTGAGACGTTATTTTTAAGCTGTTGTTGACATCCTATCTAAAACTTGATTTAGCCAAAAAAACAATAACAATAACATTACCACTTTAATATGTCTTGCAATATCTGTGCGTGCAAAGGTTCTGCGTGATCCTCTTGTTCAATATTCTCGGGGTCTGAATTGATATGGCAATATTGACTAACTTGCTGCTTTGGCAAGGGGCGTGGCAGTACTGAAACACCGTCTAAGCTGTTTGCCAATCACAATGCACTGGGACAGCTAACCAATCACAACACATTTCGTTTTTCGGAAGGCGGGCCTTCATCAAATCCGGAACTAATCGAGCCGTTTGTGTCAGGCTGGGGAAAAAGGTATTGTAATAATGTAAATTATGTGAAAAATAATGCGATTTTTCGAACCACCAAGCAAGAGAGCATGTTCTAGTACACCCCCAAAACAAAATCAAGACTTTGTAAAAGAGCATAAAAGGACCCCTTTAAATAATGGTGCAAATACCAGTAATTTGAATAGCGCAAATGTTCACGTTGCGTGATTAATTTGACTTTCCTCCCATAAATTTTGTGTCTGAAAGGGAGGAAAGTCAAATTAATCACGCAACGTGAACATTTGCGCTATTCAAATTACTGGTATTTGCACCATTATTTAAAGGGGTCCTTTTATGCTCTTTTACAAAGTCTTGATTTTGTTTTGGGGGTGCAAATATGCATTTGTAGGAGGCGCAAAAATAACTGTGTCCACGCCTTTTCAGCAATAATTCTTCACTGCGTGTCTTTAGTAAATACTGACAGTACTATTTTAACGGCAAAAGATTTACTGTTAGTAAATCTGGCCCTATATTTTTTAAGCATGTAGGGTGTTTAAAATGTGTCTTCTCCTTTTTATCCTCCAGTGTCTTGATTAAAGTTCATAAAGAAAATGAAATCCTTGTTTTATCTCACCAGCACTATAACAGCTCTGGATTACTATTTCATTGCTACAAATGACTTTGAACAAGCTATTACATTGTCTCATACCATAATGTATCTTCATAATGTTCAAATGTCCCCCAGAAAGGACAGTGGGGGCTGTATGTATTTCCTCAGGCTTTTGGACCCTGAAGACTGTGAATTTAACAGCTGATTTTCGAACTACACGGAGCCAGAGGACTGCGTCCAGCTATTTGTCACATCGTGGCCTCGCTCTTAACGCCTAAACGCTCGAAATCTCTCTCTTGTGAACAAATAACATTTGCCTTTTTTGTTTTCCTCCAGTTTATTACTTTCTGCTGTCACACGGGTGCAGCGCTGCAATATCTCATCCATTTTTAGGGGGGACTGGTTGAAATACTTGGCACGGGACCTGGAACAACGTCTGCCTTTTGTCTTTGGGGAAAAGAGACAAAAATGGCCTTTATTTTTCTAATCTTGCCTGTAAGCATCTGGAGAACTTTCTCCTCTGCTTGATCACGTTTTATCTCTCACGCAAACCTCTCAGGTGCACATAGACATTTTTAGCATTCAGCGCAGTAGATGGCTATAGATTTCAAGTGATTTGATTTGGTTTGTCAATGCAATTTGCGGAGGTCTCGCAAGGCTGAAATCCTTCAACTCGTTGACATTACGCTCTTTCCTCCTTAACTCTCTTTGAGTATGAGGAATTATCTAATGCTCTTACCGGCCGTAATTCACAAATTAACCATTTATAGCTTCCATTACTTTTTGTCTGTTTACTTGCATGCGAAACGAAGGTTGAGCATGTAGTTGTGTTAGCCTTGTGTGTTTATTTGGACATTCTTTGCGACATGAGTCGTGTAGGTTTCGTCTCTTTGGTTTCTCAACAGCTATTACCAGGTCATGGTCCAGCTGTCCTCTGAGACCGCGTTCCAGGAGCCCACATAATCCTTGACCAAACACTGAATATTTAATCTAAGATGCCAGCTCATTGTGGCTTAAGCATGCCCTATCACTTCAGTTTGATAAACAGACTCTGTTAACAGCCTTGTACGTGTTGTCAGGAAGCTCTAAGTGAGGATAGTGGTGCATTAGGTTTGTGATCTTTCTGATGCGGTCAATTCTTCTTTCCATAAAAAGTAATGGGAAATAGTTCACCCCAAAGGCTAGTCCTGTCATTATTTACTTAACCTCAACCTCTATGACTTGCTTTCTTTTGTAGACCACAAAAGTCGAAGTTTAGTAGATTGTTCATGCTGCTCTTTTTCATACAATGAAAGTGAATGGTGACCACCTATTTGAAAAAGAAGTACACTTCAGCACACACTTTACATTAAATGCCATTAGATGATGTCACAATTTCCCCTGTTTTGTATTTATTGGAGTCTTATTTTGACATTATTTTGTACTTTTGTTTTTGGCCATGTACACTACAGCTAAATTCGGTTGCCAGTTCACCTTTTAGTGCTTACCCACACAGTTCAGTCATTTCTAGTAGTGACAACTGCATTCTACAAACAAACTGAAACTATTGAGACTCCTGAAAAAATTCTGGTAGTGGCAATCCCATTTACAGTAATCTATGCAGTGTGTACTAAACTGAACCAAGCAGCTAGTTGACATATTTAAACCTGTATCAGTTGTGTCTTTTCTGAATGTGCAGTGCAAGAAATCACAAGGTGTGTTTTGGCTCATTATTGTTGCCAGATTTTGCTACTAAAAACAGCAAATAAGAACAAGCTCATAATAAACTTGGTAACACTTTATTTTAAGGCCCAATTCTCAATATTGACTAGTTGCTTATTAACATGCATATTACTAGCTGTTTATTAGCACTTATTAGGCATATATTAATGTCTTTTTCTGCATGACCATATTCTAGAGCTCTTAACCCAACCCAATACCTAAACTTAACAACTACCTTACTAACTATTAATAAGCAACAAATTTGGAGTTTATTAAGGGAAAACTTTTAGTTAATACTGAATATGTTCCCTAATCTAAAGTGTTACCATAAACTTAAATCCAGATGCGTTATCTTGGAAGTAAGCCACATACCAAAATAGCGTGACCTGCACCTTACTACTCTATTAAGTCCATAAACTGAATCGCTTTATAAACCGAGCCCAAACAACAAGCTGTTACCTTTGAAATATGGTTATAAAACTGCCAAAAAATGAAGTATTTATGGTCAACTAAAATATACTTTAATGTAATTTCTTTTGAAACTTGTATGTCATGTATTTAAATATATATTTTAATTACACATCTGTAATGATGAAGTTGCAGTTTAGTACATTTAAAATATATTAACTTTAAATGCAATACTGATTATAATTTTAAGTTATTCAAGTATTTCCCATGTGCTTTAGTATAGTCAGTCAACACATCAAAATAAATGTGCTTGTCAAAAGCATGACAAAAGATAATTAAAACATTGATTTCAAATGTACTTTAGTGTAAAATTAATTTCATTTTTATTATCTGCAAGTACTTTTTTTTTGTAATATAGCCTACTTTTTAGATATAAAGTATGCTTGAAGTGCACATTCAATACAATTAAACAGTAATATAATAATCGTTCATTAAAGGGACAGTTCCCAAAATATTTTGAATAATGTTGGCTTTCATATGGACAAAAGAAAGACTGAAAATTTCAAAATATCCACATAAGAAAGTAATTCATACATACAGGTTGGGAAAGACATGAGGGTGAGTAAATGATGACCGTATTTTTCATTTTTGGCTGAACTATCCCTTTAAGAATGTATATAGAATTAGATTTGCATAATTAATATAGAATTAATTTTTATCTGTTTATTTTAAGGGAAGAGAGTCGTTCTACTTAATATATATATTCTCTGAAGGGTTTTATTTATTGTCTGTGGTTAGCTGGCAATCACCTGTCAAACTGATTACCATGACTGAAACCGCACAGCACATTTCAAATGAAACATTAATCATGGCTTTGTTTTTAAACTGAGCAGACACTTTAAATGAACCTCAGCTTCTACATTCCAGCCGCTCGATGTCTGTCTGCCAGACAAAGCAGAGGAAGTAGGGCAGCTTCTCCATATCATATTCTCATTACACCCCTACTCACTTCCACAATACAGAAAAAAATCTTCCTCGATCAATGTCTCACAAACACTGTTCAACAATGCTTGGGGAAAGAAGCTGGATAAAAACAAATACTGTTTCATTGGTATAAGTCATTTATTCAGAAACTCTTCAGCTTCCTTCAGTCTACATAGGAAAAATCTTTTTACTTCCTACTCTTTGCAGTTTCATTTAGACCTACCACACCTGGTCATCATGACGTTAAAGTGCCCTCCAATTATAAACATGCTTATAGAGTGTGTCTTACTGTCCTTGTGAACATACTTCTCTTCTGGCACCACAACAGATTTTTTGTCCTTAAGCAATCTTATATAGATGATATATAGATATAGATGTCTTATGATACTGTACCGTATGTTGTTGAAGATGACTCATGTGGTCAGTCTTTTAATGACTACTGTAAAACCAGCTTCTGCTGATTTTATTGTTTGACAGTTGCGGGTAACATGTTTCAGGATTTAGGATTCAGTTTAACATCTGTTGTGTCCTACAGCCTTACAAATTATTTGGACAGATTGCTTTAGACAGTTGCATCAAAGGTACCTTAATGTGAAAATCCTCAAAAGTTTCTATAACACAGCAAGAAAGTTTGCTTTTTACAAATACATGTGGAAACTTTTAAGTTTTGTATTATTTATTATTATATTATATTATATTATATTATATTATATTATATTATATTATATTATATTATATTATATTATATTATATTAATAGCATTCTAATTTTTTTTCTTTTACACATTATGCATATTTTATTTGGGTGTAGTAAAATTTGTGTAGAAACAGTTGTCAAATTTTTATATATATATATATATATATATATATATATATATATATATATATATATATATATATATATATATATATATATATATATATATTTTTTTTTTTTTTTTTTTTTTTTTTTTTTTTCTTGAAATTTGGCTTCGTGTCTGTGTTCATACTATATGACGCCTCCATAAGCAGCTCACTGGGTTTCAGAACCAAGCCGTACAAGAATCTGCGTCTTTATTTTTGAATAATTAATGTACCAGTATGCTGTGTGTGATCTCTGCATCTCTACTACTGCTGTACCCTTCTATGCAATTACTGATTATAATCGCCCAGCTGCAAGCTCACAATCCCATCACATGCCTTTTCATAGATCATAAATGCTTGTATACTCCCACATGAACTTTGGGTAATGAGTTCAGTACATTTTGCCTGGTTTAGTTCAGCAAGAGCCTTTGGCCTCCGGCTCGTGTCTCATTAGTATCAGAGTGTAAATGGCATCAGTCACTATTGATGTGAGCACTAGCACACTGACCTTAAACTGTGGCCCTCGTGCTGGAGTTCCCTGACCTTTGAATCCACAAGAGAGAAGAGTATGAAAACAAGTGTGTTTTACTTGTGCTCTTGATTGGAACACTGTGAACCACATTTATTTGTTTGATCCTTTGTTTGTTTCTTTGTTTTAGTGAAAAGCAGCGGACCATTCATTTATTCATTCATTCATTCATTTATTCATTATTTTATTTATTTATTTATGTATTCATTCATTCATTCATTCATTCATTCATTCATTCATTTATTCATTATTTTATTTATTTATGTATTCATTCATTCATTTAGTGTAACCCAGTTGACCACTTTATTTATTTATCTACTTCTTTATTTAAAAAAAAACAGTTGACCACATTTATTTATTTAGGGAAATGCTGAAATACTTATTTATTTATTTGTTTGTTTGTTTGTTTGTTTGTTTTTGTTTAGAACACTGTTGACCACATTTATTTATTTAGTGGAATACTGAAAATATTTTTATTTTATTTTATTTTATTTTATTTTATTTTATTTTATTTTATTTTAGTTTAGTTTAGTTTAGTTTAGTTTAGTGAAACAGTGGAGCACATTTGTTTGTTTGTGACAACATTCATTTATTTATTGACTTTTTTTGGTGCTGTGGTCACTTATTTAGTCATTTTATTTTGGCCATCCAGAGCCCATTTTCCCATTTTAATTTCGCTTGCATGTGTGGATTAGGCTGTTTCAACACATAGACATTAACAGTAACCTAATTAAACCCTGGTATAATTAGTAGCGTGTTCTATGAATAATTAGATGATGACAACATCATAACAACGTCAGCCTCTGATTACTTTTAACCCTCTCATGGGTCTTGTTATTATGTACTGTATACTACTTACTGCACTGTACTAAGTTTGTGTTAGTGAACACAATGAAAGATAAATATAAATCACTTTCTTACCCTCGTTACATCTTCTGCATGCTTAAAATGCTGTGCTTTCCAAATGATTTTCAAGCAGGCCTAGTCATATCCAAGAATGTAATAAATATGCATGTTAGTAGCCAAAATAATGCTGTACATTCTGCGTGTCATCCTGTTAAATGTGCACAGAGAAGATTTGTTTCTGTTTTCTGCGGTTTGTGTTATTGGTAGCAGATTCAGCAGTGTTGCTTGCCATCCTGGAGGTTTTATCTCAGCCAAATAATATTAAGAATGAATGGTACATGCTCTTAGGCTTATCTCAGAAATTCTTGCAGCCTTGGCCACAATGCAATCATCTGAGCCTTTCCCCAGACCTTTGGGAGCCCAAAGCTTTATTGTTTCTCTGCCATTTGATTCAGACTGCAGCTTCCAGTCAGCCCATTTCAGCCGCTTCCATTCCAGCCCCTTTACTTACTGTAATCAGTTTTCTCATTTGCACTAATGTTTGTAAATGAGAATATCTTCAGTCCGCAGAACATAGAGGGTATTTTTAGAAGTGCCTGATGCTTGCTGGACTTCATATGAAACCTTACGTTGAATAGATTAATCGCTTTCACTGCCCGTTTGTACAGAAATTATGGCCCACGATGGCTGATTCGGGGAAAAAAAAAAACTCTTAGCCTTTACCCAGCGCTTCCTTTAAGCTAATGGCTTTCTGAACGCCAAGGCCACTGGTCTGTCAGCAATGGAGGTGGTGTGTTCAGTCAGCTCATAAATTGAGTGCACTTTATATGTCTCGCTGCTTTTCATTCTATCATTTTATTACTCATCCATAAGACTCGTGTCATTATCACATCTGCCTGCAGCTTGTACTGGAAAATGGAAAATTGCAACAATCTCTTTAAGGTCATCCGTTTTCTGTTTCTTGCTCCTAAACTCGTATGTTGCTGTAAATGCCCTTGCCTTTCTGCTCTCGGGTCATTCTGTGCCAGAGGGTTGGACATTTTGCAAGGTACTCCATCTCTTTCAGCTTTTTATTTATATATATATATTTTTTCCTTTTTTAAAGTCTTTCATGCCTCCAAGTTTTTGTATGATACATTCTCATATGCACTGGCCCAGTTGTTGGGGAAAGTAATGCATTACAGTATTGCATTACTCCCTAAAAAAGTAACTAATAATGTTAGTTACTTTTTATGGTAATGGGTTATATTACTTTTGCATTACTTTTTAAAATCTGGGCTGGGCTTGCTTGTTTGTTTTTAATATAAAAAGTTCTGTTTTTGGCAAATGTAAAAGTCCTTTCACACCAAGCGTGACATGAATAAGCCTCAGGCTGAAGGAAATTCAGGTCTGTACAGTAGAGGGCGCAACTCAAATAAACCTTTCAGCTGTGCTGCTATTCTGGATTGCATGAAGAATAGGACGCAGCAGAAGAAAGTTCAACACGCTTCAGCAATTAAAAAAAAACAAAACACAAATGTTGTGTTTATCTAAAGTCATTTTTGCTATGGTTGAATTGGATCATCGAAGGTCAGCAGCAAAGACATTGTTTAATAAAATGGGATTAAATACATAAAGGATATATGTGTTATTTGACATATTTAATTATTGCAAGTTTGCATCATACTCTGAGTTTGCATTTGACTGTTTTTTATTCATTTTGAGGAATACTGAATCTGTTTTTGTGTAAGTGAGATGAGTAAATACATGTTCACATTTAGTCTAGAGCTACAGTAACATCATGTTCACACAGCGCACACAACTCCTCTGCACTTACTCCCGATTTCTCTCAACATGGGGACAGGAGAGCTGTCAGTCAATAAATGGGGGAAAAAAAGTAACTGGCGTTACTTATTTTAAAAAGTAACTCTTTCAAGATATTTTCTTGAAAATGTAAAAGTAATGCATTACTTTACTAGTTACTTGAAAAACGTAATCTGATTACATAACTCGCGTTACTTGTAATGCATTAACCCCAACACTGTAAACTAGCAGATATTATAAACTATCATACCACGTTTTGTTCAACCCTGAAATACTTGCACATATTGCAGAAGTTTGGAAGTGAAATATCCAGTGAGTGTCACTAAAAAGCATGCTTGTATTTCTTAGAAACAGATTAAATGTGACTGTGCCAAAATTTAATTACACTGGTTCATGCATTTATCATGGCAGTTCGAAAATGAAATGCCCGGTGAGTAGGGGTGTAACGATTCACTCGTTTTCTCGATGCATCGATTACAAACCCTGACGATGCATATGCATCGATCTTGAAATATGGATTTTTGAATCGTAAATCGTCGATTTCGGACAGTAATCGATTTAAAACGCTAAAAATAGAATGAATCACGATTTCTATAGCGATTCAATGCTTTCAAAATATATACACATTAAATTACTACAAACATGAATTAATGGAGACCTTGAACAGCGTTCGTGTCTCACATCTCTCCTTCACACGCTCCACTATATTCACTGCCTGTCACAGGATTGCGCTCGCGCCCTGTTCGTCTCACGGACACATTTTTTGAGCAGCTGATGTGTGATCTCGCCTTAGTACTCGTGGCCAGTACTACTAAAGTGAAGTAGTTTAGTTTTCTGTAGTTTTTCAATGGCTCTCGGTCATAGCGTCGGCATTACCTGAGCAGTAGAAGGCTGCGCATTTATTGCATGGATGGAGCAAAAATGTAAGTGTCTAAAGCATACGCACAGTTCTATTGAATGATTAATCTGTTTTCACAATGTCGTTGAACCGAATATATGAAGAAAACTGTAAAATTGCTGCAGCTAAGCTGAATAAAATGAACTGGTGAGACATTAAGACAATAAACACAATAAATAAATAAAATTTATGAATGATGCAGTGCTAATTGACATAATTTATTACAGTACAGAAACGATAAAGTTTTCTACCTTATTCTGTGCAGGAAATTGAAATAATTGTTTGTAGTATATAAAACAATCATGAAATTGCCATTAGGAAAAAAATATATAGATTACAAATTATTTATTATTGTCCAGCAGTGTATTTAATTTATTTATAGTAAATTCAAAGTAAGAGATAAGAAAAGAACTTCTTGTAAAAAAAATAAAAATAAATAAAAAATAATACATACATAAAATTATTGTATTTGACATTTCTGTCACTTCTGAAATGATGGCTACACACCTGGTGTGACAAAATGTTAGCCTATACATAATACTTTTAAAGCTCTTTTTTTTAAAAAACATCTTGGCGTACATTAATTTCTACATATGCCATGTCACACCACAGCATCATTAAACTAGCTTCTAACAATGGACAAAAGTGTTTTTTTCTCTAACCTATGGTTCCCTATCTGTCGTTCACTACGAGTTATGTTGTGACGACATAGGGGATTTGCTTGGAAGCCCCAATCATCTCTGACTTTAAGAGAAAACGCCAATGAATATTGGCTAGTGGATTCTGCATACCTGAGCCACTCCCTGCCCTCACGGGTATAAATAGGCGGCAGGTGTATCCACTCATTAGGTTTTACGCTGAGGAGCCGAGAACGAGTCCCTGGCAATCAGCGATGGTTCAAGATTGTGGCATGAGGACATAACGTCTCCGTTCCCTCCATCAGGGAACGAGGGTTACGTACGTTACCAAGACGTTCCCTATCTGTCGTTCACTACGAGTTATGGCGTGACGACATAGGGGTCCTATGGAAAGCGCCACAACCTGAACCCCGTCACAACCTTGTGGCATGCAGATGCTGACAAGCGAGCGCGTGACAGACAAATGCCATGCAAAGGTCGCAACCTTCCCATCGCCCCAGCGCAAATTCGCTAACCTTGGTGCCTCACGGGTATAAATAGGCGGCAGGTGCATCCACTCATTAGATTTTTGCTTCGAAGCCGAGTGGATGAACATGTTGATCTCCACAAAGCCTTTCATCATCTGTCTGGAAGCTGTTCTGGTTGGCGTTACGGTGCGAACAGCGGTGTCCCTGTCTGCAGCGATTCCCCTGGGCACTTCAACTAAAAGAGCAGATTTCCTAAAAGAGCAAATCACGGTCGGTTCGCGTCTTTTTAAAGACGCTGTTCCGGCCGTGTCTTCTTGGTTGCGGTCGTTTCCTATCCTCCGTCGACAGCCACGATCGTTGTCTTCAGTGTCTGGGCATCCAGCACGCTGAAGCTGCGATCGTGGATGGTTTATGCGCTCGTTTTGAGCGTGTTACCATGGCAGCGCTGCGATCGCGCCTCTCTCTCCTCACGGGGATGGGAGAGGCTCCCTCTGTCACTACCCGCGCTGGCTTCTCTGCTACGAGCAGAGAACCATTGGCTAGTGCTCTGGGCGATCTGAGGGTTACAGTGAGAGCCTTTCCGCCGGGCCAGTCCCCACGGACCTTTCACTCCTCCCGCAGCAGCTGTTCTGTGTGGCTTCCCGATGATTCTGCTGTGCCGTCTTACGGCGCGCTCAGCGTTTCATTCGGCGCGCCGATAGAGGATCAGATGTCGATAGCAGCATCGGGGGATGGGCAATCGTCCTCTGAGGATGAAGATTCGGCGGGGCTGCCCCCCTCGGGTGTCGCGGCCGCCGCCGAATCGGACCCAGAGTTGATGGCTGTGCTTTCCCGGGCCGCCGCGAGCATCGGGCTGGAGGCGTACACACCTCTCAGTCCCGAGTCTTCGCGGTGAGATGATTGGCTCCTCGGCACGGGCCGTGGCTCGCGACCACGCCCTGCCCTGGTCCCTTTCTTCCCGGAAGTGCACGAGTAGCTGATGAAGTTGTGGACGGCCCCTTTTTACGGCCAGAAGGGGCTCGTTTGTCTCCCCCATCCTCGCTACCCTCGATGGCGGGGCGGCTAGGGGGTACGTTGACATTCCCCAGGTGGAGAGTGCGGTTGCGGTGCACCTGTGCCTGCAAAACGCCGCCACTTGGTGGAATCGTCCTCGTCTCCCGTCCAAAGCCTGTAAGCTGACGACCGCTCTCGCGGCCAAAGCTTACAGCGATGCGGGCCAAGCTGCCTCTGCTCGGCATGCCATGGCTATCCTGCGAGTACACCAAGCCAAGGCATTAAAATGCATGAGGGTAGTACCAACCCGAGGTTGAAGCAGGAACTGTGCTCGGTGACTGACCGTGCCCTACGGGCAACAGAAGTCACAGTGCAGTCCCTTGGGAAGGCGATGTCCACACTTGTGGTCCAAGAGCGCCATCTATGGTTCAGCCCTGCTGAGATGAGTGATGTCGACAAAGTGCGCTTTCTCGACACTCCTGTCTCCCAGGCTGGACTGTTCGGCGACACTGTCGATGACTGTGCCCAGCAGTTCTCGGCAGTACAGAGGCAGACCGAGGCCATCCAACACATCTTGCCCCAGCGTGATGCATCATCTGCCACCGCTCCGCCGCAGGGCAAGCCCCGGTCTGCTTGTCGCCGTGGGCGCCCTCCTGTGTCCCCCAGAGCCGCTCCGCCCCGTGCTGAGGTAACACCTAGGCCGGCGCGTTGAGCCTCTCGTAGTAGCACAGCGCCCCCTGTGTCCCAGCCGGCCCCTAAATCATCCAGAAAGGCGACAAAGCGGCCCTGACACAGGCCACCCGGAGATGTGGGAAGCTGCTCTTTCTTGGGAGATGGTGAGGACAGCGCCGCTCCTTCCCCCGGAGGAGGGCCGGGTGGGGAATCTTCTGTTTCTGTTCCGCCGCTGGCTCAAGGGCCAGCGGTACCCACACTGTCAAAGAAAGAGCGGTTTCCTTTTCCTCCGGGTCCTCAGGCTCGCGGGTCGACAATGAGTGACGCGATGCCTCCTCACTCTCGTCCACGAGCCCCCCCCTATTTTGCCAGTAGCCAAGAAGTTGCGGTTGGGAGACGAAATGCATCTCCACGCATCTCTGGCCAGTCCCTCCGGGGATGCGGGGAGTTCTGCTGTGATCGGTCAGAACGTGATGCCTTCTGGGCTATCCAGCTCAACTCCCCGCCGCTGCACCACCGCGGGTATGTCGATTGATCCTTTGGTGCCACTCGCACGGAGTTTGGGGGCGTGGCTTGCGCTGCCCAACCCATCCCGCTGGCTCATTCGCACAATCCGACTCGGCTATGCGATTCAGTTCGCCAGGCAACCTCCCAAGTTCAGTGGCGTTCTCGAGACTTCGGTGGAAGACTGAGACGCACCTGTCTTGCGTGAGGGGATTGCTGTTCTCCTGGCAAAGGAGGCAGTCGAGCCGGTCCCTCCAGCCGAGATGAGGCAGGGGTTTTACAGCCCCTACCTAATCGTACCCAAGAAAGGCGGTGGCCTTTGGCCAATCCTGGATGCACCTAGCCCCAGGATTGGTTTGCAGCGGTCGACCTGAAGGACGCTTACTTTCATGTCTCGATATGCCCTCGACACAGGTCGTTTCTATGGTTTGCGCTCGAGGGTCAGGCAGGGAAGTACAGTGTTCTCCCCTTCTGGCTGTCCCTGTCCCCCCGTATCTTTACGAAGGTCACGGAGGGCGCCCTTGCCCCGCTATGGGAAGTGGGCATCAGGATCCTCAACTATCTCGAGCATGGCCCGCGTGCGAGAACAGTTGTGCGATGACAGGGACCCAGTGCTCCAGCACTTAGCCAGCTGGGGCTTCAGGTCAACTGGGAAAAGAGCAAGCTCTCCCTCATGCAGAGAATCTCTTTTCTCAGTGTGGAGTTAGACTCGGTGAGTATGATGGCGCGTCTCACTAACGAGCGTGCCCAGTCCGTGCTGAACTGCCTGAGTTCCTTCAGAGGCAGGACGGTGGTACCACTGAAACCCTTTTCAGAGGCTCCTGGGGCATATGGCATCTGTAGCCGCAGTCTCGCCGCTCGGATTGCTTCATATGAGACCACTTCAGCACTGGTTACACTCCCGAGTCCCGAGATGGGCATGGCACCGCGGTACACTTCGTGTGAACATCACACAGGAGTGTCGCCGCTCCTTCAGCCCCTGGACGGACCTTGCCTTTCTACGGGCCGGGGTGCCCCTAGAGCAAGTGTCCTGGCATGTTGTTGTCACGACAGATGCCTCCAGCACGGGTTGGGGCACTACATGCAACGGGCAGGCAGCCTCGGGGCTCTGGACAGGGCCTCGACTGCTTTGGCACATCAACTGCCTGGAGCTGTTGGCAGTGCACCTTGCCTTGCAGCAGTTCCGGCCACTGCTTCTAGGCAAGCACGTGTTGGTCCGTACAGACAACACTGCGGCTGTCTCGTACATCAACCGGCTGGGAGGTCTACGATCACGTCGCATGTCACAGCTCGCCCGCCATCTCCTCCTCTGGAGTCACACGCAGCTCAAATCGTTGCGTGCTGTCCACATTCCGGGGGAGCTCAATCGTGCAGCCGATGCGCTCTCACGACAGCTCATGTTCCCCGGAGAATGGCGACTCCATCCCGAGATGATCCGGCTGATCTGGAGTCGATTCGGGGAAGCTCAGGTAGACCTGTTTGCTTCCCGTGAGTCCTCCCACTGCCAGCTGTACTTTTCCCTGACCGAGGGCCCCCTCGGCACGGACGCACTGGCACACAGCTGGCCTCGGGCTCTACGCAAGTATGCGTTTCCCCCAGTGAGCCTGCTTGCACAGACACTGTGCAAGGTCAGGGAGGACGAGGAGCAGGTCCTGTTGGTCGCGCCGTACTGGCCCACCCGGACCTGGTTTCCCGAACTCATACTCCTCGCGACAGCCCCTCCCTGGCGCATTCCTCTGAGGAAGGATCTCCTTTCTCAGGGGCTCGGCACCATATGGCACCAGCGTCCAGATCTGTGGAACCTCCATGTGTGGCTCCTGGACGGGACGTGGCAGACTTGAGTGGTCTACCACGGGCTGTGGTAGAGACCATCACTCGGGCTAGAGCTCCTTCAACAAGGCAAGCCTATTCACTGAAGTGTAGTCTGTTCGCGAACTGGTGTTCTTCTCGCCGAGAAGACCCCTGAAGGTGCACGATTGGAGTAGTGCTTTCTTTCCTGCAAGAAAGGTTGGAGCGTAGGCTGTCACCCTCCACCTTGAAAGTGTATGTGGCTGCTATTGTGGCCCATCACGATGCAGTGGACGGCCGGTCCCTGGGAAAGCACAAACTCATCGTGAGGTTCCTGAGGGGTGCCAGAAGGTTAAATCCTCCTAGGTCACCCCTGATGCTCTCCTGGGATCTTTCTGTCATCCTTGCTGGACTTTTGAGGGGTCCCTTTGAGCCGCTGGACTCAGTCGAGCTGAAATTTCTGTTGGCTAAGACAGCGCTCCTGATCACGCTCACTTCCATCAAGAGGGTCGGGGACCTCCAAGCATTTTCGGTGAGCGAAGAGTTCGGGCCGGCCTACTCTCACGTCCTGAGACCCCGGCCTGGATACGTGCCTAAGGTTCCCACCACGCCCTTCCACGATCAGGTGGTGAACCTGCAAGCACTGCCCTCGGAGGAGGCAGATCCAGCCTTGGCGTTGCTGTGTCCCGTAAGAGCACTGCGCATATACGTGGACCGCACCCGGAGCTTTAGAAGCTCTGAGCAGATCCTTGTTTGCCACGGAGGTCAGCAGAAAGGGAAGGCTGTCTCCAAGCAGAGGTTGGTCCACTGGATAGTGGATGTCATCGCCTTGGCGTACCAGTCTCAAGGCGAGCCATGCCCCCTGGGGGTGAGGGCTCACTCCACACGGAGTGTTGCCTCCTCCTATGCGCAGGCGCACGGCGCCTCTCTGGCAGACATCTGTAGAGCTGCGGGCTGGGCGACACCGAACACCTTTGCGAGATTCTACAGTCTCTGCATTGAGCCAGTTTCATCCTGTGTGTTGGGTAACAGGTAAGTGGTGGGAAGAGCTGGCCGGTGTCACACTTGCTGCGCCATTCCCCCTCACCCGGGGATACGAGCGCCTTTTTCCTCCACCAGTTCAGTTCCCCGGACGGCGAACCCTGGTGGAGTTCCTCCAGCACCCCCGGCAGTCAGACTGGGCGGAGCAGTCTGACGCCAGGCCCAGTACTGGTGTTAGCTGGGCCTATTATTATTATTATTATTATTATTATTATTATTATTATTATTATGTGTGAAAAGTATGTCATATTTCATTTTCTAGGGTTCTTTCATTTCACTTTCATCTATTTTCAAAGGTATCTTCTGTCTCTTCTCATAGTGAACATTCAGCCTCCATGAATGCATATTCAAGCTGTGTCAAGCGCAATTTGCTGCAGAAATGTTTTTCCACCGGATTTGCATTAGCCAGTGTTGTTTAATGTTAATGCTTCTTGATATCGCCTTCACAGCAACAAATTCAAACTAATGACATTCAGTGTCCTTCGCGTTGGGTACATGTATTAGGAATGATGCTTTTCACTTGCATGGTGAAATTCAAGCTTACCTTACATCTTTTTCTAAACATCTGTCCTCTTTGTATGTCTTTTTTTTAATTTATGACAACATAAGTGGTTTTATATTTATTTTACATAATATTTACAAAATTTGAAGTAATTTTAAAATGAATCAATATGAAAAAAATTACTTAATTAAAATAACGTCTTGATTCTGTAATCCTATTATAATATTTTTTTTTACAAATAAAAAAATTCTTAAAACACAAATAAAAAGTAAACAATGCAACAGCAATGCTCATTAATCAGCTAAGTCTGTGTACACCAAAAATTGAGGTTTGTAAATTTAATTATTTATTAGATATTCAATGACTTGTTTAAATGATGTAAATATTCTTATCACTGTCAAAATAAAAGTCCTGTGCTTCTGATAGTTTCTGGCCACACAGAGAGAAAAAAAAAATCCACTAGTACTAAGAAAGACTTTTAATTGGTATTTGTTATAGTTTGTTTACTTTCCATAATTATAATATAAAATTATTATAATATTATTTCCAAAATTATGTTAACTCCATGCATTAATAAGTATATTTGTTTAATGGACATTCATTCAGCTCTACTATGACTATTTACATTGAAATAGTAATGCAACCCTCGCAAGATATTTAAATTAAACATGCAATTATGAAACATATTGGTAACATGATCCAACAGGTCTTTATCACATTTACTTCCATTTGTATTCAGTTGTTATATTGGCTATACGTATAAGCCGTTAATCTAGTATCTTGTTCAGGTAATTATAGTGGTCTCTTTCTGTTGCCTTTGGTGTTCATAATATGCAAGACTTTTATTGCTGTGTGATTATACTGTAATTGATAGTCAATCTTGAGTTAATTGATTTAATAGTAAATTCTTGACCTTTTCCTCCATAAGATTTGTGAACTGTTTCTGATCTGTTTCTTTTTCTGTCACAGCTTGTTGTTGCAGCACACAGCATGTGTTCAGCATAATCTGCTCACATTTGTATTATTCTGTAGATTGTCACAGCTTGTACTGCAATGCACACACGCACACACACACACACACACGCACAAACAGTGATATCATATTGTACTGTACATTTATATATTACAGTAGTTTGAGTGCAGTAAACTGAAGTCTAAGTATAAAGATGCAATCTATATATACATAAACACACACACCCATTCAAAAGCCTACGAAGACAGTATTAATTTTATGGTTAGAATTTGATGAGCAGGACACTGTCAGGTCTTGTTAACCCTGTTGGGTTTTATTTTGCCATAACGTTAAGATGGCTGTAATTTATCCTTTACATGGAATAGCTGTGCCTTATTTCAGCTATTATTTCAGATATTATAGTTGACTGAAAATTAAATGTATGAGTATTTCAGAAACAATAAGAAGAAATGAGGAAATTTCTCAGCTGAAGCATCCATTTGAAATCAGAAATGTGAGTTCAGTGAGGCTGTGGAAGCCATTTATTTTACAGTAATGACTCACCTCAGCAAGGTCAGCTGATGTTGATTTCAGAGCACAACTGCATTACAAAAGTGTTCAGTGCTGGACCTTAGTTTGCACTAAAATATATGCTTAAAGGAATAGTTCACCAAAAATGTAGTATGTAGTGAAAATTTACTCACCCTCAGGCAATTTGAGATGTAGACGTTGGAATAGATTTGGCAACATGTAGCATTACATCACTTGCTCACCAATGGATCCTCTGCAGTGAATGGGTGCCTTCAGAATGAGAGTCCATACAGCTGATAAAAACATCACAGTAATTCAGTTATTGTCTTGTAAAGTGAAAAGCCATGTGTTTTTAAGAAACAAAACCATCATCAAGGCATTTTAACTTTAAACTGCCACTTCTGGTTAAAATATGAGTCCATAATCCATAATAACGCTTCCTTCAGTGAAAAAGTCCATCTCCAATTGTCCATTTGTTTTGGGATGTTTTCACTTGTAAACAGTGCTTAATTTGTGCATATTTCTCTCCTGATTCGGACGAGATGACTGTTTCACTGAAGAAAGCAATATTATGGATTATGGACTCATATTTTAGCGGAAAGCAAAGGTTTGAGGTTAAAAACGTCTTAATAATGGATTTGTTTTTTACAAACATGCAGCTTTTCACTTTACAAAATATTAACTGATGGACTGGAGTGGTGTGGATTAGTTGTGGAATATTGTAATGTTTTTATCAGCTGTTTGGACTCTCATTCTGACGGCACCCATTCACTGCAGAGCATCCATTGGTGAGCAAGTGATGTAATGCTACATTTCTCCAAATTTGTTCTGATAAAGAAACAAAAAAATTGTACATCTTAGCCTGAGGGTGAATCATTTTTCAGCAAATTTTCCTTTTTATGCAAACTATTACTTTAATACAGAATTTCCAGTAAGAAATAATATAGCCCCCTATAGACTGTGAACACATGATCTGATGCATCAAGCATCTGTATTACTAAGGAACAGTTTGTCAAAATTAGACTTTTGAGAATCTAATGCTTTTTACAGATTCAATTTAAATGCAAAGTAATGCCAGTAATATGGATGTAGTCGGTCTCACTACATTAGGGACTAATGAGCTCAAGGCTTCTTCTGAAACACTGTATAATGGCACCAGGCCATATTCCTGCAGTAAATTACCTCTAAACTGAAATACCAGTTTAGTTTATTGGTTTTATTTGTCTTTTAGATCCTCTGTGTGCTGATTTAAGCTGTACAGTAAATCTATAATTGATTTGCTTATCGGCCTCAAAGAGTATCATTTTTTTGATTATCTTGTTCATTCACCATGAAATGGCCTATTTTATGCAAACCTTTATGTTTGAGTGAAGTTAACAAGCCTTCTTTAGCGCCGCTAGATAATTTAATTATACTTGACGTGCCCCACACCTTCAAAAGGAGACTCGTTGAATGAGAGAATGCGGTGTCACCTGCATTCACGCTGATTTTTAAACAAGGACAGATACATCACCAACAAAGACATTAGAGGTCGGAGATCGATGCGCAAAACCTCATTACATGAGGTCGAATTGCTGATTACATATTTGACATTGACGTGCCACCCTTGGTCACTGTGTTTTGTGGGGGATACATCTCCATGGTGACTATAGAGAGCCGCACTAGCTAGCAAGGAATTCACAGCTTTGCTTGACTGCTTAATAATGAGAATTACAGCCATAGATCTCCATGACAGATGCACTGCACCAGAAAGACTGCAGGAATAGAATCTCTCTCGCCCATATTTCTTATTTGGAAGGAAATATCCTTAAAAGAGCCGGGAAGCTATTGTAAAACATAACGTTTCTGGTGACAAAGACAAGGACTAGGACAAAGATACTTTTTAAATATGACTAACTGTTGTGCCTCAGAGGCCTGTGTGCATACATGGTAAATGTTGCTGAATTTGCAATAATTACTGGCTACTTGTTGCTTTACCATCATTTACCCTAATAGTTCTGTTGATTATAGTTTAATGACAATCATATACTGTGAGCAGGACCGTGAAAATACTGTAATGTGGAATCACTGTGATAAGTTGTGTCTGCACAACAGTCGTCTAATGTATATTTATAGATGAACAGTAATAGTATTGCAGCGCTGTAGCCAGTCGGTCTTCTCTGAGCAAACTAAAGACTCGTTCATGGGAATTACATTTACATTTACATTTAATAATTTTGCAGACGCTTTTATCCAAAGCGACTTACAACTGGGGAATACATAAAGCGATTCATCTTATCATGCAAACAGACAGAGGAAGTGCTCGTGATACCAAGTCTCGGTCATTGTTCAAATAAGTACAAGCTAGAAAGGGAAGGAATAAATAAAGAGAAAGACAAAGGTATTTTTTTTTTTTTTAATTTAGGATGAAGTCAAGTAGTGTCGAAAGAGATGAGTTTTCAGCTGTTGCTTGAAAATTGTCAGGGAATCAGCATTCCGGATAAGGGTGGGAAGATCATTCCACCAGCCAGGAGCGGTGAACAAGAATGTTCTGGAGAGTGATTTTCAGCCTCTCTGTGAAGGTAGCATGAGGCGTGGCTCACTAGCGGATCTCAGACTTCTGGAGGGGGTGTAGATTCGTAATAGTTAGTGGAAGGCGGGTGCTGAGCCTATGGCTGTTCTATATGCAAGCATCAATGTCTTGAGCTTGATGCGAGCTGCAACCGGTAGCCAGTGCAAGGAGATAAAGAGAGATGTAACATGGGCTCTTTAGGGCTCGTTGAAGACCAGTCATGCCGCTGCATTCTGAATCATTTGTAGAGGTTTGATTGTGTTTGATGGAAGGCCAGCCAGAAGAGCATTGCAATAGTCCAGCCTAGAAATGACAAGGGCTTGGACAAGAAGTTGTGCAGCATGCTCTGTTAGAAAGGGCCTGATCTTTCTGATGTTGTGTAATGCAAACCTGCATGATCGGGCAGTGTTTGCAATGTGGTCTTTGAGGGTCAGCTGGTCATCAAAGATTACACCAAGATTTCTGACCGAAGTTGATGGGGTAATTGTAGAAGAACCCAGCTGGATGGTGAAATCATGCTGTAGAGCTGGAGTGGCAGGGAAGACAAGGGAGGATAATTGGGAGGATAATTTCTATCTTGTAGAATTAGGGAGGATAATTGGTGCTGTGCTCCTTCTGTGGTATGGAAGCCTGTTTCAGCCCCTTTCTGACATTTTTTATCACAACTTTATTTCTTGTAATTGTGAGTTTATGTCTCCTAATTATGACCTAATACAGTTTCTCACAGTGTAACTTTATATCTTTATATTTCAAAATGTGACTTTATGTCTGGTAATTGAGACTTTATTTCTCATAATTTCCACTTTTCCTCCAATTTTGATTTTATATCTCACATTGTAACACATCTTTTCCAGTAATTTGTTTCTTGTAGTTGTGACCCTCCGATTACATTGACTTTCACACCACACAAACTGTTACACATCACCCTGGACTACGTTTCCCATGTTCCACTGCACTGATTGGATTCATCTGCAATCCATTACACACTCGTAGCTGTAACCAATCAGACACCCTACATAAACCATGGACTTCCTCTCTGCAAGTTGCCGAGTATTGTATAGCGTGTATCACAGTATTTGCTGATAGCTACTCTACGGAGCCCACTTAATTGTCATAGTCTTGCCTTGCCTGTTTTCTCGTGTTTTGATTCTTGCCCGTGTTTCCTGGATTAACCCTTTGCCTTGCCGTTCGGACTCTGTTTGCACTTCGCTTGGACTATTGCTCGTGTACCTGGATTATCTCTCTGCCTTGCCTTGTTGGATATTTTTTGCCGAACGAAAACCCACGCTTGCCCTAGGATTACTTTTGTCTTGCCTGTGTTGTACCTGTTTGCCATTGTTTGACCCATGCTTGTTTCCTGACCACGCCTTTGTCTATTAAAAGTTTGAACATGGATCCGCACATCTCTCGTCTCATCGGCACCGTAACAGAGAATTTATATCTCATAGTTTGGACCTATATCTTGAAATGTAAAATAATTGAGACTTTGACTGTGACTTTATAACTCATAATTGAGAATATTTCTTGTAATCTTGTAACATTGTAACCTTTTCTCCTAATTGACTTTATATCACAGAGTGTGACTTGTAATTGAGAAAATGTTGTAATTGAGAAAATTTCCTGTAATTGCATCAATTTTTTTTTTTCAAATTAAGAATTTATATTTTAAACTGTGACTCATAATTGAAACTGTTTTATGTAATTGTGACTATTTCTCCCAATTATGACTTTGTGTCTCAAACTGTCACTTTATATCTCATAATTGAGAATATTTCTTGTAATTGTGACTATTTCTCCAAATTATTACTTTGTCTCAAACTGTGATTTTATATCTCATAATTGAAACTGTTTCTTGTAATTGTCTATTTCTCCCAATTATGACTTTGTATCTCATAATGTAACTTTCTATCTTGTAGAGTAAATGAGACGTTTTCTTGTAATTGCGACTTTATACCTCACATTTCCAATTTTATATCTTACAATGTGATATATCTCGTAATTGAGAATATTTCTTGTAACTGAGACTTTTCATCACAGTTATTACTTTATATCTCACATTGAGACTCTCACTATGTGGCTTTATATCTTGGACAGTAATTTGTTTCTCATAGTGACTTTATATCTCACAGTTGCAACTTTGTCTCATAGTGTGCCTTTATATCTCATAGTTTGACCCTATATCTCGAAATGTGAAATAATTGAAACTTTGACTGTGACATTATATCTCATAATTGAAAATATTTCATGTAATCATGACCTTTTCTCCTAACTGTAACTTTATATCACAGAGCATGTCTTTATATGTTGTAATTGAGAAAATTTCCTGTAATTGCATCTAATTTTTCAAATAAAGAATTTATATTTTAAACTGTGACTCAAGTAAAACAGTTTTATGTAATTGTGACTATTTCTCCCAATTATGAATTTGTATCTCATAATGTAACTTTCTATCTTGTAGAGTAATTGAGACATTTTCTCGTAATTGCGACTTTACACCTCACACTTGCAATTTTATATCTTACAATGTGATAAATCTCGGAATTGAGAATATTTCTTGTAATTGAGACTTTTTATCCCAGTTATGACTTTATATCTCACATTGTGACTCTCACTATGTGACTTTATATCTTGGACAGTAATTTGTTTCTCGTATCGACTTTATATCTCACAGTTGCAGCTTTGTCTCATAGTGTGACTTTATGGCCCGGAGTAGTCAATATCCGGCAGCATATGACAAAATGATTAATTACTTTGACCTTTCGTGACCTCATAGTAATATTAATGATAACAATATGTGACCTTTGATATCGTAATGAGCTTCAGATGTGGAAATCAGGCAAGCGTGCAATTCCGACGTCATCTGGGGATGAGATATGTTGTCCGGCCGGTGGTAAAATAAATGAGCTGTCAAGTAATGTTTTTGAAGATTTTATGGCCCGTTTTGAATCTTCTGCATAGGAGCATCTGCGGCGCGTGTGTGAGAAGCATCAGGTTGCATACCAAGTTGCTCTCTCTCTCTCTCTCTCTATGGGAGGTGTGAGAAAAAGATATTGGATTTAAGGACAGTAACAGAATAAATAAAAAATTTTAACAGATCATGAGAACATATCACAATATTTGTATGCGTACCTACAATATAATCTGATGACTGTATAAAAAGGCTTTAAATAACACTCCTAATAATGAAATGGGAATAAAACAATAAATAAAGAAATAAAATCCGCTTACAATTTTTTCTTTGAGAAAAAGATTTCCTCCTCTTGCAAGGACCGCCATTCTTCGAATGAGAGGTTTGCAAAAATATAGTGTTTAGTTTACGTTGGAAAAGCTCCTCTGGCTCTCTCTCTTTCTCTCTCTCTCACACGCACGCGTGCACATTCAATCGTCCCGAGGCTTATTATCTTCTTTTAAATTAAAATAAATAAATAAATTATGTGATTGCACACAATATAAAACAAAGAAAAACATTTACACTAGTTTTAGGTAACAACAAATTTTGAAATGAGGAGCCGGCGAATTCAAAATAAGTCAAGGAAAAAAAAAATAAAATTTAACAGGCCAAACGGTAAGGGATATTGTGGACTCGACATGTTCGGGCATGTCATTGTCATGTTTTATGGCCATAAACTTAATTTTTCAATGTTTTATTTCCATATACATAATTCAATTCATTGCACATTTTATTTGTATATTTGTATTTGTATCACAGAAAATTAAAGTTATGTTATTATATTTAGAACCTTTAATATTTATATTTACATTATATTAATGAATTTTATACTGTGTCATCCCCTAAACCTACCCATCGCTGTAAACTTTCGTCATTTTTTTTTTATGTTTTCATAAACATCATTCAGTATAATTTAAAAAAGCTTAATTTATTTAAAATATTTAATTTAATTTTAAAAAGTTATGCTCATGGGTACAATCATTTGGAGTATTACTACACTCCATAGACACTCCATGACACTCCATAGACAAAATTATTTTTTACTGTACACCTACAAAAATTCTGCATGCAACCATTTTTAATAAAATATTGTTTTTAAGCGATCTGAATTGAGGACTCAAGAAGTTTCATCATAAACCACATTGTCATATCAGTGTAATACCTATGTCATTATACAATTTTGTATCATGATAAGCCATATAAACAAGCACGCACATAAACATTTCAAGCTAAAGAGAGACTTATCTCTATTTTAAAGAATATGGAAATATATAATTATATATGACAGCATGTTGCTACCATGTTACTAAAGCAAATCATTCATTTTAAACAAGTATTCAACATATAAGTTTATTGAACTTATAAAACACATAGTAACAAACATGTTACTAAAGCAAAGCAAATCTTTTATCGTACATTTTAAACATGTATTCAACATTTATTTAACACTTCATTCTCTTCATTTAAAGAATATGGTAATAAACAAAATATATAATTATATATGTCATAGTAACAAACATGTTACTAAAGCAAATCATTTATCTTACATTTTTAAAAAAAGTATTCAACATTTAAGTTTACTGAACTTATAAAACACATAATTCTCTTCTTTTAAAGAAGGTGGTAAAAAACTGTGATTATATATAACATACTGTATAAAAAATAAAACGCTTTACATTATTCTGGGGGAAATGATGTTCATACCTTGAATGAAATGTTTACAAAATGTACCTCCCAGGGCTGAACATCATAGTGAAATGGATTGAATCCTTCAAGGCCCACTCAGAGACAGGGAGGAGTCTCTGCGGTCCATAAAAGTTCATGTGTCAAGTTAGTCTGTTACCCCTTTTCCAGAGTGTGCGTCTTCATCTTAAAAATGTATTATTATTATTATTATTAAAGTATAATCTTAAGTGTATAAATAAGAAAAAAAAAAATAATAATTAAAAGATTGTTTAGACAAAATCTTAAAGGTTTTAAATAAAATATTTTACTTATCTGTTTGCAAATTTAACCTAAATTATGATTTTTATTCAACAGTATCCGTTCAAATCTTAGTTTATAATTTTAAAGGAAACTTGTGCTTAGTTTATTTTATCAGCCTTTTCTGAACCGACCTTTATCAGCGTGATAAATATCATATACTATCAATATACTATTGGTTATCTATGCTGAAAAATATATGTAGAAAATTACAATATGTGATGTATCCGCTTTGTATGCCGGTCTTTGAAGAGAGATTTTATGACTTTTGTAGGCACCAACCCTTTCCCCCATAACGTTCCGGCTGATTTAAAATGTTTAAGTCAACTACAGACATATGAAAAGCCTTTAGAAAATTGTCCATGTCACCATGAAGCGCATTCTTTGAAGTTGTAAACTACGCTTGAATGAATCAGCACATGTGAGGAACATCTTCTGTGGATCAATGGGTCTCCTGAGAAAATTTGATTGTGCTTAAAAAAGTACAGAACAAGCTAAATGAAAAAGATGTCCGGCGGTAGAAAATACCTACACCATTAAAACATATATACAATATGCATTAAACATATGCTTTTGTTGTTAAGACTGCTTATTAACCCTCTGGGGTCTGAGGGTGCTTTGTGGGCCTGGAGAAGTTTTGACATACCCTGACATTTGTGTTTTTTTTCAGTTGCTTATAAAAATATAAATGGCTAAAGTCTAATAACACTGTAAACAGCACAAACTGGGCTTCAATAATATGTTAGCAGCATTTATGTACATGATTGTGTTTTTGAGAAAGCAACGTTTATGCGTGGTTATTGAAAAACTAAAATTTTGAAGTCACTGAAATAAGGCCATAAAATACATACATAAAAAAGACTTTTGAGAACTGGATCTTGTAGCCTAGAGTTTTTGCTTCAAAATAATATGAAAATCCTCTTGTTTACGTGCTCACAGAAAACAACATATTGATTTAAATTTTCTAAGACATTTTTTGAGTAGAATCGGTCTATGCGAGAAGGCGTCAACCTTCACTTTCACACCTGAGAAGACAAAGGCCCGCATAATGAGCTGCATAATGAGCTTCATAATGAAAATGATGCCTGGCGATAGAAAATACCTAAACCGTTAAAACCTATATACAATATGTATTAAACATATGCTTTTGTTGTTAAGACTGCTTATTAATAGTGGTAATACTTTTAAGTTTTAAGCGTTCACAAGTCTCATAGATCTATATTATTCTCATTTATTTATTTATTACTTTTCTTAGTTTTACAAAGATTTCAATTCAATTCCTAGTAAATATAAGGCCAAAACATGATATTACAAAAGAGATCATGTTGACAAATGTTTTTAAAAATAGGGAATGCCAACTCCAAACATCCTCACACCCACACCCACACACACGCACACGCACACACACACACACACACACACACACACACACACACACACACACACAATGACGTCATTCAGCATATGTAAGTTAGTTTTCAAACTTTTTCCCAAAATCTTCATTCAATTTTATATATTTATTATTATTATTATTATTATTATTATTATTATTATTATTATTATTAGTAGTAGTAGTAGTAGTAGTAGTAGTAGTATGTACTCTCATAGATATAGAGTATATACAGAATAAACCTTATTGTCCATGCTTTCACCCTATACAGACCCAAAGATAATATCCAAACAAGTTCTATGGAGGCACAGTTGTAAATTCCTAGAGGTCTCAGAAAGTGTATACATCATTATGTATATATTATATAGGGTCATAATGCATACAGAATACAGAAAACCTCCTCTCAATCTACTGTGACTGTCATTTTGCTATGTCAGACGATCAGGATTATGGATGACGCTATACGCATTTTGTTTGTTGGACTGTATATGTCATTAGGTGAGGCCTTTTCTCTAAGAGCCGTCACCATTCAGCACTTTATAAAAATAAATGAAAATTAAGAAAATTTCTACTTGAGAGTGTTTGACTAAGTCGGTATTTCATTTTAGGGCAATTATCCATCTCCATATCCATAGGATGATAAGTCTTGCTGTTTTACACTTAAAACTGAAACATATCTAACCATTGCTCTGAAAGCCACACATTCAGTAAAGTTGATGTTGTACGCCCTCTTGAAAAGGCTACAGACACAAAATCTCAAGCAATTTTTTTGCGCACCCTATGTAACTCAAGAGACACATGTTATTTGTCGTACTTGTTTCTTTCAACATTTCCGCTTGAGATTAAAATATTGGCCTACCTGTACTTCACATTGGTCATAAGCATATACATCTACCGAGTGCTAAGATTTTTCTGTTTTGTCCATTTTTTGCAGATTTGCTAGCGGGACAATGTCACCTTGTTGTAATGTGATCACAATTAAGAACCATAACATTATACTACATCCTCTTTGAAAAGGTTATAGATATAGTCGTTTATACAGGAAATATGATTGCACAACAGAAATATGTATCAGTATAACAAATATAACAAATACCTAAATATTTAACGTTTTTAGTTTTGTTGTGTTGATTTTGACGGCCTACCCCACTACCTGTATACCTTTGTCATTGTTTTTGTACAGTTTTTAGATGAAGACCATTCTCAGATTGTGGTCAAATATGCAGTGAGTGTTCACAGGAAAATGAGAACAAATACATTATAAGATAATTAAAGGAAAGTCCTTCTACAAGAGATTGTTTAACTGAAATTGTGATATAGGCTACTGTAGAGCTTTTTTTCTGGTCTGTCTACAAAGCGGTCGCGAGACACAAGGCCTCAATCTTACTATTTCACTGTTACATGTACATCCATTTCATTTAGAGCACATAAAGTTACACATTACAAGTTGAAGATGGTGCGGAAACACTATTTTCTGTGTACGCATCTCTAAACATGAATTTAATAAATCACTGTTGTTTTAAGCGAAAGCAATGATTCAGTCCGTTTTATTCAGTCGTTGTGTTTTAGGCGTCCGCCTTTTAGTTTTGTTCCAGGAAACAGGTACAACTGTAACTGTGCGTTGTCATGTCTGTCTGTTCTTCTTTAAGAAAACATGCGGTCAGCAGTTTTTAACATCTCTTAATTCTCTTAATTTTTCACAATTGCAAATGTTTGTTTAGCTTAAATGTTAATTTCTAGTCAGTTACAAAAGTCATGATGCTTATATGTATTTTTAAATAATTACAATAAAGTTACAGGTTTCCGGTACTTGGGCGAACCCTTGACAGAGTGTTACTCAATTAGTCCTCTGCGTTATCTTTTAATAAAATATTCCATTGAATGTCACTACGACAAATTCTGTAACAGTGTTTATAAATGAATATAAACGTACAAATCTTTATAGAGACAATAAGAACAATATGGTCTAACAACACACACACAAATGCTTGTTCTAACTCTTTCACACACCAGACTGATCCCTGCTAACTACACCTAAAACTGTTAGATATCTTGACTTTATCCATGTGTTTAATGGCTCTAGGCCTTGTCACACCGTTGTTAGATATAAACCACAAAGTTTTTCATAGGGCTACACTTTGAAACCAATACAATTCCATGACTTTGCACATTTTTTCAGTTTGAATTTGTTTACTGCAGTTTCACCATTCTTGTTGTATTTTCCCATCTAATGGTAATTGTTAGGCCTTACGCTTTGCATCCTAGTTTTTGCTGTAATGTTAGTGGGCTCTTCGTCCATATACATCAATATTTCTGTGAATTTGCTTGAATTAATAAAATATCGCTTTAATCCGTCATCTTCACCTTGAGACATTTACGTTATATTATTAACACTATTCTAGTTTAGATATAAGATACGAGACCGTTTCTTGATAATTATTTTCGTCTACGCTCATACATTCTATTCCGTCTGTTTTCTTTTTAGAAAATTTAAGTAAGGAAGAAAAAGATCAAATTGCTGTTACAAACAAACAGCAGTAATGACAACTAGCGATTCAACAATTTCACATATCATGGATTCATAATTTTTTTAGATCAGCAACACCATAGATCTGTTACACACGTACACAGACACAGGACCTCTGTAACTCCAAACTCCCCACTGCATTCAGACATCATATCCAGAATTTTTCTGGTGGTTACACAGATTGGGTCTCACAGAAATACGCTCGTCAAATCAGGCCATGGATTTTTCAGACTTCTTACAATTTTCATTTCATTCTTGAGTGTTGTTTCACGTTTGGTATCTCCCATACAATCATGATTCGGTTCGCACGCATGCTCGATGACCGTGGTCATCAGTTTGATCATTTGTCCTCTGTAATGTAGTTTAGACATGTTTTTCCTGCGCCGCAGTCGCACTCCAGTTGCGCATCCGCAGCGGCGCGAGAACTCCATGCATGCTCCATCAGCTTTTGCGCTGCATTAGATGACTTTTTCAGAATTCGATTCGTTCCAAGAGATAAACTTTGTCTCCTAATCGATATAGAGCATCGTCGCCGTTTCCTAGAAACTTGATTGGCTGTTTTAATTCACGACGGTCCAGCGGAATTTCAGTTTCGGGCTTATGGGTTAGATCCTCCGAAGCAATATTAATTGAAAAACTGCAGAGTGCATCAGGCTCAGACAAATTGGATTGTTGAAGCTGATTCTGTTGGGTCCATGTTTTCATCAACAAGAGGTTGCAGTAGTTCCGTCGACCAGGTGATCAAACTCGGTATTGTTTGCAGATCTAAGTACACGATAACTGCAGAGTTTATCTGGAACAGCTTCTCTTTGCACACAGAGGGTGTAGTGTAGCCGTACGCAAGTAGTGACAGATCTTCCGTACATTCGAGCGAAATAAATTGTTGAGGTGTTGTTTCTACGTTTTGGCTGTTGGTTGGTTGGTTGTTAAGAAAAGGGTGTTTCGCTCAAAAGCGGAGGCAGTGGGCCTGCAGGGGTGTGCCTTGCTCAAAGAGAAATAATTCTCACAGAAAGATATTTTGGTTAACGATTACGAGGTAACTCGGTCGCTCATTAAGATTTTTTTCACTTGACTGAAGCAGCTCGTCTATCGATGAAAAAATGTTTTTTTAACACAAGCACGTCCCTCTGCTCGAAATATAGATTCGTTTTGCAGCACCCGAAAGAGTTGTCCTCAGGAATAGGGAAGTCCCGATCATACTCATTAGAGTCAGTCTCATCAGAGTCTGACTCATCAGAGTCTGACTCGTCGCTGCTTTGAGACAAAAAGTTTGTTTCAGATTCCTCCTGACGTTTATTTACCAGAATGAGATAATTGTGGTCATGATGCATTTTGTTCCAACAGGATGAAATGCATATGTAGGCCGTCCATGTTGTCGCCAGATACCTCATCCCTGGTGAAACAGCATCCCACCGGTAAAAGTACCTGATTTTACCGCCAAATTTAAATTCTCTCCAAATCTGATTGTAGAAGTATGTCCAGTCTATGGCGGTCAAAAGCAGGTAGGCGCATTTGGATGTATAGTCCTCGTAAGAATCCAAAACGTAGAGTTTCACAGTCTGCAATGTCTTGTCAAACACAAATCTACCCACATGATCATCAGACACTGTGAAATCTTGTTTCACAAAATCTTCATCTTCATGGACAATATTTGTCAGACGGAGCGCGTCTTCATCCGTTTCAATAGAACTTCTTGGCGGTGTTACTGACGTGTTTCAGGAGTGATTGGAGCAGCGAAGGCCATTGTAACGATGTAGAAAACAATGTAGAAACCCCCAAACCTTATTTAAATACCGAATTCTGAATGTAGGTTGGGAGGTATGTCAAACAACCGAGGAAAGTAACACCTTCAACGGTCATAAAACGTGCGCTTTAACGCATTCAGCATGATATTATCTCTTAAATTATTGCCAGATGTTCTTGCAAACTATGCATGTGTAAAATCACGTAGTTCGTGAGAACCTCTGATTGCGGTATTTATCAATTTTCTAAAAAGAAAACAGATGGAATAGAATGTATGAGCATAGACGGAAATAATTATCAAGAAACGGTCTCATATCTTATATCTAAACTAGGATAGTGTTAATAATATAACGTAAATGTCTCGAGGTGAAGATGACGGATTAAAGCGATATTTTATTAATTCAAGCAAATTCACAGAAATATTGATGTATATGGACGAAGAGCCCACTAACATTACAGCAAAAACTAGGATGCAAAGGGTAAGGCCTAACAATTACCATTAGATGGGAAAATACAACAAGAGTGGTGAAACTGCAGTAAACAAATTCAAACAGAAAAAATGCACGAAGTCATGGAATTGTTCTGGTTTCAAAGTGTAGCCCTATGAAAAACTTTGTGCTTTATATCTAACAACGGTGTGACAAGGCCTAGCGCAGTTAAATACACGGATAAAGTCAAGATATCTAACAGTTTTAGGTGTAGTTAGCAGGGATCAGTCTGCTGTGTGAAAGAGTTCGAACAAGCATTTGTGTTTGTGTTGTTAGACCATATTGTTCTTATTGTCTCTATAAAGATTTCTACGTTTATATTCATTTTTAAACGCTGTTACAGAATTTGTCTTAGTAACATTCAATGGAATATTTTATTAAAAGATAACGCAGAGGACTAATTGAGTAACACTCTGTCAAGGGTTCGCCCAAGTACCGGAAACCTGTAACTTTATCGTAATTATTTAAAAAATACATACAAGCATCATGCCTGACACTTTTGTAACTGACTAAAAACTAATATTTAAGCTAAACAAACATTTGCAATTGTGAAAAATTAAGAGAATTAAGAGATGTTAAAAACTGCTGACCGCATGTTTTCTTAAAGAAGAACAGACAGACATGACAACGTACAGTTACAGTTGTACCTGTTTCCTGGAACAAAACTAAAAGGCGGACGCCTAAAACACAACGACTGAATAAAACAGACTGAATCATCGCTTTCGCTTAAAACAACAGTGATTTATTAAAGTCATGTTTAGAGAGGCGTACACAGAAAATAGTGTTTCCGCACCATCTTCAACTTGTAATGTGTAATGTGCTCTAAATGAAATGGATGTACATGTAACAGTGAAATAGTAAGATTGAGGCCTTGTGTCTCGAACCGCTTTTGTAGACAGACCAGAAAAAAGCTCTACAGTAGCCTATATCACAATCTCAGTTTAAACAAAAACTGAACAAAAACAATGACAAAGGTATACAGCTAGTGGGGTAGGCCGTCAAAATCAACACTAAAACTAAAAATGTTAAATATATTTAGAAGAGAGGATTTCAGTATTAGGCATTTGTTATACTGATACATATTTCTGTTGTGCAAACATATTTCCTGTATAAACGACTATGTCTGTAACCTTTTGAAAGGGGATGTAGTATAATGTTATGGTTCTTAATTGTGATCACATTACAACAAGGCGACATTGTCCCGCTAGCAAATCTGCCAAAAATGGACAAAACAGAAAAATCTTAGCACTCGGTAGATGCTTATGCTTATGACCAATGGGAAGTACAGGCAGGCCTACATTTTAATCTCAAGCTGAAATGTTGAAATAAACTAGATAAAACGTGAACATTATCATCAGCTATATGAATAAGAGGCCTAGATGTGGTGGCTTAAGGAAAAAAAGTAATTTAAAACAACATTTACAAAAATATACCCAAATATCCCAAGCAGAATTTTCTGTATTCATATGGTAATTTTCTTAGAAACTGTGTCTCTTGAGTTACATAGGGTGCGCAAAAAAATTGCTTGATATTTTGTGTCTGTAGCCCTTTCAAGAGGGCATACAACATCAACTTTACTGAATGTGTGGCTTTCAGAGCAATGGTTAGATATGTTTCAGTTGTAAGTGTAAAACAGCAAGACTTATCATACTATGGATATGGAGATGGATAATTGTTCTAAAAAGAAATAACGACTTAGTCAAATGCTCTCAAGTAGAAATTTTCTTAATTTTCATTTATTTCTATAAAACGCTGAATGCTGATGGCTCTTAGAGAGAAGGCCTCACCTAATGACATATACAGTCCAACAAAATAAATGTGTATAGCATCATCCATAATCCTGATCGTCTGACATAGCAAAATAACAGTCACAGTAGATTGAGAGGAGGTTTTCTGTATTCTGTATGCATTATGACCCTTTTCTTCAATGATGTATACACTTTCTGAGAAACTAGACCTCTAGGAATTTACAACTGTGCCCCTATAGAACTTGTTTGGATATTATCTTTGGGTCTGTATAGGGGCAAAGCATGGACAATAAGGTTTCTTCTATATCTACTCTATATCTATGAGAGTAAATAATAATAATAATAATAAAAACAGTTGAAACAAGCTCGGCTGATACATCTCTTTAATTTCATGTTGAATGGTGAAAAATCCACATTCTGATGCATTAGAAAAAGTATTAGAAAGACACAAAACCGTGTTACTCGTGCAAAAATAACAATAATAAAAAAAAAATTAATAAATATATAATATTGAATGAAGATTTTGGGAAAAAGTTGACTGACATACATATGCTGAATGACATCATTGTGTGTGTGTGTGTGTGTGTGTGTGTGTGTGTGTGTGTGTGCATGTGTGCGCGTGTGCGTATGTGTGTATGTGCATGTGCGTGCGTGTGTGTGCATGTGTGTGGGTGTGAGGATCTGTTTGGAGTTGGCATTCCTTATTTTTAAAAACATTTGTCAACATGATCTCTTTTGTAATATCATGTTTTGGCCTTATATTTACTAGGAATTGAATTGAAATCTTTGTAAAAATAAGAAAAGTAATAAATAAATAAATGAGAATAATATAGATCTATGAGACTTGTGAACCCTTAAAACTTAAAAGAATTACCACTATTAATAAGCAGTCTTATCAACAAAAGCATATGTTTAATACATATTGTATATAGGTTTTAACGGTGTAGGTATTTTCTATCGCCGGATATCTTTTTCATTTAGCTTGTTCTGTGCTTTTAAATATTCTCAGGAGACCCATTGATCCACAGAAGATGTTCCTCACATGTGCTGATTCATTCAAGTGTAGTTTACAACTCCAAAGAATGCACATCATGGTGACATGGACGATTTTGTAAAGGCTTTTCACATGTCTGTAGTTGACTTAAACAAACATTTTAAATGACCTGGAACGTTATGGGGGAAAGGGTTGGTGCCTACAAAAGTCATAAAATCTCTCTTCAAAGACTGGCATACAAAGCGGATACATCACATATTGTAATTTTCTACATATAATTTTCAGTATAGATAACCAATAGTATATTGATAGTATATGATATTTATCATGCTGATAAAGGTCAGTTCAGAAAAGGCTGATAAAATAAACTAAGCACAAGTTTCCTTTAAAATGATAAACTAATGGCGCTTTCCACTGCGTGGTACGACTCGGCTCGGCACGGTTCAGAACGGCATGGCTCAGTTTGACTTGGTTTGCGTTTCCACTGCAGTTTAGTACCGCTTTAGCGTGGGTGGGATTATTCACGTGTCGTTATAGTTGCGCCGCCTCTACTGCCATGACTTCTGAAAAACTTTTTTATTCCGCGTCGCTCCATCAAGCTCTCGCTGGATCCGCTCTTCGGCTATCAACGAGAGGACAGTCTGTACTTCCTCAACAGACAACGAAACAGCCATTTTTTGGTTGTTAAAAGAAAGGTGCGCTCATTCAAAACAGCTGCGTTCAATTCTTCGCTGGCTGTGCTGATTTAAATCTAGCGGGTCTGCTGTGTCTCGTGTTGCAAGTTCAATGACGCAGGCAGTGACGATTTTCTCCGGCCAATCAGTGATCAGCAGAGTTTCCACGTCACGTTTTGGTAACGGTACGGTTCGCTTGGAACCTCGGCTGAGGTGGTACTAAAAAAAGTACCAGGTACCAGGTACTGTACCCAGTGGAAAACCCCCCAAAAGTGAGCCGTACTGAATCGTACCGTGCCGTACCATGCAGTGGAAAAGCGCCATAAGATTTGAACAGGTACTGTTGAATAAAAATCATAATTTAGGTTAAATTTGCAAATAGATAAGTAAAATATTTTATTTAAAACCTTTAAGATTTCGTCTAAACAATATTTTAATTTTGAAAGATCTTATTTACACTCTTAATATTATACTTTAATAATAATAATACATTTTTAAGATGAAGACGCACACTCTGGAAAAGGGGTAGCAGACTAACTTGACACATGAGCTGTTATGGACCGCAGAGACTCTTCCCCGTCTCTGAGTGGGCCTTGAAGCATTCAATCCATTTCACTATGATGTTCAGCCCTGGGAGGATCTGTGAGTTTTGTTTATATTTCAACTTAAACATTTTTGTTTTATTTTTAAATTTATCTATTTTATTGGAAACATTTCATTCACATAATGGACGTCACTGCATAAAGATCTAGCCTACCTCTAAGCACTCTGAAAAATGTAAGGCATTTTTATATTGTCATCTAAAACTATAGTAAATGTTTATTTTATACAGCGTGTTATATATAATCACAGTTTTATTTGCTACCATCATCTCTAAAAGAAGAGAATGGTGTGTTTTATAAGGTCAATAAATAAATATTGAATACTTTTTTAAAAATGTAAGATAAATGTTTTGCTTTAGTAACATGTTTGTTACTATGACACATATAATTATATATTTTATTACCATATTCTTTAAATGAAGAGAATGATGTGTTAAATAAATGTTGAATACATGATTAAAATGTACGATAAAAGATTTGCTTTGCTTTAGTAACATGTTTGTTACTGTGTTTTATAAGTTGTCAACTTAAATGTTGAATACTTGTTTAAAATGAATGATTTTCTTTAGTAACATGGTAGTAACATGCTGTCATATATAATTATATATTTCCATATTCTTTAAAATAGAGATAAGTCTCTCTTTAGCTTGAAATGTTTATGTGCGTGGTTGTTTATATGACTTATCATGATACAAAATTGTATAATGACATAGGTATTACACTGATATGACAATGTGGTTTATGATGAAACTTCTTGAGTCCTCATAATTCAGATCGCTTAAAAACAATATTTTATTAAAAATGGTTGTATGCAGAATTTTGGTAGGTGTACAGTAAAAAATAATTTTATCTATGGAGTGTCATGGAATATCTATGGAGTGTAGTAATACTCCAAATGATTGTACCCATGAGCATAACTTTTTTTAAATTAAATTAAAAAATGTAAATAAATTCGCTTTTTTAAAATTATACTGAATGATGTTTATGAAAATATGTTAAAAAAATGAAGAAAATTCACTGCGATGGGTAGATTTAGGGGAAGATACAGTATAAAATTAAACTACAGTATAAAATTAAATTACAGTATAAAATGTGCAATGAATTGAATTATGTCTATGGAAATAAAACATTGAAAAATTATGTTTATGGCCATAAAACATGACAATGGCATACCCGGACATGTCGGGTAACAATATCCCTTACCGTTTGGCCTTTTTTAAAAAAAAAAAAAAAAAAATTCCCTTGACTTATTTTGACTTCGCCGGCTTACAAAATTTGTTGTTACCTAAAACTAGTGTAAATGTTTTTCTTTATTTTATATTGTGTGTAATCACATAATTTATTTATTTATTTTTATTTAAAAGAAGATAATAAGCCTCGGGACGATTGAATGTGCAAGCGTGCGTGTGAGAGAGAGAGAAAGAGAGAGAGCCAGAGGAGCTTTTCCAACGTAAACTAAACACTATATTTTTGTAAACCTCTCATTCGAAGAATGGGGGTCCTTGCAAGAGGAGGAAATCTTTTTCTCAAAGAAAAAATTGTAAGCGGATTTTATTTCTTTATTTATTGTTTTATTCCTATTTCATTATTAGGAGTGTTATTTAAAGACTTTTTATACAGTCATCAGATTATATTGTGGGTACGTACACATGTGATATGTTCTCATGATCTGTTAAAATTGTTTATTTATTTTGTTATTGTCCTTAAATCCAATATCTTTTTCTCACACCTCCCATAGAGAGAGAGAGAGAGCGACTTGGAATGCAACCTGATGCTTCCCACACGTGCGCCACAGATGGGAGGGGCGCACCGCAGATGCTCCTATGTGGAAGATTCAAAACAGGCCATAAAATCTTCAAAAATATTACTTGACAGTTCATTTATATTTTTACCACTGGCCGGACAACATATCTCATCCCCAGATGATGTCGGAATTTCACGCTTGCCTGATTTCCACATCTGAAACTCATTATGAGATCAAATGTCACATATGGTTATCATTAATATTATTATGAGGTCACGAAAGGTCAAAGTAATTAATCATTTTTGTCATATGCTGCCGGATAATGACTACTGCCCGGTTTCATAGACGAGGCTTAGACTAAGCCAGGATTAGATCATAGTTCAATTAGGACATTTAAGCAATTTTTATGAATGTGCTTATAAAAAAACTTTGCTGGTGTGCATCTTGAGACAAACCAAAGGCACTGATATATTTTAAGATCAGTCAGTGAAAGTTTCTTTCAGTTGAAACAGCTCAGACTTACATTTAGGCTGCGTTTACACTGTCAGAAAAAATCTGATCTTTTGCCCACATCTGACACAGATCGGAATTTGATGCACGCGTGTAAACACAAAAATCCGCATGAGATCCGATTTTTTTTGTATCCGATCCGAGCCGTTTCCAAATGTGGTTTTAAATCAGATACATATCCGAAATCTGGACATCCGACCTACGTCTAAACACACATATCCGATTCTCCACAGAACTCCCAATGCGAGGGCGACACGTTTGCTCATAAAGATTTTTTTAATGGTGTTTTAATTCCGGCGTGCTGTATGCGCTCGCATTTTATTAAGATGGAAACTTTTTACAGGTAAGAAATTGCACATTCAGGAGCTGGTTTTCAATCCCTGCCCCGTGAATTTTGAAAATACAACAGCTAAAAGCTACATATATTTCTCAGCAGTGAGGTGATAACTTAGCAGTTTTTGTAATTAAACCGACAAGCTTGTTTGCAATGCTTCACAATCACTCACTCGCTCGCACATGGGTGCATGCATGCGTTCGTTCGCTCTCTCTCTCCTTCATTCGAATTCATTTCAATAAATATCATCTTTATTTCACTAAATAATTCTGCCTCTAACAAGCTGTAGATAAAATAGTCTAACAAATTAAAATTACCGTTATTTTCCAGTCTTTATCCGTTCAGGCAGATTTTGTGCTGAAAAACATCCATGACAGTTGTTGTCCATGCTGGCAAATAATAATGGCCATTCGACATGAATTATATAAATAATTTTAATAGCATGGCCATTTAAAACCTGAGGGTCTAACATGTGCATAGTAAAGCGATCACTGCAGACAATCCTTTTGGGTGGGAATTAATGTCAACACAGATATCGGATACCAGTCGTGTCTAAAGTGAATGTAAACAGACGGGCCAAAAAATCGGATATGGTCAAAAGATCGGATCTGTGCATTAAGACTTGCAGTGTAAACGCAGCCTTACCGTGCGTTCACACCGCCGGCGTCGAGAGCGTCAGAAGTCGCTCTGGACGCGCTGCCAGCGACGCTGTAGAAAGATTGGCGGACGGTCTGACGCTCTGACGTAGATCGAATGCTTATCTTGTAATTAAAGGAGCCGCAAAGCAAACAAGCTTGTAGATCTTGTGCAGACTGACCACAAGGGTATAAGTTAACCTCATGAAATATTTTAAATGTGAAAGTAAAAAATTGATCGATGGAAATAACTTTATTGTAGTTACATGTTTGCTAACGAAATAAACCAATTAAAAGCCATTTGTGTGGTGTGGCTTTTGTGTTCATGGTTAAGTGCTAGTCTAATTTCAACATTATAGGAGACATTTACTAGCCTTGATCTTTAATTAACATTAACATTAATTTGTGTGGACGAAGTATTAAGATTCTTTACTTAATAATGTATAAAGCACTAATACCACACTGTAAAAAACTCTGATGCAACTAAAAGTCCTGCATTGAAAATGTTTCTTAAGTATAATCAGGTATAAACATTAATTAATGTAAGTATAATCAAGAAAATTGATTTAAAGGTTTAAAAGTGAACTGGGACTATTATACTATTATATCATTAGACCAGTTATAGAACACTTTTGTTTTTCCTTGTAAAAAAAAAAAAAAAAAATAGGCAGAAGTGACTGCTTTCATTTTAAAATGTGTGACGTACACCTCTGGTCTCCATCAGATGTAAAAAATAAATAAATAAATAAATAAATAAATAAATAAATAAATAAAATAAATAGTCACAGCTCTCTACAAGACCTGTTTCGTTTAATCCAATATGTGTCGATATGTCAGAAATGTTCTGCAGCAGTAACACTGTTTTGCATGCTCTGGCGCTGAAATCAGCATGAAATTCCCACTTATTTTCAGAAAATATATAACGTTAATGCACATCATCAACTCACCAGGAACACGAATTTTTTTATTTTTTTATTTATTTATTTATATGTCCCTGTACACAAACAGGGACAAGTCGTAGATTACTGGGAAACCCGTCACAGGAATAATCAGCTTCTTCTCCATTTCGCTTGGGAACTAATGTGGTCGGAACCAAAGATTACAGGACTGCGTTCTCTGGACTCCTCTCAAACGGTGGACTTCTACACTCCGATTGGTTGCCGCCCAACCGCGTCATAGCTCATTACCATAAAGTTGACCAGATTTCAACTCTCCTCGACGCTCTCGCCGGCCAAGTCGCGCCGCTCTCGCCGCTGCTCGTCGCCGGCTCTCATTGAAAATGAATGACTTCCGGCCACTTTGACGCTCTCGACGCGTTCGGTGTGAACACACGGTTAGTCTAAGACTAGGCTTAAGCCTTGTCTGTGAAACCAGGGGTTAATATCATAGTTTGACCCTGTATCTCAAAATGTGAAATAATTGAAACATTGACTGTGATTTTATATCTCATAATTCAAAATATTTCTTGTAATCACAACCTTTTCTCCTAATTATAACTTTATATTACAGAGTGTGATTTTATATGTTGTAATTGAAAACATTTCTTGTAATTGCATGTATTTTTTTATTATTAATTTATCTCAAACTGTGACTTATATCTCATAATTGAAACTGTTTCAATTAATTGCGACTATTTCTCCCAATTTTGACTTTGTATCTCAAACTGTGACTTTACATTTCGTAATTGAGATGTTTTCTTGACTTTATTTCTCACACTTGCAATTTTAGACCTTACAATGTGACTATATCTCATAATTGAGAATATTTCTTGTGAATTGTTCTTTCAAATAACTTTTTTCTTACAATTGCAACTTCTCATAATGTTACTTTATATCTCACAATGTAACTATTTCTTATTTTAAGGTTTATCTCACAATTGCTTTTTTATTTTAATTTTTTACTCTGAGGCAGAAACAGACTTCTATGGCATGCGATAATGTGTGCTATGGAGCTTATTAAATTCTCCCAGTATACTCACAGTGGAACATGTGCTCATTTGCGGTGAATTTGAATTTATTAGGGAGAAAAAAAAGGGTATTGTAATTGAACAGGGTCCATGTTAATCCCCATAATGGAGATTTCAAATGAAACACAACTACAACAGAGTTACATCAACAGCACTATCCACAGCTCTATTAATACTAAATAACATCTGTTTAAAAATCCTCATACGTCCCCATGCTTTGCCCAAGCATACAGTACCTAATTAAATTTTTCTAGCGCAAGAGCTTATGGGTATTCCTGCATTATTGGATCCCACAAAGCATTGCACAGTAATTTGTTTTGAGGAAAAAATGACCCAGCCTGCAGCGATTTCAAAGCAAATTTCTGAAAAAGAAAAAAATAATAAACCTCTGTCTCTTTTATTGTGACAGACAAAATGTGAACTATGATTTATCTGAATATTATGTAAATATAAACAAGATCTACTAAGCAGAAACTGAATGCATTTATCAGCATTAATGGTTTCATTGATGATCTCATACATCTCAAAGAGCTGAGCTGAGTCAACCTCACTAATTGCACATGATACTTGCTTTTTTCTCAATTACTACACTTTTATTGTGATAATGGCACACATGTATTTTTACGCCCTTTGGAAAAAAGAAAAAAGAAAAAGAAAAAGAATGATCGTCACTTTCAAGTTTTTGTCATTTTGATCCATTGCACTTTTACTTGAGTGCTAAAGTCTGCCGTTCAGTAAAGATATTTTTACTTGCCAAACAATAATAAAACAACGGAAGACATGGTGAGAAGCTTCTGTTAAGCTAAATTAGGCATTTGACTCCTAGAAATTGGATGCTGGTTGTCATTTGGTTTGATGGAAGCATAAGTGAACATTAAAATGGATTTTACAGAAGTGCCAGGGTGAACTGTCATGTTATAGCTAAAAATATATCTCCCTTTGACCTCAGTTGTCTCAAGTGCTCTCAAGGGTTGGATTTGATCACTTTCGCTAATAAAGGTCTATGATGTCATTGGTACAACGTTTTTTTTTTTTTTTTTCTTTTCACTGTCAGGTCCCCTGAATAAATGCGGCTTAAGTATAACTGGTTCATAAGGAGCCTTTCTCCTTTTTAGTGACATTGAAAACTTGGAGGCAGATAAAACTAATGAAATATTTTATATTTAACATATATTTTCTCTTAAACTTAAATTATATAGGTAGGACTCTATGATTTCTGCTTTTAAATTATTGTTATTATATCATAATCATAAGAGTTTTATATCCGTGTTTTAATATATATAACAATATATATACTGCACGCTTTTGACATATATATATATATATATATATATATATATATATATATATATATATATATATATATATTATATTTTCATTTGATTACATTTTAAAAGATTGATAAAATTATTTAAAATGTAAATATAAAGTATAAATATGAAATATAAAATATATATATGTATTTTAATGAATTCAATTGATTAGAAAAAAAATAAACACTGTTATGAAGTACAGTTTTACCTTAATATCTGTTTCCATCCACCTATTTTTATGTGAATTTTGGGATGCACAAAAATTCTAAAAATGTGCATCAAAAACTTGCACTCAATTAAGTCAGGTCATTTTTTATTATGTTTTAACACTTTTACCGAATAAATTCAATGCACAACAACAACAACAAAACATTGCCTTGACAGATCATGTGACTGGATTACATGATTTAGTCCAATCATGTAATTGGACTAACCAGTAGATCAGTCTCATCACACACCATCTCAAATATTGTTTTAATAATTCTAAAATGCTTGAACCAGAGTCTGTCATCAAAATAATTTTGGTATAATCATCTCCCAGAACTGTGTCACACGATTGCGTTATCAAACATCAGTCATCCGAACACCAGATGACATGACCGTTTATTGCGTTTCTTCTGCTCTCAGAGGCGCAAGTCATTTATTAAATGCGAAAAAAAAAGACCCACAGTAGCTTCTCCTATTTCAGCAACTTCCATTTTTCTTAGTGATATTCGGCACCATTTTAACAGGAACTTAGTATTTTGTTCTCTTCAACTCACTCTGCATTATTCACAAATGTTTATGCGATATTCCAATTTTGTGCATAAATTAAATTCGCAACTTTGGATGGAAACACAGCTAATGACCACCAGTCGTCTCATCACTCGAGTCTACTTTCATTTTGCATGCTCATAAAGCTATTGAGCTTTCCATGGTGTTTTCTGTTCAAATGTAATTCAAGGTGTTATCTGTGTTTGAGCTCTAACCATGAGGTAAAACATCAGTCTCAGGAGACATTCATAGTACACTCTGCTCTGTGCGCAATGGAGCTAAACTGCACCTCCCACAGCTCCATGCTTAATTTAGGAAGCTATTTGAATTGAAAAATAGACCTCCTATGAAGATCTGCAAAACCAAACCAGTGTTTCTATGCATGGCTATAAAAACATCATCAAGTGGCAAAAAATGGCATTAGGAGAATAGATAATGGCAATAATCATATTTGTCGTTTACCCGTGAGGCTCAGTGTGGGGAAATATTTCACATCAAGCTTCGAACAGCAGGAAGCACATTAACAAACTGTCAATTTTGACAAGTGAAGTAAGTTATATCATTTCTTACTACATGACTCCCTGATGAATTTCTCTAGTTATTAAGGCTGTAAAGAAGAGAAGCATGAATGACTGTGATGCTGTTGTACTAACAAATGATGCTGCTATTTGCATAATATAATGCGGAATATATTAAACAGGCTGTTGAAAGTTTAACCAAATTCTTGAATATTTCATAAAATTGGTAGAACATTGGTTTTATCTGTGATTATATAGTTAATCATTTATTAACTGTACAGTAATGACTGAAACACGCATATGTTTTATTCTCAATTTTTACAGAAACATTATTTTTTCTATCTCCCGGAAATAGCCTACGAATTTAAAAAATACTCATTTCTCGGGTTTGTAACTAGAGCTTCCACTTAGATTCATTGGATCAAAATGTTTTTCACGTTAAATGAGATTCCATTTCCATCATTTAATGCCCGAGACATTGCAGATTTAAAAAGCCTTTCATCAATACAATCAGCATTGGTTTCTTTGCTTTTAACAGGCAGAACTGCAGTCTGCAGATAACTCTCACTATCATTTTGAGTGATCGCATTTACTTTGGGCCCTAAAGCCCCCAGGCAGAGTGATGCTGGTACAAATTGTACTTGAAGAAGCCACTGGGCAATTTAAGAGCCTGAGTCACCAACAATTACGTGTTTTTATACCAAGCAACCAGTGCACGTGGCCACAGACAGGACTTAGCCATAGCACTGTTCAGAGTTAGACAGCAGATGCAGAATTTTTGGACGGATGACCAAACAAAGAAAAGTTTTCAGGGTTTTCCCTGGAGGTCCGAGAAGGTCCTGCAGGGTCTCTGCATGAGGACAGAGAACATTTTGGATTTTCTTCTGTGTTTTTCTATTTTAAGCCAACCCAGGCTCATTGGAAAGAATGCAAGACTGCCAAATATTATTCCGTTGCACATTTCACTACACTTTCAAAGTGAAATGTTCAGTGAGTGGTGCTAAAAGCGCATTCAGTTTTGTATGAAACACAATCTGGCAATGTTTTATCAGGTTGGTTCTTGTACGTATCGCCACATTTCAGAAATAAAGTGTCCAGTTGAGTGAGGCTCAAAGGTTAATGCTGTATCGCGATTGAAAATATTGTACAACCTACATTAAATCTTGCTCGAAACTTAAACAATGTGAGGTAAAAACGCATCGAGCAAGTTTACTACATCAGAAAAGCCACACATATGGAGCTGCTTAAGTGAAGCAAACATCAAAATATATTAGGTCATAACACATAACATAGTATTGTGCAAGGAACCACACAGAAATAATTCTTTATTAATTGATGATCTGCCACTCTAATCACAATTTGTGTGAAGAAGGAATACAAGTTTTTGGTGTTTTACTACCACTAGTGTTCATGTCAGCTGGAAACTGCAGTGAATTGAATGTATAGGTATATTTTTGGACCTTGCATTTGCAAAAAATTTGGCAGAAATTAAAAAAATAAGTATGTGTGTTGAATAAATAATTTATAATGGTGTTCCACTTTTAATGTCAAATGTTCATGAGATGGATTGCCTGAGGGAAGAAACTGTTCCTGTGTCTGGTCGTTCTGGTGCTCAGAGCTCTGTAGCGTCGACCAGACGGTAACAGTTCAAAGAGGGAGTGTGCTGGATGTGAGGGGTCCAGAGTGATTTTGCCAGCCCTTTTGCTCACTCTGGATGAGTACAGTTCTTGGAGAGTGGGGAGGGTTATACCAATGATTCGCTCAGCAGACCGGACTACCCTCTGTAGTCTTCTGAGGTCAGATTTGGTAGCTGAGCTGAACCAGACAGTTATTGAAGTGCAGAGGACAATTTTGGGTTTCTTTGGGACGGGGATGATGGTGGAGCGTTTGAAGCATGAGGGGACTTCGCACAGCTCCAGAGATCTGTTGAAGATCTGTGTGAAGATGGGGGCCAGCTGGTCAGCACAGATTTTTAGGCAGGCTGGTGACACACCGTCTGGGCCTGGTGCTTTCCTTCTTTTGTTCTTCCTGAAGACCTGGCGCACCTCATCTTCGCTGATCTGAATTGCAGGTGTGGGGGAGACGGGGGTTGCTGGAGGTGTGAACAGTTGTGTGGAGAGGTGTTCAGGGCGGGTGTGGGGTGTTTTTTCAAACCTGCAATAGAACTCGTTCAGACCGTCTGCCAGGTGTTGATTCTCCAGAGTGCTGGGGGATGGTGACTTGTAACTGGTGATTTCTTTCATACCTTTCCACACTGAAGCAGAATCACTGGAAGAGAATTTTTTCCTTAGCTTGCCGGAATAATTCCTCTTTGCCACTCTGATCTCCTTTTCCAGTGTGTATTTGGCCTGTTTATACAAGACTTTATCCCCCTTTCTGTAAGCATCTTCTTTGGCCTGACGGAGCTGTCTGAGTTTTGCAGTGAACCATGGTTTGTCGTTGTTGTAAGTCAGATGAGTATTGGTAGGAATGCACATATCCTCACAGAAACTGATATAAGGTGTTACAGTCTCTGTGAGCTCATCCAGATCATTTGCGGCAGCTTCAAAAACAGTCCAATCAGTGAGAGAGAAACAGGCTTGTAAAACCCACTCTGTTTCATTAGTCCATCTTTTAACAGATCTTAATACAGGTTTTCCAGATTTGAGTTTCTGCCTGTAGGTCGGTATAAGATGATCCAAACAGTGATCAGAGAGTCCTAAAGCTGCTCGTGGGACAGAGTGATATGCGTCCTTTATCGCTGTGTAGCAGTGATCCAATATATTACTGTCTCTGGTGGGACATGTAACATGCTGTCTGTATTTTGGCAGTTCACGGGAGAGATTTGCTTTATTAAAGTCCCCGAGAATGATTAAAACAGAGTCCGGGTGTTGTTGCTCAGTCTCTGTGATCATATCAGCGAGTTTCTGTAAAGCGGAGCTCACGTGCGCTTGCGGAGGAATGTAAACACTCACGAGAATGAACGAGCAAAACTCCCGCGGCGAGTAGAAAGGCTTGCAGTTAATGAAGAGCGTTTCTAGATCTGAACAGCACATCTTCTTTAACACAGTTACATCTGTACACCACCTCTCATTGATGTAAAAGCACGTCCCGCCGCCGCGTGATTTCCCCTTTGATTCTGCTTCGCGATCCGCTCTAAACAGCTGAAAGCTCGGAAGATGTAACGCGCTGTCCGGAATGGCGTCGTTCAGCCAGGTTTCCGTGAAACACAGAGCAGCAGAGTTTGAAAAGTCCCTGTTTGTCCGGGAGAGCAGAAGGAGTTCGTCCGTTTTGTTGGGTAGAGAGCGGAGATTCGCCAGATGGATGCTAGGCAACGCCGTTCTAAATCCGCACTGTCTGAGCTTCACGAGCGCGCCGCTCGCTTCCTCCGTCTGCGCGTCCTGAAGCGTTTGACCAGAGCTACGGCTCCGCCAACAACAATGTCCAGCAAAACATCCGAATAATCAAAAACCGGTAAAAGATTCTGTGGTGTGTTCTGCCGAATGTTCAGCAGATCATCCCTAGTAAAACTGATGGTGTTTGAGAGACAAAAAACAGGAAAAACGAACAAAAACAGCACAAACACTGAAGAGCAAAGCACAGTAGCTGCCATCTGCGGCGCCATCTTAGAGTCAATTGCTAAAGTTCTATCATCATATAATGCTATGATTTTTTCTTTAGTTCTCATCAATTATAAAAGAAGTATTACAGCTTTTCAGTGACACTATTAACTCAACTGTTAACCTTTTAACTGCTATATATAGCAGTGTTATTTAATTTTTGAATGTTCTGCAAATATTTTAACCATGAAAGAGCCAATGATGCTTTAAAACAAAGCATATTTTTTTCAGTTGTAGTTCTGTGGTTAGCATGATTACACTAGGTTGGTAGTCATACAATATCTTCTATATCTATATCTATATACTGTATATACCTATATCTATATCCTCTATATCTATATCTATAAATCTGTGGTGTATCTTCCCCCATTTACTGTAGATGGGTAAAATCTATTTCTGAGTGCTTTGAAAAGTAACAGCACATCTCACATCCAAAATCTGTGTGATATGAGGTATAGTTCATGTCTATAGTATAAATGTGCATCAGGTTCGCAACATGCACCAACCATCTTCCCATAATGGGTTTTTTTTTCAGTTTTGAATAAAGAGTATTGGAGTACATTTTACAAGAAAATACTATTTTAGTTTCTTCTACTTAGAAATTTCATATTTCAGTGCGCTACTTGCAGATTCTTGGTAATTGTGAAATTTTCTAGCAATTTCTGAGTGAAAATTGTTTCTACACCTATTGTTTTTAAGTGCATACTCGTAGAGCGATTATCAACAAAAAAGAAGCTTTGAGGGCTCCCTGTGTTTTTTCATCAAAAGAAATGATGGTTTATGGTAATCAGTGATGGGAATAACGGCGTTATAAATAAACGGCGTTACTAATGGTGTTATTTTTTTCAGTAACGAGTAATCAAACAAATTACGAGTTTCCCCCGTTTCCCCCGTTACAACGCCATTACCGTTACTGGCAATAAAACGCGGCGTTACTATAATTTATTATATTATTATTAAAATTTTATTTTTCAGTTCATCTGAATGGATGCACAGTGTAGCTGTATTTGACGTACCGTAAACTCTAGTGTGAAGACGCACGGCTTGCCGTCGCTTTGTCTCACACACACAAAGAAAGATACAGCGAGAGAGTCTTTCATAACATGCAGAATTGACGCGCTACGTGTAAACGATATTGTTTGTTGTATTTTCCTGTCAAAATAACGGAGTTCCTTTGGAATTCTTCAGCTTTTAAAACTGCCGGGTTCTCTGGTAGTGGGCGGAACTAATGCGCAAACGACAATCTCATTGGCTGGCGCTCACCTATTATCCCTGTTTTGATTTCAGCAAATCAACTCAAGCGAACGCAGACTACGTGATTAATATTCATGAACCCAGCAGCTCATTAATCCTTAGTGCATTTTATATTGTTATTAGTAGTAGAACTCGTAGTAGTTTTGTTATCTTATCACCCCCCCCCCCCCCCCCCCCCCAAGCACCATCACCAGTCCTAAGTTCAGTCAACATGACAAATATGCATTCATACTTGATTATTCTAATTGCTAAAGTTCTATCATCATATAATGCTAAATTATCATAATCTCATATTATAATGCTTGACTTACTGATGCTAAGTGTCAGTAGATAAATAGTGTAGATTAATGTACAATGTTTTATAATAATAATTTATTCTATTTAGTGTCCATTTCATTCATTTAACATTTAATATTGGGGGCATCCAAGTTATTGGACATTTGAACATTTTTTTAAAAAGTAACGCAATAGTTACTTTCCCTGGTAATTAGTTACTTTTATAATGATGTAACTCAGTTACTAACTCAGTTACTATTTGTGAGAAGTAACTAGTAACTATAACTAATTACTTTTATAAAGTAACGTGCCCAACACTGATGGTAATATTTGAAAATGAAGAAAGACAGCCATAAATATTAGTGTTGTGATTATACATTTCTAATGTGTGTGTGTGTGTGTGTGTGTATATACTTGAATTTTTTTGTTTTACGGTGAAATATTACAATAATAATATTTATTTTTATAGTAATATTATTTCATTATTATTTTTTTTTATCTTTTTTTTTTTTTTTTTTTTTTGCTTTATTGATGTATATTCACAAAACCTTGGCCAAATTTTGCAGCCCTTTTTTTAATCACATTTTAAATTGCAGTTAGATTTTTTTCAACAAATCATTTTCCCTATCATTAGTGATACTTGCCATAGAATGGTTCCCTAATTCTGAAAATCTTAGCTGGCATTCTTAACCCCATTCTAGTCCAGTTCCTGAGCCACATAAGCAGGAAATAAAGTCATTGATTTGGAATTGATCCCGGTCACAGAATGACTCACAGGAGCCAATTCCAGTCACTCCCCATCTGACCTGCATCCTACTGCTTCATAACACACCTATGCATAGTGGGGTTTTTTTTCAGTTCTGAATAAAGAGTACTGGAGTACATTTTACAAGAAAATACTATTTTAGTTTCTTCTACTTAGAAATTTCATATTTCATTGCGCTACTTGCAGATTCTTGGTAATTGTGAAATTTTCTAGCAATTTCTGAGTGAAAATTGCATCCTCAAATACTGTACAGCACATCTTTTGTCTGAGCGATGGACCCTGTGTATGTATACGCGGTGAATTATTTAGAGGCTATGTAATGTACAAATAAGACACTATAAATAAGCTGAGTGAATAATTCATGAACCGTGGTCATTGCTTTATTATATAGAATTAAATAAGGACCTGAAGAGGCAGAATCTGTAGTATTGGCTTTCATTTTTTTGTCCAGTTTTGAGAGTTTAAGTGTAGGGGTCAAGTCGTTTATTATTGTCTAGCAGATGGCACTTTAGCAGCCTTTAACACCCTCTTAACACCCTGAATGTTTCCTCAGCTCTTATTTTCACATCACTGCAGACCCAAGGCCTCCAGCTATATGACTTCCATTGAACAGCACCAAGAAATTTTACAATGCTTATTACTCAAGGTCCAGGGAGATCAAGATTTAAAGAGCCAGTAAACTCAACTCCAGTGGTGCATTTATCATTCCTGAAAGGCTTTCCCTTCGGGTCCCTGTTCTGTAGAACAAACCTTTTTAGAAATCAAGTAGCTTTTCATTTGTTTTTATAAGCCACAATAAGCCGCTGTAATTTCAACTTAATTATTAAAATGAATTAAATTAGATTTTTAAATATTAAAAAAATGTGCTTCCATTCAGAAGAGAATTCCCCCAATCAGAAAAGTCACTGATTACCAAGGAAATCACTCACTCCCACTGAACACTGTAATTCTATATAGAATGAAGCCATACTGTAATTTTCATACTTAAAACCAGTGAAATTAAAGTCAGTAGTTTTATAATGTTTCAGTGCTACACTAAAACTTCTTAAAAATATTTTTTTGTTAATTGAAATAAAGCTGAAATAAAATAAAAAATGAAATAAAAAATATATTAAATGAAAAAGTTAAACTTGAAAATCAGAAATGTTGTCTCAGCAACTAACAAATGAAGTAAGTTTAGTAGTAAAATTACTAAAACTAAAACTGAAATAAAAAATAATTTGTTTTATAGTGAACCATTGTTAATTTTGTTCTATATTGCTTACTTTTTTCAGTCTTGTGTTGTTACTGTTAATTAAAACCAAAACTATTAAAAAATCATACACACATATACACTTTTTCGTAAATTGAAATAAAGCTGAAATAAATCCTAATTATTAGATGAAAAAATCAGAAATGTTGCCTTGGCAAGTAACTGAAATGTAACTAAAACTGAAATAAAAAGTCAGTAATTTTATTTGGAATCTTTTTTAATTTCGCTCTTCATCACTTACCATGACTTTTTTCAGTGCAGTGTTGTTGTTCAAAATAAAACTATTAAAAATCATTAAAAATAAAAAATAATAAAATTACTAAAACTAAAGATAAAAATAAAATAAAAAATTAATTAAAATAAAATATAAATATTAGATGAAGAAGTTGAACTTATACCCTAAACAGAAACTAGAAATGCAGCTTTGTGAACTAAATTAAATAAAATAAGTTTAAATGAAAAATAAAAAAAATTTAATTTAAATTGAAAAAAAAAAAAATTAAATATAAAATATAATATTATATTCAAATTCAAAATAAAGTTACAAATAATACAATAATAAATATATATATATATATATATATATATATATATATATATATATATATATATATATATATATATATATTTATTTTTTTTTTTTTTAAATATACAATTAAAAATAATTCTAAAATTAAAATAAAACCTGAAAATACAAAATAAAAGCTTATTCAAAATATTGTGAAAAATCATAACAATATATAAATAATACTCAAATAACACTGTTTCAGTGATATTTTTCTTCAGGTTTAAGAAATGCTACTGTAGGAGAAGGCTGCTGACAAATCCACAACCTTATTATAATGAGCTCACATTTCCCCAGGCGTCTGACAGAGTCCACAGAGCGTGTGTTTGAGATGTCAGATGCTGCTTGTCCTTTATCATGAAGAACATAGTATTGACCTGTTGACTTTGACGTCATACACACACACATACAGTACTACCCGAATCTCCTTATCAAGAAACCAACAACATTATCTCATTCCCCCACAAAAATGTTCAAACACATGTAAAGTTGACTGATTCACCCGTACAGGGTGATAAAACGAAACGGCATCACTGCAAATCAATATTAATAAGCTTGATGCATAATTCAGGCATGCATTGCTGCCAGTCAGGTTAGCCTCATGATTAATTCATGGCCGGCTTTAGATACACAGCCGTCCTCATTTTGTAATCCCGCGACTGTACTGTCCATCACCAGATGCATGTGTGCACCGCATTCATTCACCAGATTCAGCGTTATTAGCGCCGATAACAACAGCACTGCACTTTTTTGCAGAACTGTTTGCTCCATTAATCATCAAAATGTGTCAACACGTCCATCACAGACGCTTGTAAATAAATTAGGATGGCATCCTGCTGGAAAACACAGTTGTTCCTGTCATTTTTTGTGTGTCCTGCAAGAAAAAAGGACAGGACACAGACTGCATGGACAATGTGTGCAGTATGATTAATTTAGCGCTCACAAACAGGAGATGTTTGCGTGTGTAATTAGGGAACATGTTAATAAGATGAATAGAGCATTGAAATGGGTCCATAAATAGGTGAATAAGGAGGTGTTTGGTATATAATATGAAGCATATGGAGGACAAATGAGGGAGAAAATGCTATATATTTTCATTAGTTGATATGACGTGTCTGTTTTTGTGTGAATATCAGCATATAGCTGCTTTACCACATGGCCTTTCCTGATCAATATTTGACTCTTTGCTGACTCCCAACCCCCCCTGTTTATTGTTGTTAGATGTGACAGGCTTTCTTACTACGCTTCTTCAATCGTTGTCAAATGTGGAGACTGAAGTGATTTTATTGATGGGATTCCCTGAGGACTGACCCTGTTTACTTTCTTACTATAATGCTGTGTTTACAGTCTCATAGTAAGTGATTTATCAGTGCATTCTAAAGAAATAAAAAAAAAAAAAAATGTCTGTATTACCTTACAAATGTTCCTCTCAACATAAAAAAACTTGTTTTTTCCCCCCTCTTTTATTGATTTATTTATAGAATGTTTGTTTGTTTCTATTTATTTATTTATGTATGTATTTATTTATTTGAATGTAAACATAATAATAATATAAATTAATAATAATAATAATAATAATAATAATAATGTAATGTTGTCAAACGATTAATCGTGATTAATCACATCCAAAATAAAAGTTTTTTTTACATATTATATGTATGTGTACTGTGTATATTTATTATGTATATATAAATACACACATGCATGTGTTTAATATATTTATATATAATATAAATTATAAAAATATAAATTTATGCATTTAAATACATGTAAATATGTTCAAAATATATACTGTATTTATGTGTATTTATATATACATAATAAATATACACAGTACACATACATATATTATGTAAACAAAAACTTTAATTTTGGATGTGATTAATTGTGATTAATCGTTTGACAGCACTAATATAATGTAAACATACTGTATGTAGTAATGTAAACATATAATAACAAAAATATGATAAGAATAATGACAACAACAACACAGCAATATCTTGTCAGACAATATTATGGATAACAAAATTGTTATCAAAATGCAATGAAATAAATAAATAAATAAATAAATAGTTATTATTCTCATTTACTAATTATAAATTTAATGTTATTATAATTATTATTAATTTAGTATAACAACAACAACAACAATAAAAATAATAATAGTAATATATAGTAGTAAAGTAGTAGCAAATAAATAATAGTAAAGGTCTTATTATTGTTGTTGTTGTTGTTGTTGTTGTTGTTGTTGTTGTTGTTGTTGTTAAATGTGTTATTGGTCAGAAAAATTGTAATTAAAAAGTAAAAATATGTTTATCCTTGTTACATAGTACTTCCACTACTACTACTAATACATTAAATGTTGTACATTTATAAAATTAAATGAATTCTAATGGAATTATAATTATTAATACATTTTTATTAATATATATTTATGATATAATTCTATATTAATTTATTTATTAATATTAATATTGATATTAAAAATCTGTTTACAACTAAACACACATTACTTCTTACATAGAATTATGCATTATCTTGTCTGACAATATTGTGAACAATAAAATTGTTATTAAAAGTATATTATTATTAGTAGTAGTAGTAGTATTGTTGTTGTTGTTGTTGTTGTTGTGGTTATTAATTGTTAATTATTAATTACTAAATATTTGAGAAAATCCATCTACATGTATCCAAACACAAGACTTCCACAGAACTGCAGTATCTTGTCGGACAATGTGCTGGATGACAAAAATTGGGATTGCGATTGGTCAGTAACATTTTTAAGACATGGCTTAACTAAAGATCAGCTGAAGACGTTTTACACAAGCAGATAAAAAGTCTGATTCCTAAACCAGCATCTGCGCTCATCACGCTGCAAACTGTATTTACATTTTTCACAGAACTCAAATTTGCAAATAGGTTTCATACATCTCACACGCATGCGACTCATTTGCATGGCAGTGGCGTTACCTTGGCACGGCAGCGATGTGTAAAAAGAGAGCTAGCATACGCACGCTAAGTGCTCCGTTACAGGGTTGAGCTACAGGCGGCCGTATTGGTTTCAGTCAGTAAGTTATATCAGGAGGAAAGGGTTTCCCAAGCGTGCTTGAATTGCAGCGTGCTATAAATCGGTAAAACACTTACTGTAGCCTGTGAGGTCTAAATGTACCTGTGAAATTTGTGCTAATTTTCCTGAGAGCGGCTCAGCTGTGGCTGCTGGTATCTGTTACCCTTTTGCTGATGGCATTTAGTGTTTGTCTTTAGGTTCATTTAAAGCTTAATAGATTTGACCACCTCTGGAGTACCCAGACTCTCTCTCTCTCACAGCCTCACAGCGCAGACGCTTTGCTTTGTGACAGCTCACAATCTACAAGGGCCGCAGCCACTTACTGTCAGAGCCAGTGAATTACAGCCATGAAGGAACTGTCAGCTGTGTGAGTGGCTCTGTAACCCATAAAAAAAATAAAAAAAAACATCAAGCTGGTGCTGTACAGTAATGCAGCATTACATCATGATGTCATTTAATGATGGATGAGGCTGTCGGTCGCTGCTGTCCTTCTGTTTTGAATAAAATTAATCTGTGGATCTTTGATGTCGGTCATAGATTCAATGTACAGTATCTTTTTTGCATCAGAGGATTTTAAATGAGACCAGATGCTCTGGTTTTTTGATCAAATGCTTGGTCGCACAATTTTATTAGTCAGAAACAAGTAGTGCAAGATGGTTTAATAAAACCGGACAAAAACAGATTAAAGTGTTTGTGAAGAGAAATGGAAATGAAGATTTGCATTTATTGCTTAGTGAAAAGATTTCTGTGATGCGCAATTACATTAAATTGAGTCCTGAGTTAATATTGTTGTGGATCATTTAGCTAATATTAGATGCTTAAGAGAACTACATAATTATAAACATGCTCAACTCTGAATTTGGTAAGAGCCGCAGACCTTTTACCAAACCCTTGAAGGATTTAGAATGATTCAGTGTTGTTGTTGTTGTTGTTGTTGTTATAAAACTAAACTATTACATTTATACAAAGATAAAATAAAATAAAATAAAATAAAATAAAATAAAATAAAATAAAATAAAATATTTTATGAAATTTTTAATATTGGTCATCCTAAAATAAATAAATATTGGTGATGTTAAAAAAATCATCACAGTTTACATTAGATGTCCCCATTAAAATATGCAGTCATCTCATTTTAATTAAAACCTTTATGCAGTCATTTAATTCTAATCAAAACTATTTTTCTTTAAATTCAACTAAAGCTAAAACTGAGAATATATTGAAATATTGAAATTTTTTAAACTAAAAAAAAAATAAATAAATAAATAAATAAATAAATGAAAGCTAAATAAGAAAAATATATTAAAATTAAAACTGAAAATATAAAACTAAAAGCTAATTGATAATATGAATAAATACTGTATTAGAATATAAATAATACTAAACTAACATGGTTGTGATGCACTTTAAGTAATATGTTGTGCTTCAAGTCATATCAGCATGCTGATGTTTTGAAATAAGTGTTAAATGTACAATGTAAAAATAAAGTGCATTTTCACTTCAGGGTGATTTTTTTTTTTACCAGCTTAAGTAGAACTTAAGTACATAATTATATGTAATTTAACAATTGCTTCTATTGTTTTTGAAATATGGTTAAAGTACTGCTGAATGTACTGACAAGCATTTATGATAATATGATAATATATTTGCAATTACACATTTGTAATGATGAAGTTGCTATTTAGTACATTAATTTAGTATATTTAACATGTATTAACTTGTAATATTTTTACTATACTTGAAATCACAATCCAATACTTTAATTTTGCTTTAGTATGTTAGTCAATACATCAAAATAAGTGCACTTTAAAGTACATTTTAGATTTACATTATCATGGTTTTTTTTTTTGTTGTTTTTTTTTTGTCTTGTCATGCGTTAAAGTAAAACTTTTAATTTTATTATAAAGTGCACTTTTTAAAAGTCAATTTAAGTGTTTTAAGAAGCATAGTTATGAAAGGGTATATAAGTGGCCTTTTATTTCATTAATATTATCTGCAAGTATATATTTTTAAGAAATATAATTTTAGGGTTTGAAATACATTAAAAATGAATCTTCAATACAATTAAGCACACTTTTTTTCCGCAAGAGTGGTCATGTTAAAATAAATTATGACAGTTTGTGTGAGATGACCCCATTAAAATTCCATGCTTTATAACTATTTGCAGTCTAGTCAAAACCTGATTGCAAATTTAGATGATTTACAGTACACTGAGACAGTCTGTGTGGAGGCATTTCATTTTCTAGTTGTAAAGCAGGACAGATGTCCAAATGTGTCTCGCTGAGAGCTTCCTGAGCACCTGCAGCAAGAGGCCCTCCAGCGGTCCTCACGGCGGAGCTGCGTCAGACAGTCTACTGGGGCTGCAGGTGCTCTCGCTGTGCAACAGACGCCTCCTCATACAAACAACATCTACATCAATCACTCCATCAATTAATCATGCGGTGCCACATTTATTTAGCGGGTACCTCTAAATCACAAGTGCAATTTACTTATTACTCAATTTTAAAGAAAACATACCTGATGTTGAGCTATTTAAAGAACATGTACCATTAAGATATGCTTTATTATGGAAATAATATACTTTTAAAGAATATACTTAAGTGTGAACTGAATGTAATGTTTTGGGCACTTGATATTACACTTAAAATTAATATATTGTAAATGCATTAAACTGCTAATTCATTATTATTAATGTGTAATTATAAATATATGTAAATGCATGACATGCAAGTTTCAATAGAAATTACATTAAAGTGTATTTTAGTTTGCCATAAATGCTTGTCAGTACATTTAGTAGTACTTTAACCGTATTTCAAAGACAATAGAAGTAATTATGAAATTACATATAAAAATGTAAAATAAAGTCCCACTTAAGTGGGTCAAAAACACTCTTAAGTTCATCTAAATGCATTTTATATCAGTTTAAACTAATACATTTTGATTTAATTGTAAATAACATGCAATTAAAGTGTCCAAAAATAGTACGTTAAGTTTGCACTTAAGTATATTCTTTAAAGTATATTATTAGTGCTCTTTTTAAAAGAATGATAAAGTGTACTTCTTTTTCACAAGACATTAGAGGTGAAATTAAGTGTATTTCTATGACAAAAGATTAAAATAATGATATATATATATATATATATATATATATATATATATATATATATATATATATAAATAATTGTTTGACATTATTATAAAGTGTACTTTTTTAAAAGTGTACTTAAGTGTGTTAATAAACAGTCATGAAAGTGCACTTAAGTTACACTTTAAGTACACTGAAGTTGCTTTTTGTTTCATTAATATTAGCTGCATGTACAATTTTTAATTTTAAGATTTGAAGTACACACAAAGTGTATATTCAATAAAAATTATTTGCACTCTTTTTTTCAAAAGGATAGTCCTTTACAGGTAAAATTGAACAGCATCTAAAAGAGTCCAATACTTGTATTAAGAGCAGTTGTGAAGCAAAACAAAAGATGCCATGTAAAGCACCTGCTTCTGTGTGTGTGAAGTCCCTCAATGTGTGTCCTTTGAAGGCCACCGTCTTAATTTGGCTGTAATTAGAAACAGCAGGTCATTATTCTCATTAGCCAAAGAGGCATGTGTGTGATGGCATAACAGAGTCTGCTGGCCAGGGCACCTGCTGCTGAGAGCAGTTGGCAGTTAATGCTAACAGCACCAACACCAGCAATACCAGTGCTTTCTGAACCTGGATTCACACATGCACCAGAATCATTTCAGAGCTTTTCTGCTTGTCCTTTAGGGCAAGGCTGCCTTTGTTTGTTTTTCTGTAGGTTAATATTCTGATAGGTTTACGAATTAGTAGACTTAAGTCCCACAAAACCTCAATTGCAAAAACATCAGGTGACGTTATATGCCTGTAGTTTTGTTTATCATAAAATATTGGCATTTTTAGAGATAAAGGTAGTGAAGGAGATTTTTTTATATAAAGTTTTTATATTACAGAGTAATTCTATGCAGTTTTAATGAAGATCTAGATTAAGATTTAGAAATGTGGAGGTGAAGAAAATGATTAAATGAGGTCCACATTTATGTTATAAGATCGCCCTCTATTGTCTAAATTGAGCCTTGCAGTAATATTTCAGGAGGAACACTTGCTGCATAATTATCAAAAGTAATGTTAAAATGTGAGTATCAAATATGATCATCAGGCTTTTGAGGAATGTTTATTTGTTTATCTCTTAATCATCACTGTATTGCATTGTATTATATGTTTTGACCCCACAATAAAAACTACAGAGATTTGATCATAAAACTAAGCTTTTAAAAATCATTTTATTAAGGAATGTTATTATAAGATATAGAGTTACTGATATTTATATATTTATTTTATATATTTATATATATATAGAGTCTGTCATACTATTATAAAAATCTCAGTGACTTACAGTATAATGAGAATTTCATCTTACCTTTTAGTCATATAATTACCAGATTATATATTGTTGCTCAGTTTGGGCCTCCTTTTTTCCCTCTTCAAGTATAAGCTCCATATCCTCAATACCTCTCAATATACAGCATATTATAAGGAAAAAAAAAAAAAAAGCTCTAATATTTCATTAGACTTCCTTCAGCTTTGATTACAGTGTGTATTCGTCAATTTTTCCAACAACCAAACTTATGCAACATCACAACATTTATTTCCAAACAAGAGCTGAATTAATTGGCTGAGATCTTGTATTGACAATGGGAGAGTCAAATCCTTCTTTAAAGTCGACTGCATCACATCCCAAAGACTTTCAGTAGGGTGAAGGTCAGGACTCTATAGTGACCAATTCATGTGTGAAAATGATTTTCATGCTTTCTGAATCACTCTTTCACAGTTCAAGCCCAATGAATCATGTCATTGTCATCCTGGAATATGGACATGAGTTCTGACATGGATGTTTAAAAAAAGGAAAGCTACACACTGCATCAGTTAAAGTTAAAAAGAATTGTTGCCAAACATAAAACATGCCAGAAACATATTAATTAAGTGCAATAATGATCCAATCCTAGACTCTTCAGCTTATTAAAATTCAAACAAACAGTGACTCTTTTATTTTATTTTATTTTATTTATTTATTTTTTTATTTTATTTTTTTATTTTTTTGATCAGGCAGTGTATGAGCATTATTGTGTATATTATATCAAATATGATACTCAACACAAATGCAAACTTTTTTTTTAAATGTTTTGTCTAAAGGTTCAATAAACTGGATTTAACTAACTATTATTTAATATGTCAGGCTTTACAGGGTTTATCAGCTTCTCAGTAACACCACCATTAATGGAGACTTCACTTGTGAAATAAAAGCGTCGTGGCTGACACTAGAAGACACTAGAGTCAACACTAAAACACTTTTGGCACAAAAATTGCTTCAAATGCCACTATTGCCATCTTTGAAACTTTATCCTGTCAGAATTTTTAAAATAAAATTGTTGCCAAAAGACAGATATAATTTGCCCAATCTATGATGGTGATATATTGAGCACTGCTTATGGTTATGGAATACTACATAGATATTCTGAAATACTCCACATCTTGACTCATACTGCCACTTTGTGGTCATACTGGGATAGTTTATTTTTATTCCTTTCAGCTGTTAGATAGTTCCTTGTTGAAATGAAGTGTTAGGTGGTTCTAACTACTATGTACTAACATTAAATGCATGCAAACTATGGATTTACTGTGAAACTACATGTTGTTCTGGAAAATGCTCACATTTACTGCTAATGGGTTTGAGGTATAGCTAGGTTCAGGAGTAGGGTTAGGGGTTAGAGTCATAAGAGTTATGGTTAGAGGTAAAGTTAATAGTGTAACCACAAATTACTTGTAACTACAAGTTCATTAAATGCAAGCACTTTAAATGTCACTGCAATATACCAACACGTATGTACATAAGAAGTATATTGTATCAAATGGCCACCTAAGATAAAGAGAGACCTAAATAATTTTAGCATTCATTCTTTTTTATTTTACGTTTGATAAATGAAAAATGATAATATTAAATGGTACAGATGAGATTATTTTTTATTTTTTATTTATTTATTTTTTTTCCTTTATCCTGTGAGTCTTACAGTTTGATAGCAGCTTACTTCAATACTGGTTGCAAATCAGAGATAGTTTTATAGCTTGTTTTCTCTATCCAGTAATTCCAGTAACTGGAGTTCACAGATTGTACATTATCCCTCACAGCCATGTTTTAAGTAATGAAAATTTAAGTTTGCCCTATACTTTTACTAAAATACATACAGAAAGGTGTGTTTTAGTTATATAAACCAACCTATTCATTCTCTGAGCATCTGCTGGTCATGTACAGTAGCTGTTTGTCGCTGTCCATGGTGCTGAAAAACTTCTGTCTGCACTGTGTTGTTAATGGACTCTAACATTGAGTATTAACTTTTTATAGCTTGTTTATTACAATTTCTGTGACTTTGGTTACTTGAAGTAGGAGGAAAAAAAACTCAACCAGAAAATATAATAACCTTGCCACCTCACAGAAACCTCACAGATTTTATATAGTGTAAAAAGTGGTAAACTGCAATACTTTAAAGACCCATTTTTACCTGATTTAACCCATAAAAATTTGTTTTGTTGCTGTAAATGAATGGATTTAGGTTAAGTGATGCCAAATCTTTTTTTTTTTTTTCTTTTTTTTTGGATTTGAAATAAAACCAATTGATGAAGATGTTACCATTTTTAGGTTACCGTTTATTCAATGTAGGTAACCTCAGAGATTTCTTTCGCATTTCAGACTACAGAAATCTATTCAAAAGGGCCATTTTACTTTCAACTTTCAACCTGTGGAATGAAGGTTATTGAATGTTTGCTTTTCCAAGACATTTTTCAAGCCTTCTTCCCTTCAACTCTGTATCAGAAGAAGTTACTATACACAGTTTTACTGAAATCTCTCATAGTTCTCCACCGATTTCATACATACGGTGACTGAGAAGTTCAAAGCGAGCAGGGGGAGAGAGAGGTGCCTCTGTCTGCCTTCATTCTGTTTTGCAGGGACCTTGAGATCATTTCCACACACTGAGCTCACTAAAGTGGCCATTGACACGCTGAGAAAATTGGCCTTTGATGACGCTTCTTTGTGGTGAATTGGCACAGGGTCACGGGGTTTGTGGATGAACGGAGGTGTGGGTGGAAGAGACGGTGATTTGAGCGTATCCGTGAATGTGTGTGACTGACTGTGTTTAGAAGTGAGCTGAACTCTCCAGCTGCTTCAGGTGAAGCTCAATGTGTTTGTGTATGGTGAAAAAAGCTTGTGATGGAGCTTTATATGAACTTTTGTGACTCTTTTATCACCTTCGATGGCTGCTGAAGAAAACTCAAATGTTTTCATCAAATAAACCAATGAATTTCAGATGGTGGGTCATGACCCAAAAATGCGTCCTGGGTCTGCTTTGGGAAAACAGTGCTTACTAACAACATGAGCGTATATGGCAAAATAAATAAAAAGGAGGAGAAAATGCTTCCCATGTTTTTTTTTTTTTTAGCTGTTGACGTCAAAGGCAACAAGCGTTGTGGTATTTGGAGCCAAATTAGGCAATGCCAACATAGACAGCTTGTGTGACATGCCCTCGTCCTTAAAAACATGAACAAAACTATGATAAGATAATTCAACCAGGTTACATTAAAAAAATTCATTTGCAGGATAAGGTTTTGCACCAACCGTGAGCAATCCTAATAATCAATCTTAATAATCTTGCATATTTTTTTTTTTAGCCTGTGCAGTTCATGATAATATAAAAACAATGTGAAATAAAATATTAAATATACTTTTTGTTCCTATATATATATATATATATATATATATATATATATATATATATATATGAACAAAAAACATTTTAATATTTATGTATATATTATAAGTTTATATATCTAATTAATTTATTTACAGTATGCAAAATACATAAACACATTTTATTTGTTTATTTTTTGCTTCCTTTTGTTTATTTATTTATATATTTATTTATTTATTATGATATCCAAACTAATTCACTTGCAGCATAAGATTTTGCAAGATTTTGCACCAATCGTGATCAATCCTAATAATCAGTCTTAATAATCTTGCTTTTTTTTTTTTTTTCCTAGCCTGTGCAGTTCATGGTAATATAAAAACAATGTGAAATAAAATATGTATAATAATATAATAATAAAAAAATGTATATACTGTCACAGTCATATCTGTCGTGTGTATCATGTGTTTCCCCCTCCTTGCCCATATTTGGTCCTTCCTGTTCCTGTCCTCGTCAAGTCTGATTGTTTATCATTTATTTCAGGTGTGTGTGTTTAATTATGATGTGTATTTAGTTCTTGCCTGCTCTGTTCATTTTGGTCTGGTCTACTCGTTACTCCCGGTGTTCCTGTGTGCCAGCCCTGCCTTGTCTTGTTTGGATTTTATTAAAGACTGTATTTTGAGTTTACCCTCGCTTCCCTCATGTGTGCACCGTGACATATACTTTAAAACAAAAAATTTTGTACTGGTTTGGTCACTAATTGATGTCCAGTGTAAAAATCTTAGTCATAAATCTGCGTCCTAAAGCAAAACCAATTGAGAAGCACTAAAAAAACATATCCCAGCGGATATGAAATGTCAAAGTACTTTGTAGGAAAGGAAATGAGTAATGTTTGAGCGATTCAAATGTACGTAGCAGATTTCCTTTTGTCAGAAATTAGCTGTCATCTGTCAACTGCAAGAATGAGTAGGAAACAGCTTGAACCGTGTCTCAAAGCGAAGGCTCTTTACGTTTGCAATTTGCACACCCACACATTCATGGGCAATCATTTCTGCCTGCTTTTGCTAATCAGTAGCTTTAAGAAGAGAGACTTGCCAGTGGAAAAACACATTCTCATGTGTCTCATAATGCATTTTCTTGACGCTCAAGAGCCTTTCTTTTTGTCCTCCAGCCTCCGGTTTGAGTTTCCATGGAAGTCAGCGTTAACTTCAAACAGTGTTACTTTCTGAGAAAACCCCATGTGTCAATGCCTCCTCCTGGTTTCATGATTAAGTGGACTCTCAGATGCACATCACTCTTAAATTACACCTCTTGTGATTGCAGGATAGAAATTACCACGCCAATACGCCCATTTGATTAAGATCAAATTGTTGTTTACATACCACAATCTCCAAAAAATATGATTAATATGTTTTTTCCAGAGAAGTTACTTCAGTTTTGCAGCAGCCCACTAATTTTCTAGTCCCCACACCGATACTTTAAAAGAGCATTTTTGCATGTCTCACAGGAGAAATATCGGTATAAATGAAGGGTATGCGCAGTTGAGAACTGCTGGTTTGAAGTAGACGTATTATTATGCATTAATCTCCGTCGTTTTAATGAGCGCCGGCTCTGGCATGATTGGTGCACTTGAATTAAAAACAGCCAGCGAACAGAAATCAGAGTCGACAAGCGCCGCTTGGTTGTTCTCGGGCAGCAACAGTGCTCACTTCACACTGTGCCCTTTTCCCCTCCTCCTCCTCCTTTCGCTGCTCCCTCCTGCCTCTTCCTCGTTTCCTGCGAAAAAGTATCTGTTGAAAGAGTGGGGGCACGGCAGCGGAGCGCACAGCTAGAACGCAGGGAGCTTAATTAAACTGCTGTTCAACTGAGCCAAAGTGGAGCAGCTTAGAGGCACTGGTTGAGATCAGAAGCAAAACTGGTGAGACGACTGGAGGCATCCTTGAGATCTTCATGTCTGCGAGTGAATAATAAAGCCAGTCTCAAACTGCACTTGAGGAGAGCCACAGTTGTTCCAGGAGAACTCTGAAGCTGCTTGTGAACCGCTGAGATTGAGGGCGAGAGGGGCAAGATGGGCGCTTTGATGGTGATATTTTCTCTGCAAACCAAACAAAGGAGAAAAATGACAGGTAGGCAGTAAAGAGCACTTGCATTATGTGACAGTGAGAACTGGAAAGACTATAGTTGAGGATATTACATTGTGTAATGCATGCTCTTTGTGTTTGTTTAGTTAGATGCAGATATACTTATAAAGTGTCCAGAAGTCTGGGGATAAACCTGGAAATTAAAGAGTTTTAAGGATTTGAAAAATGTAAAACATAGAAACGTTATGTTGAATAAGAAGTACTGATGATTCTGCATCAAGATGTTTTTTGGATCAGTCTCAAATTGTGCTGCAGAACATGATCATCAGGTTTTACTCTCAGTTGTGGAGTTTGCGCAGCTCGAGTGCTGCTGCCATCAAATAATAAGACATGATCATGTCAGTTTTTTTCTAAAAATAAACGTTTTACTCAGCTTATTATGCTGATAATATTATTTTTAAGCAAATGCATTCTGATTGATTTTCACTATTCTAATGATTTTCAGTATTAACTATGATTTTTGCCTCAATAAACTCCTAATTTGCTGCTTATTAATAGTTGGCAGTTTTTAAGTTTAGGTATGGGATGGATTAAGGATCTAAAATATGGTCATGCAGAATAAGGCATTAATATGTGCTTTATAAGTATACAGCCAATATGCTTGTAATATGCATGCTAATAAGCAACTAGTTAATAGTGAGAATTGGATCCTAAACTAAAGCGTTACCAGATTTACCAAAAAAAAAAAAAAAAAAAACCTTGAAGCATTTGAAACGCTAAAAAAAAAAAAAATTATTTACAAAGAAACAGTAAGCGACATATTGAAATAAACCTAATTTTGAAGTAGACTGAATTTGAAGTACTTTTGAATTTTTGAATTTTGAATACTCTTTAATCTTTATTTTATACTTTTTTTATTTTTTTTTTATTTTTTTTTTTTTAATGTATCCATTTGAATATTGTTTTCAAATATCATCTTGTTTTTTTTTTTGTTTTTGTTTTTTTTTGTTGTTTTTTGATTTGTTTTGTTTTTATAAATAAAAGATGTACGTCTTCTTCCTCTGGTGGGTGTTTTTGTCTTTCGCCTTGAGAAACGAGTACACCACCACAGAGCGATGATTCATGGTTTTATGCTTCTTTATTGTGTGGCCAAAGAACTCCAAAGGGAGAGTTTCTCAGAAATGCTGTATAATGGGCTTTTACCAAGAAATACAGAGGATTCCTTGCGGGGAAGAGAGCTTGTGAATAATCAGATCACAGTTACTGAAGATTTTTGCAGTTTACACTCAAAAAATCTTTTACTTTGAAATGATTTCCACTCAGAAATTGCTTGTAAATTTCACAAAGAAATGGCAAATAGCAAAAATAAATTAAACATTTTGAAGTAGAAAGACTCAGATGGTATTTTCTTGCAAAACATACTCCTTTTTATTAATTTATTTTTTCACAAATAAATAATTTTTTCTTCTAAAAAATAAATTAAATAATTAATATTCTTTTTTTTTTTTTTATATATATATACATAAAAACACCTTCAAACTTAAATCTCTAAAAGGATAAGGACAAACGCTCTCCAGTATTAACTTAGTGAATGGACCATTAGTGATGTGGTTCCTGATTTTATAGGAACTCTTTATGGAATATTTGCCAGGCCATCAAACTGTGAAATTAAATCTCATTCACCTTCCACATAATCCACATAAATCTGACGGCACACACTCCTTCATGCACTGTGCTTTCATTTCAGTGGAGTTTAGGACTGTATGCTGTGATTTTATCTTTTAGTCTTTTATTGTTTTGAAATCTGAGGCACTGCGATAATTTTTTCTCTTTATACACACTGTCTGTCCGCTGTCTGTAGCTCTCTTATATCTGGTTCATGCCTGTAATGATTAAGGTTAGTCATTCGTACATTTGCATAATGTGGAAAACATTACATACATTACATAAAGTCGAAAAGGGGGAGAAAATAGCTGCTGCAAAGTTTCTAAAATGTACACTGTCCTGATTAGCTTATTCACTGCATCCCTGCTACTGAGACTGAGTTAATGAGGCAGAGCTTTGGTTTTGTTTAATATCTCTAACCTAAAACTGCATATTTGGCTTAAAGTGGTCCTGGTTTATGTGTGCTGGAAACTTATTTGTCTCTTTGTAACTGTATTGTAACATTTCATCATCATAGAGAGAGAATACATCAGTGTATAAAATTTTTATGTTGTTGTGACTCACTGTGCTGAAATTTTTCATGGTGAGTCAAGCAGTTACTGGTCAGTTTTAGTCAGAATCATTTTTACTCAATACTGTACACTGTAAAAAAAAAATCAAAGTTGTAAATAAAGAAAATATTATTAGAGTGTGTTTTGCAAGAAAATAGTATTTCAGTCTTTCTTCTAAAATCCATGTTTAATTGAATATATTTATTTTTCTTTGTAATTATTTCTTTGTAATTATTTGTGAAGTTTACTAGCAGTTGCTGATTAAAAAATAGTTTCACCACCATTTTTTTTAAATGTAAATATTTGCCACAACTAAGTGCAAATTATGTGTGGAATTAACAAGTTAAAACGCTTCATTTGTGCCTTTTTTTGGTAATGGAAGTAATAGAAATAAGGAAGTGTAATGAAAATTAGTACTGAAACGATTTTTTGAAGTTGTGAATAAAAAGATTATTGGAGTACAATTACAAGAAAATACTATTTCAATCCTTCTAAAATTTCATGTTAAATGTAATTTGTTAATTGTTGATTCTTTGTAATTGCTGAAATTTACTTGCAATTTCTAAGTGAAAATTGTTTTTACATAATTTTTTTTCAGTGCAAAATAGATCACAGCATTGAATTGAATTGATTTAATTTAATTTAATTTAATTTAATTTAATAATTGATTCATTGATTCATTCAATTCTGTAACGCTGTTCTGATTATCTGCTTAAACTGCTAATATATACCTAACTTTGAAAACCGGCATGTTGTTTTTCTGCATAGTTTGCAGCTTGAAAAAGTGACTTTTGGCTTAAGTTTTCCATTCTATCCCTTCATATAAATACAGATTTGAACACAAGTCTTAACAGGACAATATCTATAGTTTACCCTAATAGTTGAGATGAAAATGTACATAATTGAACATAACATACTGTAGTTGCAGCATTAAACTGACGATTGTTTTCAAAGGGGACCGCTGCTTAGATAAGCAAGTTCTCTTCTCTCCAGATCTGGGAACTTCGCAACAGCTATATCTATAGAGAAAGTTATATTTAGTGTCTCCTTTCCAACCTATATTTTATGGATGGTTTGTGGAACAGGTTGGGAATAAAATGAATGGGCAGCCTTGGTCCTCCTCCTAGGCAATATATCATAAAGAAGACAGTTTTGTGCATTGTAAGCAGAAATCAGAGGAACCCAGATTCCCACACTGGGAGCTCAGCAGTCTGTTTGGTCTAAGTTTATTTGAACTGTGTGGCTTGTTATTGTGGAGACATTAGGATGCTAGAGGAGAATGCTGGATGATTTATTACACTAACAACAAAATACTAAAGGGTACCACAGTATTACCATGTTTTTGGACATGGTACAATGGCATTGTCTTTACACTGCAAAGATGGTGCATCTAAAGCAAAATATACAGTAAACCACAAAGAGGTGCATTTATAAATGATTAATATGAAATAGTTTTAGATATAAGTTATGTCCTTGTGAAAAAGATGTATGCTTAATTGTTTTGAATGTGCACTTGTAATGTACTTCAAGCCTTAAAAGTATATAAAAAAGACTTACAGATAATATAATATTAAAGAAATAAAAGGCCACTTAAGTGTACTTAAATAATAAATAAATATAATTTTTAATACAGTATAAAGTGTACTATGGTTCTTAACAAACTTGAGTATGCTTTTAAAAAGTGTGCTTTTTTTTATAATAATGCCAATTTTAGATTTTTACTGTAATGTACTTTGTAAGTCATGTTTTATTAATCTTTTGTTGTGCATTAAAGTACACTTGATGTGTTGACTAACATACTAAATCTTTTATAAAGTACTTGATCATTTTAACTGCAGTGTTATTTAATATTACTTTTAAAGTTAATTTATTGTAAATGTACTAAACTGCAATTTCATAATAACAAACGTGCGGTAACAAAGATAAATAAATGCATGACATACAAGTTTAATAGAAGTGACATTAAAGTACAGTATATTTTATTCACCAGAAATGCTTGTCAGTACATTTGTCATTTCAGAGACAATAGAAGTAATTATGAAATGACATATAAAAACGTATAAGTAAAAAGCACTCTAAAGTTCACATATTTGTATTTAACATAATTTTAAACTATAATACATTTAATTCATTTAATTGAAATTAGCATACAATTAAGTGTCCAGAAACATTACATTCAGTTCACACTTAGGCATATTCTTTTAAAGTACAGAATTTCCATGTACTGTTTTTAAAGTACGTACTTCACGAGGGATGAATATACAATGGGACATGAAATTATGAATGAAATGTGAAATTAAAAATAATAAAATATTTCTTGAATATTTTATTTTAAGCTTTCCACATTACAGAGAACAATCCCCCAACCCCCATGCCAGCAAAACAAAAAACAAAAAAACACCATTTGAATCAAAAATTTACAACTGTAATGACATTGTAATCAATGTCTGATGCACATATGCATACACCCACATATAATATACATATACACCTCCATAAACATACATCGATTATACTCGTGTACCTATACAAAAGCACATAGCATACAGCTGTCTCTACATATACACAGTCATTTAAAAAAAATATTAAAAAATAAATAAATAAATAATAATAATAATAATAATAATAATAATAATAATAATAATAATAATAATAATAATTATTATTATTATTATTATTATTATTATTATTATTATTATTATTCAATAAATAAATAAATAAACAAACCAGGGAACATCTTAAACCATTAAATACCCAGTTATGGAAATATATAATGGTTACACAGTGCTATTGTATTAAATTAACCACCCCACTTAAAGAAAAAGGTTAAATTCAGTTATCATTGGTCACCTTCCAAATATTCAAAGAAGGATTTCCAAATTTGTACGAATCTCTTTGGTTTACCCACAATCTCATATCTATTTTTTTCCATATGTAACACATTACTGAGCTCTGTGAGCCATGTTTCAAATTTAGGTGCAAACTCTTTGTTCCACATCAACAAAATTGTCTTTTTTGCTATGGTCATTCTATATTGAACTGTTTGGATCCGATTTAAACTATACTTCTCTAAGAAGGGGGCCCAGCCTAATATTGCAATAAGAGGGTCATGAGGAAATTCAATCTTAAGTACCTTTGAGTAGAAAGAAAAAACCTCAGTCCAAAATTTACACATTTTTGGGCAGAACCAAACTAAATGAGCCAATGTACCCTCATTGGACTTGCATTTAAGACACAAAGTTGACACAAAGGGATATATGGAATGTAATTTGGTACGGGAGTAGTGCAATCTATGGACAACTTTATACTGAATCAACTGCAAATTAGAGTTGACGGAACAAGATCTAATACCTTGGAGAGCAGTAGTCCAGTTATCTTCTGAAATATCTATCCCTAAGTCCTTTTCCCAAGACATCTTTAAGTATTGTGTAGAAGGAGTTCTAGAATCATTAAAATATTCAACATATTTAGAGACAAGACCCTTCGAGTTGAATTCAGAGGTCATAAGTAAATAAAGATATTCAGGGGACTTGTAAACTTCAAAATTAGAGATATTACTTTTAACATAATTCCGTACTTGTAAATACCTGAAGAAATGAGAGGAAGGTAGCCCAAATTTTTGTCGACGCTGAGCAAAAGAAGCAAATACATTGTCTATATATAAATCTCCTATAGACAGAACTCCTTTTTCTTTCCATGAAAAAAAAGTTCTGTTCGACTGTGAGGGAGAGAATGCATGATTACAAGCTATAGGGTAAGTGAGCAGGTCTGAGGGAGTTTAAAGATTTTCCTGAGCTGATACCAAATCTTAAGAGAATTTACAACAATAGGGTTACATTTCTTAAATGTTCTGATAGGTTTCCTTTCTGTGAAAAGTAAAGCAGGGAGGGAAGATTCCTGCATATCCCGCTCAATAGCCAGCCAAGCAGGAATGGTAACGTTCGATTTCTCAGGGCATGTAATCCACCAATACATTAATGCCCTTAGATTGGCTGCCCAGTAGTAATGCTGAAAACAGGGAAGACCTAGGCCTCCTACCTCTTTTGTTTTACAAATATGCACTTTCGATATACGATGAGCTCTATATCCCCAAATAAACGGCATGATCACAGTATCAAGTGTTTTAAAGAATGACTGGGTTAAAAAGATAGGAACGTTTTGAAACAAATAAAGAAATCTAGGTAAAGTAACCATTTTGATTGCGTTAACACGACCAATCATTGTTAAAGGGAGTACTCGCCAAGTCTCTATATTTTTCTTCAGTTTATCTATCATGACTTTGTAGTTTGTTTCGTACAAACTTTTATAATGTCTAGGGACAGTAATACCAAGATATTTTAATTCACTTACAGTTTTAAAAAGGAGACTATTAATAAAACTTGAATCTATATTATCATATAATGGCATAAATTCACTTTTCTGCCAGTTAACTGTGTATCCGGAAAGGGCACCAAACTCTCTAATAAGATCAAACAAAAAAGACAAGGATCTTTCTGGCTCTAAAAGAAAAAGAAGGACATCGTCCGCATACAGAGAGATCTGATGTTCCACATCTCCCATTATAACAGGAGATATGTGTGAGTGATTTCTTATACTTATTGCTAAAGGTTCCATAGCGATAGCAAAAAGTAAAGGACTCAGTGGACAGCCCTGGCGGGTACCACGGTGAAGAAGAAAAGGAGGGGATCTATTATTGTTTGTGAGAACTGAGGCAGAGGGGCAAAGGTACAGCATCTTAATCCACGAAGAAAAATCTTGTCCCAGACAAGATTTAGTACTTAAGATATAAGTCCATTCCACCCTGTCAAATGCCTTATGGGCATCCAGGGCTAGAATGGCTATTTTATCATGTTTGCCTTTGTTTCTGTACACGACATTCATAAGTCTGCGTACATTATGAAAAGAGAATCTCCCAGGAATAAAACCAGTTTGATCTTCGTGTATTATTGAACTAATACATTTACTTAGCCTATTTGCTAAAATTTTAGTAAATATCTTAATATCACTACCAAGAAGGGAAATGGGTCTGTAAGAGGAAGGGTCTGTACTATCTTTATCTTTCTTTAAAATCAATGTAATATTTGCAGAATAAAGTGTCTCTGGTAATTTTTTGTTTTCAATAGAATCTTTGAACATCCTTAACATCAAGGGGGCAATTTGATCAGAGAAAGCCTTGTAAAATTCAATGCAAAAGCCATCCGGGCCAGCCGCTTTACCACTGGGAAAATTATTAATAGCTGTCAAAATTTCTTCCAGTGTAATGTTTGAATTTAAACTTTCTCTGTCATCGTCACTAATTTTGGGGAGTCCAAGAGAATGAAGAAATTTAGTAATGTTCAGCGAGTCTCCAATACTCTGAGAGGAGTACAATTCCTGATAGAATTCCCGAAATACATTATTTATTTCTACTGGTTTAGTGGTCAAGGCTCCGGATTTTGACTTAATGGCATGTATAGCTCTACTGGCTTGTGCACACCTAAGCTGACGAGCTAGCAAGTGATTAGGTTTGTCTCCTAATTCAAATTGTTTTTGCTTAATCTTTAATAAAAGGGAGCTAATTTGAGTAGATAAAATGGTATTATATTCATATTTCAATTTCATAATACTAGTCAAAATTGAGTTGGAAGACATGAGTTTAAACTGCTGCTCTAGAGCTGACAACTCCCCGTCTATCTCAGAGAGCCTTTTGCCCCTCTGCTTTTATAGTTCTGTTTGGTATGCTATCACTTGGCCTCTAATGACAGTTTTGAGAGCTTCCCATAGGGTTGAGTCAGACACATCCCCCTTGTCGTTTAAAGATAGAAATTTAGCTATATGAGCGGCACAAGTTTTTTTTGAAATTGTCCTCATTTAATAGCGTGAGATTAAAACGCCAATTGTAAAGGGGTTTTTCCAGTTCAAAATCTACTGATATAGAGACTGGGGAGTGATCAGATATTAAAATATTATGGTATTTGGAGGATACAGTCTTAGAAGTTAATTTGAAATCAGTTAGAAAAAAGTCAATCCTTGTATATGAATTATGAATATTGGAAAAAAAAAGAATAATCTTTGTCAGTAGGGTGCTGAAGTCTCCAAATATCAAGTATGTTCAATGAGTGAATGAGATTATTTAGAACAGTTGTCGAATTAGAGAGTTTGGGAGGGCTGGGCGAGTGCCTGTCCATAAAAGGGTCCAAAATACAATTAAAGTTCCCTCCGAAAATAACATGAGTAGATTCTATGTCAGGTATGAGGTTAAAAACAGAGCGAAAAAAATTTGGGTCATCAAAATTTGGAGCGTATAAATTCACAAATGTGACATGTTTCTCTATAACAGTACCAGTCACAATAAGATAACGACCATTAATATCTTGTTTAGTGCTCAAATGTTGAAAAGGAATATTCTTACGTATTAATATAGACACCCCATGGGCCTTTGAAGAAAAAGTAGAGTGGTACATTTGACCTATCCATCTACATTTAAGTCTGTGAGCATTGGAATGCTTAATGTGAGTCTCCTGCAGAAACAATATATCTGCATGTAAAGAATTTAAATGTGCAAAGACTTTGGATCTTTTAACAGTATTGTTTAAGCCACGCACATTCCAGCTCAAAATATTCAAATGTTTCTTAGGGGGGCTCATCAAAGTGCAGTGAAAGATAAGTCATAGGGTAAACTGAGCGACTATTTAAGTACAAGCATAGGTATTGCTGAATAAACAAACCAAAGAAAAACACAAAAATATCTAATACAAAAATAAGCTGGCACAATACTACCCCAGTAATCTCGCTTCTCGAACATAAGTGAAAATCAGAGTACCCCATTTAAACGTGGGATCGCCGAACAGAACACAAGGAAAGAGAAAAACTAAATAAATTAAACTCAAAAGAAACCAAAAATCGACTGGTGACGGATTAACGGTTCTTCGAAACAACACACCGTTCCATCTCCACACATTATGATCAGAAATACTTCGTACGTGAATGAAAGCGCAAACATCCCCATTCATATATAACGTTACATTATATATATTCAACCCACTTGAATATACATACATGAACATCTTATAGCATTATTGGCCTGATAGTCTTTAAAAATTAGTAGAACAGTAATGGCGGGGCGACTGATCCATAAGAACTATAGAAAACAGTAATAATAATAAAAGAGTCACGCCCAGCAGTGCATGAAATGTACAGGTCATGAACAGCTAAATGTATTGTCTTATTTACCACAATGGATCCCAATATAGTTCAACTTTCATCACGAGGAGAGACTGTCAATGTAAGATTCGGCCTCCTGCGGGGACAAAAATATTTTCTTCGTCTTCTCATGCGTGAGGATGAGACGAGCAGGGTACAGGAGTCCGTATTTTATTCCCTTGGCTCTTAATTTCTCCTGCACAACATCAAACTGCTTGCGTTGAGTGGACACCTCCGCTGGAAAGTCCGGGAAGATACTGATACGACTGCCGTCAAACGAGAGCGGGCTCTGGATACGGGAAAGGCGCAGTATTTCAGGCTTAACAGAATCGTAATGTATCCTGGCAATCATAACTCGCGGCCTGTTGTTTCCGATGGGACCAAAGCGGTGAGCCCGGTCAACCTTTACTCCACGCGGAAAATTAGATTCTCCTAATAGCGAGGGCAGAAGTTCGGAGACAAATCTAGTGGGGTTGCCCTTCTCGATGTTCTCAGGAAGACCTGCTATCTTGATATTCTGCCTGCGAAATCTGGCCTCTAGATCCGTTACTTTTACTTTCAGAGACGTGCTCTCCTGTGATAGTCCGGAGCAAAGCTGCTCCAGGTGAGAGATGCGGCGCTCATAATCATTGCTAGCCTCTTCCTTGTCAGTGATACGGGATGTGTTGGCGGTTAGCGTCGACTGCACTACAGACAGAGAAGCTTCCAAATTGTTAAATCAGGCATTCATAGAAGAGTCCATCTTTCTAATGGCCAGACGAATAGCCCTGGGTGATGCCTCATCTTCATCCTCCAAAGGATAAGAAGCATCGGTCTCAATGGTCTCGTTACCAAAGTTAGTTTGACCGCAAACGTTAGCATCGGTTAGCACCGGGCTAGTTGAAATGTCTTCCACTGTGTTGACAGTCGGGGACCGAGCCTTTTTTACAGTCTTTTTAGATTTATGCATCATTAATGTATTGACTTTGCTAACCGATCAAGTTAAGTAGGAATAACGAAGTTTTTTTATGATTTATTCCAAGTGTGACAGAGCTGGGTGAAAATGCGTCTTACTCCATGTGCCACTCTCTGGCACCCCAAAAATAATAAAATATGCAGTATGTTCTGTCATGGCAACACCATGATGCTTGTTGTTAAGCATCATATCTGATACCAGGTGGGTCAGAGGGGCATATTTAAGCAGTAACACACAAGGAAGAGTGCTGTTGTATTGAACATCAGCACAACTTCGGTTTGATTTAGTGGAATGACAGAAATGTAAATGCATGAAGCGTTTCATAATCACTCCACTCCAGGATTTCCATGTCCTGATCTTTTTTGCTTTGGATGGCATGAACCTTTTAGACCCCTTTGATTCTGCAACTACACCATATACTATTAACTCTTTCCATGGCACTGGCTTTCCATGTTTTCACTGTTCTACGGTAGGAGGCACTATTACACATCTTCTGAATGAGTACTGAATGTCTGGATCAAACACAGTCGAAGAAGAAGCAGTGTGCAATCAGATGCATGTGTAAAGTAACGCGATCATCAAACATTAAACAGCATCAAAACTGCCTAATGTTGTCAAATGAAATGTCGACCTAGGAAATTGTATAGGACTGTGCAAGCTTTTGTCTGTTGATGGAAGTGATTGACTCAATCTGTTTTGATCATTGTTTTGAATCTGATCCAGAGTCTCTTTTTATGAAACCTACTCACATTCAAATATTGATAAGAAAATAAATAAAATAGTGCATGAATGTAGAGTAAAACAGGGTTTTGTTGTTGTTGTTTAAAAGCAGAGACTCTGTTCTTTCTTTTGACATATTGCATGTTCACATATTCATACAACAAAATTTTCTAGCGGCCATGAATTTTTGTGAAAATGATCCAAAAATGCTGGCAGTGACTGGCAACTTAAAAAAAAAAAAAAAATGCTGGCAGGGAAAGAGTTAAAAATCTTTTTCCCCCAGACAAGATTTACATGTCAAATATCTCATTATACTTTAGTAGATGTTTCTCCAGTGCCTCCTAAAAGAGTGAAATGGATTTTTTTTTTTTTCCCTATCATGATGTTCCTGTGGTGTTATTATCCAATCTCTGCTATGACGTGATTGTAAGTGATTAGTCACTCTTGAAACACTGCTTGACCATCTAAAACCAGAACAAAACGTTCGATATTTTAGTATAGAGCAACATTAAATGAACTTCCCTTACACTTTTCTGAAACCATAGGAGCCTATAAATTGTATTGTTGCATAATTGTTGCATGCTGATTCTTTGAGTCCAAACGAGTGATGAAATATCCTTATTGGCCTCTATTTTCTTTTTCAACCATTCTTTTCACAATTTGTTTGAAATAATACGGCAGCGGTCCCTTGTGTCATTTTCCAGAGCGAAGTTTTAATATTTCAGTCTATTGCGTTTCAGAAAGGCTTTTGTGTGTGTGCTTCTATGACTCATGAACATGAAGAGAAGAGCGTTTGTCGAGTGCGTACGTGTGTGTCCACTTGTGAGGAGTATTTCAGATAGTCCTCAGCGTCCCGGCGTAAGTGTGCATCCAGAGGGCTTTGATGATTGTGCCTGCTTGCTTTCAGAAACATAGAAGGCTTTCCAGCCACTCCAGCCCCACTCTAATGCTTGCCATTCATTTAGCAGCCTGTCGGTCTGCCATCACAAGAGCTTCTATTTAACCAGCGCCGCTCTGACAAAAGCATCCGTCCCTATACATTAGGGGAAATATACTTGTGTTTTTGAAGTGCACTGAGAGCACACAGTCCTACTTCATCCATGCACCAAACCCAGGATTGAGGATTCAATGTTTTTGTGTGCGATGGCACATTGCAGAAGGATCCTATCTCAGTGCCGTCAGGAGACACTGGCTGTTCTCTCAGTGTGTTTGCTAATTGATTTTGTTTTTCTAGTTGTCTGCAGGGGAGTGAGTGTGATGTGCTTCTGGCTCCACTTCAGTCCTGGCCCTTCTGGTGTTTACACTTATAAACAGGGCAAACAGAAGGAACACGACTCCGCGCCCACCTCCGGGAGAGCAGCTGTCACTAGGAGCTATACATGACTCTCCATATTCATGCGGAGTTATGCAGCCAAACGTTTCGCCAAGGGTCAAATTAACATGTTGCAAGCCACGATGACCAGTGGAAAAGATGCAATCACATCCTGTTTACAACCACACCCAATCCATCAAGACAATACTGGAAGGGAGAGTTCAACCAAAAATAAAAATTCTCTCATCATTTATTCACCTTCATGTCGTTCCAAACCTGTATGACTGTCCTTCTTCTGCGGAAGACAAAAGAAGATATTTTGAAAAAAAATAAATGTCTCAAAATTAAGTTTTCTTGTGTCTGAAAACAGAAAAATTTCATCTGTTATTTATTTTTGTTGCATTTTATTGTTTTGCTGTTTGTTTTGTTTAGTTTTTGTTCAGTGTTGTTTTTCTATTTTGTTTATTTCTTGTATGTTTTTGTGCTGTTGTTTTTCTGTTTTGGTTAGAATTATTATTTTTGTTGTGCCGTGTTGTTTTTTTGTTTTTAGTTTTTTTTGTGTTGTGTTGTTTTTCTGTTTTGTTTAGTTCTTTTTTGTTGTGTTGTTCAGTGTTGTTTTTCTGTCGTGTTTTTCTGTTTGTGTGTGTGTGTGTATTGCTTTTGTTTTGTTGTGTGATCTGATTTGTTTTGTCTTTCTGTTTTTTTATTTGTTGTTCTGTGTTGTTTTTCTGTTTTGTTTTGTTCCACTTTTTTGTTGTGTTGTGCTGTTTTGTTTTGTTCTGTGTTTTGTTTTTTTGTGTTGTGTTCTTTTTGGTGTTGTTGTTTACTGTTTTGTTTTTGTTTTCCTGATTTGTTTTGTTGTGTTTCTGTGTTATTTTTTTTGTTTTGTTTTGTTTTGATTAGTTTTGATGTTTTGTTTTGTGTTGTTGGTGTTTGTTTTTCTGATTTGTTTAGTTTTAGTTTTTTGTTTTTCTGGTTTGTTCAGTTTTTGGTTTTTGTTGTGTTCTGTGTTGTTGCGTGTTGTTTTTCTGTTTTGTTTTGTTTTTCTGGTTTGTCCAGTTTTTGTTTTTCTGGTTTGTTTAGTTTTTGGATTTTGACTTTGTTTTGTTTTAGTTTTTTGTTTCTGGTTTTCTGTTTTGTTTTGTTTTTCTGGTTTGTCCAGTTTTTGTTTTTCTGTTTTGTTTAGTTTTTGGTTTTTGTTTTTCTGTTTTTCTTGCATTATTTGTTACTATGTGTTTGTTTAGTTTTAAAAAAATTTGTGTGTGTTGTGTTGTGCTCTTTTGGGTTGTTTTTATGTTGTTTTTTGTTTTGTTCTGTTATTTGTCTGATTTGTTGTGTTTTCCTGTCATGTTCTGTGTTGTTTTTCTGTTTTGTTTTGTTTTTGTCCTTGAAAGTCAGTGGGGTCTATTGTCACAGTGGGGTCCATTGACACCTACTGACTGTATGGACAGAAACAGTTCTATAAATATTCCTTAAAATATCATTGTTTTCAGCAGAAGAAAGAAACTCATACAGGTTTTGAATGACATTAAGGTGAGTAAATGACGAGAATTTTTACATTTTTGAGTGAACTGCCCATTTCATTACAAGTATGCAACATGAAATAAAGCACATTTCTTTCTAATAACTAAATGGAACCATTAAGGAAACTGAATCGTTAAAAGTAATCAGAATAAATAAATTCTTTACTATTCCCACTCTTGTGTATGACACTAACAAAATGGACTAAAAATGTGCCATTGGAAAACTATGGTATTCTTTATAGTATCTTTGAATGCTATGTAAAGGTACTTGAACGTGGTATTCATTTAGTACCATGACAGCACAAAATCCTTTTTTGTAATGGGAAAGTTTCATTCCATTAGCTTCATTTCTTCACAAAGGCCATCTAAGGACGTGCTGAGGTTTTGACAGGTGCAGGCCATTAAGAAATCATTGGTCATACTGAACAGGTGCTGCCTTAATTTAACAACACAGAGGAGAAAGTCTTACTCCGTGTCCTAACCAGGCATGATGTGACAAGTTTGCAGTGACACACAATTTGTCTTCCACGCTGAATGTTAAACTGCTGGAAGATGCAACACGATCACAGCTAATCAGAAGTTATTTCACAGACTGTATGTACAGTTATGTGGAGCAGGATTTTGGACGGATGAGATTTACAGAGGACGAGCTACCCAGCACATGGCACAGAAATAGAAACCACCAAAAAAAATGACATGTTGGTTGTCAAAATTAAGGCTGGTTTGTTCAAATAATCAGCTTCACATGGATGAGAAATAAAGAAATTCTGGGATAATTTCAAAAATAAAATTAAAACAAAACAACAATGTATAAAATAATGTAAAAAAAAAAAAAATTTAATATAGCAGTTATTAATGTTTTGAATGAGCTTTTATTTGTATATTTTCTGTTTTCATTTTACCATTTTTATGTTTTTTGTCATTTTTATTAGTTTGTGTGTGTGTGTGTGTGTGTGTGTGTGTGTGTTTTATATTTCAATATAGCTTTTATTTATCTCCAGTTTTAGTTTTAGTCATTTTAAGACTTCAGCTTAAACATTTATTTCGGTTAGTTGGCATATTTTATTTTATTTTATTTTATTTTATTTTATTTTATTTTATTTTATTTTTTATTCATTTATTTATTTTTTTTTTAACCGACCGAAGACAATTTTTCACAAAACATTTGTTTTGCCAAAACAAATACTTTTAGTTTGAGGTTTAGATTTACTTAACAATAAAGTCACTGATGTTATTTGTTACTTTAAGTATAACATGCTCTAACAAACCATCAGTTGCACAGCATTGCAGTTGAGTAAGTGAGTAAGATTAATTGTCAAACAGCTCTAATTGATTCATTAACTGATTCAGTATTTATGATTCATAAATACTGAATCAGTATGATAAAAAGAACCAGCTTATGAGAGTCTTTCTTTTGGAAATCAAACTTCACTCATATTATTGTATGCTTCTGATTCACTAAAAAAAATAAACTGACCATGAGAGTCATTCACTCAGGAACTGGACTTCACTGGCAATTCTTTATGTTTTCGATTCCATGACAAATAACCAAATCATAAGTCATTCCTAAGTCAAAGTCATTCCTTTGGGAATCAGATTTGGTTCTACTGTATGTTTTGGATTCACAAGAAAGAACCGGCTCATAAGAGTCATCAGCTTGAGAATCAAACTTCAGTGTTGGTGCTTTATTGATGATATGAGATGAATATTATGTTAACTATTATGAAACTAATGCAGTGAACACTTAAATCTGAGGAATGTACATGTGAGAACTGTTAATGGAACCATATTCTTCTCTTCTCAGTTTCCTGTCATGATCTTTCTCATTTTTTAATCTAGTTTGTGTAACTCTAAAGGTAAATGACTTTATTTAACTTAACACTACCCTGTGTATATATGTTAATAAAGCAGTCTAAGAATGGGGTGGTTTAAAGAAGTGGTTAAATTAGCATTTAAATTGGGTTGTGCTTACAGACAAAAGTCCTTAGAGTGCTTTGCTTGAAAGCCTGTGTTAATTCACTCCTTTCCCGTGTGACTTTCAAATGCATTTTATTTCAGAATTAATCATGGCTCTTCATAGAGTTCATTGAGAGGCCTATAAATGACACGTTTGGCTCTGGATTAACGACTGTGATCTCACTAAAGTGTCCGATCACGTACATACAGAGAGGCTTAGTTACGCTTGTGTAGCCATGCATGCTAAGATGTTGTAGCTTTGGGGGAAATAATAAGAAAAAAACTACATAGCTAGTTTTGTTCAACAAAAAATTTGACATTTGAGCTGTAACACACCAAGACATTGTTCAGTTCATTCTTGAAACTACAGACACATAAACTGACCTGTTGTTGCACATACTGATGAATAGTGACGCTTTTGTGCAGACAGTCTGGGTTTAAATAAGCCAAAATGCTCTTAAAAATTATTTTGTTTCATAAAAACATGCAACAGTCAACAGTCTTTAATCACTAAATGTTTTAAACTTTGACATATGTTGAAAAGTAGCTAGAGTCAGGAGATCCAATCAGTTTTTATGCTTCCCTGTTATGTTTATGCATACGCAATAAAGCGTCACGCTCGCTCTCGAGATCCAATTCCCAAGTTTCTTCAGAGAAATCATGCTCTGTTCATTTATAATGTCCTTGAAATTGTAAATTGCTGTCTGGAGACTGGAACTTTCTTATGTGATGTTGTAAAATTATTTCTCAAGCACGTTCCAGATCCTTCCATCCTTACTAATTTTTAACTTTTTCTATTTTTCAAAAGAATCGTTCATAATAAATATCAGCAAGGACCGATAGCATATCTTTAAGTGCAACTTTTAAGCACCAAAGTCCACTGTGTTACTGTAAATGGACTGTAAATACTAATAAGTGGTAAAATCTGCCTTAAGACTAGAAATAAAAAAAAAAATTACATACTTAGATACTTAAAGGGTTGCTCCACCCCAAAATAAAAATTTTGTCATTAATCACTTACCCCCTTGTCGTTCCAAACCCATAAAAGCTTCGTTCGTCATCGGAACACAATTGAAGATATTTTGGATGAAAACCGGGAGGTTTGTGACTGTCCCATTGACTGGCAAGTAATTACCACTGTCAAGGTCCAGAAAAGTATGAAAGATATCGTCAGAATACTCCATCTGCCATCAGTGGTTCAACCGTAACGTTATGAAGCTACGAGAATACTTTTTGTACGGAAAGAAAACAAAAATAATGACTTTATTCAACGATTCGGCACCGTAACGTCGTTTTGGAGAGCATCCGCTGGACGCACAGCGTACGCAGTTCTACATCAGCCGCAATGGAAGGATACGTCTTCTACATGTATTTATGCTTTGATTTGTGCAAAAACAGCATATCCTTCCATTGCGGCTGACGCAGAACTGCATATGCTATGTGCGTACCCCTTTATGTAACCCTTTAAATATGTAAGAATTTTTATTTTTTTATTTCTAGTCTTAAGGCAGGTTTTAAACCATTTTTACCACTTATTAGTATTTACAGTCCATTTACAGTAACACAGTGGATTTTGGTGCTTAAAAGTTGCACTTAAAGATATGCTATCGATCCTTGCTGATATTTATTATGAACGATTCTTTTGAAAAATAGAAAAAGTTAAAAATTAGTAAGGATGGAAGGATCTGGAATGTGCTTGAGAAAATTTAAATAGTTAAATTGTGTTTTGAAGACGAACGAAGCTTTCACGGGTTTGGAACGACATGGGGGTAAGCGATTAATGACAAAATTTTCATTTTGGGGTGGAGTATCCCTTTAAGACAAAGTACAATGAGAGAAAGACCAGATTGAATGACACCTAGTGGGAAAGTGCTGAATATATTTAGGGAAATCTTTTTCTCAGATTATCAGTGTTGGGAAGGTTACTTTGGAAATGTAGTAGGTTACAGATTACAAGTTACCCTATTTAAAATGTAATAAGTAGTCATATACATAAACGCAAATAAATATGAAATAAAACAGTTATTAAATAAGCATGTGTCCTGTTATGTGTCCTAAACTCCTGAAACATTGGTGTCTTACACTTTAGAGCAGTCAATGCAATTTATGAAAGAAATAAATTAAATCTGTCTGTGGGTGTGAAAAAATTATATTACATGAAAAAATTCATGTAATAGAATTACGTAAATTACGTGATTCTATTACATGTAACTAGTTACTCCCCAACACTGCAGATTATTTATAGCATTTCTCAGATTATTTATAGGAATTACACACACACACACACACACACACACACAGCAGGTGGAAAACAAGGCAACTAGAGCACTTACTGTAGCAGACCACATCACACCTGGTGGTTGTCGGTTTTGTGCTGGATTAGCACAAAACTGTGCTGGATTAAGACCTTTTTACATCACTAAATGCCTGAGAAGCTTTCCAAACCAACAGCAGCAATGCTGATATAAAGTAAGACGGAAATCAGGTAACACTGCTTTAGCCTCTTCCATTATTCTGCATAAGACGTGTAATCTTTACAAAGCTGAATGTTTCTCAGTGTCTGATCCTGAGCTGCTGTGTTTGCTGAAATGATACATTATCAAATCATGTTGCTCTTCCCTGTTTTAGTCACTCGAGGGCAGCAAAGTCCTGTTGCACTAAATCTGCTGAATCCATTTAAGGACTGTGATGTGCTACAGTTCATATGTAATCCATTGTTTCTGAATTATTTTTCATTCAGTTTTATTCATATTTCTGTCTCTTGTTTGAAACATTCCCAAATATATTGCCAAATTTCCAAGTTCCTGCATGTAGTTAAATAATAAGTTAATTTTAAATAGTAAAATAAATACATAAGAAAAGAAAAGAAAAGAAAAGAAAAGAAAAGGAAAAAAGAAAAGAATATTCTCCCTAATGGTCTATAGGAATATTATTGAATTATTGAAGATATTACTTTCTACAGCCAGCAGACTTTCTAGTTGCAGGCACATTCATCAAGTGTTAAGAATCCAATGCTAAACTGATTAGGGGCCACAGAGCAAGAACAATTAATTTTAGTCTCGGGATTATAGGTGCTATGTGCTATATCCTGTTGTTGAATCTGCCTTGAACTGACGAACTGATAAATGGTGGCTTTACACAATGATTTATTCTTTCTCCCATTGATTTTGTTTTTGCCCCATAATATATATGCTGCACACACACGCACAGCCTGGCACTTCTGACTCACAGCCTGTAAGTATGTTTTCGTATTTAATTTGCTACTGACAATTCAAACGCGAGTTTTGAGCTGTGTAGAGTAGTGCTTATTGTTTGTCATTTCTCCGATCACAAATGCAGACATGGTAATGTTTACGTGGCGCGATGTAACGCGACGCGTAAAAAGACTGTATGAGTCATTATAATCAGTAATTATGTCCCCACTGGATGCAACTAATGCCTCGTTTGTAATGGGTTTTATTGTTTTTGTGTCGTCGCATCAGGACACATCATCACAATACGGTGAGGGGCGTAACATTTCCGTCTCACGCTTGAGGTATTCGGCCAATCACAATGCACTGGATAGCTGGCCAATCAGAGCACACCTCGCTTCTCAGAACGATGAGCTTTGTAAAAATCTGCACGTTTCAAAAAGGCGAGGCTTAGAGGACAATAGAGCAACAATAATGTACAGTATGTGGAAAATAATGTGTTTTTGAAACCTAAAACCGCATAAATACATTGCATTACACCAAATATACAAAATAATGTTCTTTTTAGCAATGTCATATGACCCCTTTAACTCTTTTTAAACTCCTTTTTTTAAAGTAATTAGCTTTTTAAATAAAGTAATTAAGTAATTCACATGCTAAAAAATGTGGAAGCTCATTTTCACCACTAACTAACTAACTAACTAACTAACCAGATAGATAGATAGATAGTTAGATAGATAGATAGATGATAAATACTGTTTGTCACAGTTCATATTTTTTTCTTGCAATTATGATTTTCGTTCTCAGAATTCTGACTTTTTTTATATATACACTCAGAATTAAAGATATAAACACGCAATATCTTTGAAGAAAATTCAGAACTGTGAGATAAACAGTTACAATTAACTCTAAATAAAAACATAATCTACATAAAACATAAACACACACACACACACACACACACACACACATATATATATATATATATATATGATCTTTAAAAGAAAACCTGCTTAATAATATGCTGCAGACCTGAATATAAGGCGTTTTTCACTTCCTTCCAAATATATATATATATATATATATATATATATATATATATATATTTGATAAAAGATTAAAGACAAAATTAATAGTAGTTATTAAGACTGATGTAGTTTGGTATTGGTAAAATGTGCTTGAAAATATGATCAGAATATCAACTTAATAATATATATATATATATATATATATATATATATATATATATATATATATATGTACTGTATAACAATCTCCGTTTAAAGTGAAATATACTTTAATTTATATGAACTGATTCTACCAATCCAGATCCAGGCAAACGTGTCATTCCCTTTGCGTTCTCCTGCTGACGTTTACAACCATTTGTCAATCTTCAGCCTTGCATTTTTCATGATGGAAACTTCATGCAAAAAACGTAATCATGTGCTGTTCATAGCAGTGACCTCTGTGTAGTCGCTTGCGGCCACTGCCATTAGAGTCCTATCTGTTACCGTTTTATTTGTAGCAGCTGAGCTCCCTCTAAATATAGCTCAAGGCACTGATGGCAGCCTTTGTGTGGCTCGCTAACGTAATCACTCAGACAGGACAGCCTTTCTTTCTTTCTCACCTGTGTGAAGTGAAAGGGGAGTGTGAATGAAAGATTCACACACGGGCAAATTGTGTGTATGAAGACACCTCCGAATCTGTGCCTATGTATGGATCCCTTTGTTTTCTGTGTTCCTATGGATACCAGGCTTTGGAAATGTCTTGATTTGTAGATGTGTATTTCATGAGCTCATAAAGCCGTCTGAATAAGATGGAATAGCGCTGTGTGTGTTCTTTCATGCACATGTAACATGCTTGAGCACAATAGGAGGAGTGATTAAATGCATCGGGCGCTCGTGGAGCAATCAAAAGCTGGTTGTGCTAATCTTTAGTCTCAGCTTGTGCCATTCGCTGCACATGATTGGCTATGTTGGAAATTATTGTATGAGCGAAAAATGTTTCATATTGAAAAGTCTTTATGGTGTGTTGAAGCTTTTTAACCTGTAGTTTTAGCTCCTAAAAAGATTTCCCACTGTTCTGAACACTTCATTTTCATGACCTTTTGATTCAAACTGATTTGTGAAGTGGTTCAAGGGATTCACTGGAAATACAAGTTAATTTATAGTATTTGTATAGTGTCATTTATGGTATTTGTTAATATTTGTAACAAGCTTTTATTTTTATTTTTTAGTATTCATTTGAATTTTAGTTTGTTTCAGTAATCGTTGTGCTTTTGTAATTTTTAGTAGTTTTTTTAAATTATTTATTTTAAGCTTTAATTTATTTTAGTTCCAGTTTTATTTTTGTAATTTTAATAATTCAGCTTATTTTATTACAGTTAGTTTCCAAAGTTTTTTATATTTAGCTTAGTTTTTATTATTTTAATTCCAGTTTAACCCCTTAACTGTCACTCACATTTATGAACATAGACATTAAAGTGCACTATCCAAACTTTCATTTTTATAATTCATGAACGAAAATCCATTTTGTAACATGATTTTGATGTACCATTTCCATGGTAATGCAATGTCTGATTTTAAAATGGGTTTCAAAGGATAAATTTTGACATTTAAAGTTTTCAGTTGATATATAATTTCTTATGATTTCTAAAGCTTGATAGGGAAAAAGGCAACTAAAAAGGCTTTCTGTGACAAAGGTCAGAACTCCTGTTATGATGTAGATTTTTCAGGTGCACTCTTGTCATAAATTAATCTATTACTTTTCCTACATAATTTCTTTAACAAAAAAAGTGGTAAAATATCTAGTCTTAGACCTTTCCAACGATATATAGTTTGTCATGATTAGATTAGGATTTAATTGTAAAATAGTGAAGTAAATTTAGGCGTCCCACAGAGGGGACGGGTGACAGTTGAAGTTTTAGTAATTTTAATACTTACTTTTAATACTTTTTTTATATATATATATAAACGTAGAATTGCAAGATATAAACGTGTAGTTCTGAGAAGAAAATTCTGAATTATTAATATTTTAACAAGCTTTTATTTTTATTTTTTTAGTATTCATTTGAATTTCAGTTTAAGTTTCAGTAATTGTTGTGCTTTTGTAATTTTTAGTAGTTTTTAAATATTTATTTTAAGCTTTAATTTATTTTAGTTCCAGTTTTGTTTTTGTAATTTGAATAATTCAGCTTATTTTATTACAGTTAGTTTCCAAAGTTTTTTATTTATTTTATTTTTATTATATTTAGCTTTAATTTATTTTAATTCCAGTTTAAGTTCTAGTAATTTTAATACTTAATTTTAATACTTATATAATCACAATTGCAAGATATAAACACGCAAGTTTTAAACATTTTAATTCAGTTAGCTGCAAAATATTAAGTTTTTCATCTAATACACAGGTGCATCTCAATAAATTAGAATGTCGTGGAAAAGTTCATTTATTTCAGTAATTCAACTCAAATTGTGAAACTCGTATATTAAATAAATTCAGTGCACACAGACTGAAGTAGTTTAAGTCTTTGGTTCTTTTAGTTGTGATGATTTTGGCTCACATTTAACAAAAACCCACCAATTCACTATCTCAACAAATTAGAATATGGTGACATGCCAATCAGCTAATCAACTCAAAACACCTGCAAAGGTTTCCTGAGCCTTCAAAATGGTCTCTCAGTTTGGTTCGCTAGGCTACACAATCATGGGGAAGACTGCTGATCTGACAGTTGTCCAGAAGACAATCATTGACACCCTTCACAAGGAGGGTAAGCCCCAAACATTCATTGCCAAAGAAGCTGGCTGTTCACAGAGTGCTGTATCCAAGCATGTTAACAGAAAGTTGAGTGGAAGGAAAAAGTGCGGAAGAAAATGATGCACAACCAACCGAGAGAACCGCAGCCTTATGAGGATTGTCAAGCAAAATCGATTCAAGAATTTGGGTGAACTTCACAAGGAATGAACTGAGGCTGGGGTCAAGGCATCAAGAGCCACCACACACAGACGTGTCAAGGAATTTGGCTACAGTTGTCGTATTCCTCTTGTTAAGCCACTCCTGAACCACAGACAACGTCAGAGGTGTCTTACCTGGGCTAAGGAGAAGAACGTCTCGGTTACGTATGTAACCCTCGTTCCCTGAGGGAGGGAACGGAGACGTCACGTCGGATGACCGACGAAATTGGGATCTCGCCAGAGAGACCAATCCACTTCGAGTGTAACTAAACGAGCCAATGGACATTGGCATGCGATTATTGCATCCAGCTGCCGCTGATCACAGCGTGAGCATAAGAGGCAGCTGATGCACCGCATCAATTATGTTTTCGCTGAGGAGCCGAGCCGGCGACCCGGCAGCTCAGCGGTGGTACAGCGACTGTGGCGACGGGACGTGACGTCTCCGTTCCCTCCCTCAGGGAACGAGGGTTACATACGTAACCGAGACGTTCCCCTTTCAGTCGGTCACTCCGAGTCACGTCGGATGACCGACGAAATTGGGATCCCTACCAAAGCGCCACAGGAGCTGCCCCTTCCAGTGCCCTGTGTAGGGCTCCTGACCCTTCCTATAAAGGCAGACGAAAGGACCGGGCTCTACACAGGGAAGGTCAACTACTGGTGTTCCTTGAGCAACCCAAACAGTAGGACTAGGATAACACTGGAAAGCGTGCCCTTCCACTTGGAAGAGGCACACTGCGGAGTCACCTCCTCCCAAAGGGGGTTTAAGTGACATTCAAACATGTGAAGTAACCCAGAGGGCCCTTTTGCACATGGAAGTCTCTGAGATGGCTCAGGCTGCATCTTTAGAGATGGCAGAACGTGGTCCGCCAGGGGAAACACGGCTCCAATAAGAATACCGTGGAATACACATATGGGATCCCGACAGGGTCTCTCATATGGGCACTAGCCTCGCACCAGATTTCAAGAATTCATTGGCTGAAGGCCTGGCGCTGGACGCCCCGCCGCGTCCGGACGCCGGAGTGCTGGAGGACTCAACAGGGTTTGCCTGGTTAAGGAACTCTCTGGAGAATTAGGCGTAAGGACGCCGCAAGCCGACTCTGAGCCGGCCCTCTCAGTGCCACTACCCGTTTGAGGTGAGAACACAGGAGGAAACCGGTTCGACACGTAGGCTATAAAACCTAGCGAACGTGTTGGGAGTCGCCCAACCCGCAGCTCTACAGATGTCTGCTAGCGAGGCACCACGAGCCAGCGCCCAGGACGATCCGACACCCCTAGTGGAGTGAGCACGCAACCTGAGCGGGCAGGGCACACCTTGTGCTTCATAGGCCAAGGTGATGGCATCCACTATCCAGTGGGCCATCCTCTGCTTGGAGACAGCCTTCCCCTTCTGCTGTCCTCCGTAACAGACAAAGAGCTGTTCTGAGGTCCTGAAGCTCTGAGTTCTATCCACGTACTGACGCAGTGCGCGTACAGGACAGAGCAAAGCTAGGGCTGGGTCTGCCTCCTCCAGGGGCAGCGCTTGCAGGCTCACTACCTGGTCCCTGAAGGGCGTGGTAGGAACCTTGGGCACATAGCCGGGCCGGGGCCTCAGTGTTGCACTGGAGTCAGCCGGCCCAAACTCAAGGCACGACTCGTCGACCGAAAATGCCTGCAGGTCCCCCACCCTCTTGATTGAGGCCAATGCAGTCAGGAGTAGGGTTTTCATAGAAAGAAACTTCAACTCGACTGACTGCAATGGCTCAAAGGGGGCAGTTTGTAGGGCTCTTAGCACCAAAGCCAAATCCCAAGAGGGAAGGGAGGGAGGCCTCAGAGGATTTAACCTCCTGGCCCCCCTAAGAAACCTGACGACCAGATCGTGCTTCCCCACCGACCTCCCCTCTATGGGGTCGTGGTGGGCAGAAATAGCAGCAACATATACCTTAAGGGTGGAGGGGGACAGCCTACGCTCCAACCCTTCTTGCAAAAAGGAAAGCACGGCTCTGATCGAACATCTCCGGGGGTCCTCCTGGTAAGAGGAACACCACTCGACAAACAGGTTCCACTTCAGCGCATAGGCCCGTCTTGTGGACGGTGCTCGTGCTGAAGCGATAGTGAGCGCTACCTCCTGGGGCAGGTCACCTAGAACCTCCGCGTCCCGTCCAGGGACCACACATGAAGTTTCCACAAGTCTGGACGCGGGTGCCAGAGGGTGCCCCGTCTCTTGAGAAAGCAGATCCTTCCTCAGAGGAATCGGCCAGGGAGGGGCTGTCGCGAGGAGCATGAGTTCCGGGAACCAGGTCCTGTTGGGCCAATATGGAGCCACTAACAGGACCTGCTCCTCGTCCTCCCTGATCTTGCACAGCGTCTGTGCTAGCAGGCTCACTGGGGGAAACGCATACTTGCGCAAGCCCTGGGGCCAGCTGTGTGCCAGTGCATCCGTGCCGAGCGTTGCCTCGGACAGGGAGTAGAACCACTGGCAGTGGGTGGTTTCCGGAGATGCAAACAGGTCTACCTGAGCAACTCCGAACCGACTCCAAATCAGCTGGACCGCCTGGGGATGGAGTCTCCACTCCCCAGGAAGTGCCGCTCGAGACAGCTCGTCGGCCGCCTGATTGAACACTCCGGGGATGTGGATGGCACGAAGGGACCTCAGATGCTTCTGACTCCAGAGGAGGAGGTGGCGGGCGAGTTGCGACATGCGACGGGAGCGCAAACCGCCTTGCCGGTTGATATACGCAACGGTCGCAGTGTTGTCCGTACGGACCAGAACGTCCCTGCCCCGAAGGCGCCCTCTGAGGCGGCACAGGGCAAGACGTACTGCCAGCAACTCGAGGCAATTGATATGCCAACGCAAAAGGGGGCCCGTCCAAACCCCTGATACTGCGTGCCCGTTGTACGTGGCACCCCAGCCGGTGGCTGAGGCATCCGTGAATACCACAGCATGCCTGGATACCTGCTCCAGGGGCACTCCTGCCCGAAGGAACGAGGGATCTGACCACGGGCTGAAGGTCTTGCGGCAGGCCGGTGTAATCTGAACCCGGTGAGTACCGCGTTTCCACGCCCACCTCGGGATTCGGCCATGGAGCCAGTGCTGAAGCGGTCTCATATGGAGCAGACCGAGCGGAACTATGGCCGCAGCTGCAGCCATATGCCCCAGGAGCCTCTGAAAGAGTTTCAGTGGGACCGCTGTCCTGCCTGATAAAGTCTTGAGGCAGTTCAGCACCGACTGAGCACGTTCCTGGGTGAGGCGTGCTGTCTGGTTGACCGAATCCAACTCCATGCCGAGAAAAGAGATCCTCTGCGTTGGCACGAGTTTGCTCTTTTCCCAATTGACCCGAAGGCCCAACTGGCTGAGGTGCCTGAGCACCAGGTCCCTGTGTGCGCACAACAGCTCTCGAGACTGTGCAATTATGAGCCAGTCGTCGAGGTAGTTGAGAATGCGCACACCCTGTTCTCTCAGGGGAACAAGGGCCGCCTCTGCGACTTTGGTGAAGACACGAGGCGAGAGGGACAGCCCGAAGGGCAGAACCTTGTACTGATATGCCCGACCTTCGAACGCGAATCGCAGGAATGGCCTGTGCCGCGGAAGAATCGAAACATGAAAGTACGCGTCCTTCAGGTCGATCGCTGCAAACCAATCTAGGGGACGGACGCATCCAAAAATGCGTTTCTGCGTCAACATCTTGAACGGCATCTTGTGAAGTGCACGGTTCAAAACTCGCAGATCCAAGATCGGTCGTAACCCACCGCTTTTCTTGGGCACAATGAAGTAAGGGCTGTAAAACCCCGACCTCATATCGGCTGGAGGGACCGGCTCTATTGCATCCTTCGCCAGTAGGACTGCAATCTCCGCGAGCAAGACAGGGGCATCGACGGCTTTGACTGAAGTGAACCGGATGCCCCTGAACTTGGGGGGACGCCGGGCGAACTGAATCGCATAGCCGAGTCTGATGGTCCGCAGGAGCCACCGGGACGGGCTGGGGAGCGCTAACCAGGCTCCGAGAGACCGCACCAGCGGGGCCAACGGGCCCACCGACATGCCCGCGGTGGGGCAGCGAGGTGGAACACAGGGACCGGCCCCAGGGCCTGTGACGGCCTGGCCTGTGACGGCAGGGGGCGGGGTCTGGGTGTGTAGTGTAGCACTCACCTGATTTCTCCTCGCGTGGGAGGAGACACAGGAACCCGGCTTGAGGCTTGTGACAGCCCGGCGTTTGACGACTTGAAGCGGGGACTGGAGTGCTACTGCCCTTACCTGGTTCCACGAATGGGCAGGAGGGGTGCTCTTGGGCAACCACCCGCTGCCTGCTGGCGAGAGAGGAGGAGGGAAGCGATCCTGTGATGCACGGATCACCACTCTCCTCCTCTTGAGACCCGGAGATTGAGGAGACCGCTCTTTACTGATGTTTTGGGTACCGCTGGCTGCTGGGCCAGCGGCGGAACAAAATGAACAAAAGATACTCCACCCGGCCCTCCTCCGGGGGAGGGAGTGGTGCAGTCACCATCTCCCGATGAGCAGTCTCCTCCATCTCTGGGTCGACCGTCCCAGGGCCTCTTGCACTTGCGCTTGCCGCCAGGTTTGGCGGGGGCCTGGACGGGCTGGGCGTCCTGCCTGCGACCGGCTCCACGACGCTGCCTGGTGAAGGCTGCTGCGGCTGCGCGGGAGCGGGGGCGGCCGCAGGGGGGCGCCCACGGCGACGAGCAGGCTGAGTGGCTGCAGCCGGAGTGGAAGCAGCAGGTTTCCTCCGGCGCATGATGTGTTTGCCTCAGTCTGCTTCTGGGCTGCCGAGAACTGCTGGGCAAAGCTCTCGACAGCGTCGCCGAAAGGGCCGGTCTGTGACACGGGAGCATTCAGGAACTGTACCTTCTCCTGCTCCTTCATGTCAGCGAGACACAGCCAGAGATGGCGCTCCTGGACATCGCACGACCCAGAGACTGTGCGGTCACCTTCGTCACTCGTAGCGCGAGGTCCGTCGCAGCACGCAGCTCATGTAGAACCGCCAGGTCGTGACCACCCTCGTGCAGGTCTTTCAGTGCTTTGGCCTGGTGGACCTGCAGCAACGCCATAGCGTGGAGGGCGGAAACCGCCTCCCCACAGGCTCTATAAGCACTGCCAGTTAGACCTGACGAATACTTAGAGGCCCGTGAGGGGAGACACGGATCACCCCGCAGGGTGGAAGCGGCTGTTGGACACAGTTGCATGGCCACAGACCGTTCCACCGAGGGGATGCCCGCATACCCCAAAGCGGCTCCACCATCGAGGGTGGTGAGAGCGGAAGACCTACAAGATGTGTTTCGGGCAGTGAAAGGTGCCCTCCACAATCTTGTCAGCTCCTCATGCACTTCCGGAAAGAATGGCACCGGAGGGGGGCGCTGAGAACCAGCGCCACCCCCACCGAGGAACCACTCGCCCAGCCTCGAAGGATCGGGACACGGTGGCTTTTTAGGATTCCACACGAGCCCGACATTCTCGGCGGCCCGGGAAAGCATAGCCGTCATCTCTGGGTCTGGCACGGACAACGCTACCACACCCGAAGGGGGCAACGCAGCCGGGTCGTCATCCCCGGAGAGAGAGGGCCCGCCCTCCGATGCAGTGATCGACATCTGGTCGTCAGAGGGGGCACCGAAGGAAACGCGTGGCCAGCGCGCTCCTTCGGCAGCTCCACCGGCTGCGGAGTGCTTGAGGGGTGAGGAGCTCCACTTGGGGAAGCCCTCACCGTAATCCTCAAATCACCTCTAACTCCACCGGATCCAGTGTGCACGCCGGATCACGGCAGGCAGAGGGACTCTGCCATGTTTGACATAGCAGAGTCGCACTCCGAGATGGTCATGTCCCCGCAAGAAGAACATGAACCATCCACGAAAGCCACCTCAGCGTGCTGAATGCCCAGACACGTGAGGAAGCGATCGTGACCGTCCTGAGGCGCCAGGAAACGACCACACCCAGAAACGCACGGGTGAAAAGACATCTTTAAAAAGACGCGATCACCCGTGTTGCTCTTTTAGAGAAATTGCTCTTTCAGAGAAATGCTCTTTTAGTGCTGAAGCACGCAGGGGAGCTGGTCACCGCACACTCCTAGTGTGGCTGTCAGCAGGAAGACGATCTTTCTCTCCCGGACACCGTGACCACCGCTGCCGCGCCGTAACGCCCGCACTCGCTCGCAGAACACTCTCTTGGAAGGGAGAGCAGTAGCTTTAACCACTACCGCTCGGCTCCGAAGCGAAAGGATAATTGATGCGGTGCATCAGCTGCCTCTTATGCTCACGCTGTGATCAGCGGCAGCTGGATGCAATAATCGCATGCCAATGTCCATTGGCTCGTTTAGTTACACTCGAAGTGGATTGGTCTCTCTGGCGAGATCCCAATTTCGTCGGTCATCCGACGTGACTCGGAGTGACCGACTGAAAGGGGAACTGGACTGTTGCCCAGTGGTCCAAAGTCCTCTTTTCAGATGAGAGCAAGTTTTGTATTTCATTTGGAAACCAAGGTCCTAGAGTCTGGAGGAAGGGTGGAGAAGCTCATAGCCCAAGTTGCTTGAAGTCCAGTGTTAAGTTTCCACAGTCTGTGATGATTTGGGGTGCAATGTCATCTGCTGGTGTTGGTCCATTGTGTTTTTTGAAAACCAAAGTCACTGCACCCGTTTACCAAGAAATTTTGGAGCACTTCATGCTTCCTTCTGCTGACCAGCTTTTTAAAGATGCTGATTTCATTTTCCAGCAGGATTTGGCACCTGCCCACACTGCCAAAAGCACCAAAAGTTGGTTAAATGACCATGGTGTTGGTGTGCTTGACTGGCCAGCAAACTCACCAGACCTGAACCCCATAGAGAATCTATGGGGTATTGTCAAGAGGAAAATGAGAAACAAGAGACCAAAAAATGCAGATGAACTGAAGGCCACTGTCAAAGAAACCTGGGCTTCCATACCACCTCAGCAGTGCCACAAACTGATCACCTCCATGACACACCGAATTGAGGCAGTAATTAAAGCAAAAGGAGCCCCTACCAAGTATTGAGTACGTATACAGTAAATGAATATACTTTCCAGAAGGCCAACAATTCACTAAAAATGTTTTTTTTTAATTTTTTTTTTTTTTTTATTGGTCTTATGAAGTATTCTAATTTGTTGAGATTGTGAATTGGTGGGTTTTTGTTAAATGTGAGCCAAAATCATCACGATTAAAAGAACCAAAGACTTAAACTACTTCAGTCTGTGTGCATTGAATTTATTTAATACACGATTTTCACAATTTGAGTTGAATTACTGAAATAAATGAACTTTTCCACAACATTCTAATTTATTGAGATGCACCTGTATATTTATATTTCGTTTTATTTCAGTTCTAGTTTAATTAATTAAAATGCTTTTTCATTATATAGTATTAGTTGTAGTATGTATTGATATTTTGAATTAGCTTTTAATTTATTTTTTATTATTATTTTCTCTTAGGTTTCATTTTAATATAGTTTAAGTTTTAGCAATCATGTTGGGCATTTGTCATTTTTATTATATATATATAGCTTTCATTTATTTGAATTCCAGTTTTAGTAATTTTAATACTTCAACTTATTTTATTTTCAGTTAGTTGTCAAAATATAAGTTTTTAATCTAGCATTATTTGATGTTATTCCAACTTTATTTAAGAGAAACTTCACTTAATGAAAATGTTTTCCTTATATAGTATTATTTATATCATTTAGTAGGATTTTGAATTAGTTTTTAATTTAATATTTTTATTCTTCATTTTAATTCCAGTTTTAGTATTTTTTAATACTTTAACATTTTATTTTAGTTAACTGCCAAAGGTTAAGTTTTTATAGATTATTTATATTTTATTGTATTTCAGCTTTATTTCAATTAACAAAAATGTTTTTTTCCTATAGTTATTGTTTTACAAAGCACTGGAAATAGCCAATTCAAAAGAAGCTTGCAAGCACTTTTTACCTTTCACAAAAGCAATATCTTCCTGATGAAATATTTTAAAGCAGATCAAAACTAGAAAATCGTATGTTCACTTTTTTTACATTAAATTTAAGAATTTTTCATGAATCCTGTAAAAATTAAAAGCTATTTTGTAGTGCACCTGTTTATGAATAGACATGTGATGTGATGATTATAATATATATATTATTTTCTGTCATGATGTAATAGAGGTGAAGGGTTTCAGGGTTTGTGGTTGGAGATCTGTGCTCAGCACCTTCATAAACATTTAAACAGCACTGGAAGGTGAACCACAAGATGGTGTGACTTTACAATGACCCTCCAGTGCTGTGCTTTCTGGGTTCAGGACACCAAATCCATGCAACTCCATCATTAGTCTTCTCTCTTCTGCCACATATTCTAGGTTCAGATTTGTGAACAAACATAATGCCTTCATTTTAGATTATTTGTTTTTTGGTGTTTTATGGAAGTAAATATAAATGGAAGTGTTTTATGGAAGTAATTTTTGATTCATAATTCATTCCACAAATGTTTTTTGCAGCTGTTTTAGTTTCTATTGAGTTATTTTATCTCAGAAGAAGATTTTGATTCCTCATGACATGAACCCTTTGATGTTAATTCACTTTTGCTATTGCTTGCGTAATAGAAATCATGTCTTTATATGTCCAGAACCGCTGCTGTTCCTTCAGGATGTGCAAACCAATCTTAGTGGGTTTTAATTCACACCATGCATAAAATATTTGAGTGCATCATGAGTATATTTTAACATGAAAACAATGTGTTTGGCGTTTGAGCTGTTTAAAGTTCTTGTCTGCATTACAAGCCCTTTGTTCAGGACTTAATGTACAAAAGAGAAAAGATGAATGAATCACAGTTTACTGACATTGTGACCTTGCCATTTCTGGCAATTATGTGCGAGGCGGCGAGCTTAATTTAATCGAAACAATGCACCTTCATTAGCAGACAAATCAAAAGGCCTCTTGTTCTAATCAAATTCTCCACAATAATGTGATTAGGAGGAAAAAAGAAGCCATTGACAACAATCACTTCCCCTCTAGAGCCGCTGGTTCCAATCATTCAAACAGATAAGGGATACCTGCAAAGTTGGGAAGTAAAGCTAGACAATAGAAACATTTTGTAGCTTTGAAAAGGCCATATGGTAATCAGACGCTCGACATCTCCTCAGTAATCAGCTTGATGAATGATGATATTAAGAAAACTAAACATGATGTATAAAGCTTTGCATAACAATGTTTGACAAAATTCAGCATTTAAGAATCGGTTTCCATTCAAACCATGTGTTGGAAAATGAATTGCAGTAATGAATAACAGGAAGAAGAATTTATTGCATCTGCAATTTAAAGAATGTAAATAGTCACAAAACAGATGTTCATACATTGCGAGTATGATGATAATATTTGTAATATGAATTCATAATGAGAAAATATGTATTATTACACATGCAGCTCCTATATAAAATTGTTTGTAATGAATTCAATTTATATTCTACTTCAAATACAAATACTGTATCATTTTTGTGATGCAAATTGAATTTCACTTCCAGTTTTTTAATTGAATTGTAGTTTACCAACACACTCTAATGCCCCCCCCCCCAAAAAAACAAAAGTATTTTAAAATATTAAAATACTTTTGTTAATTGAAATAAAGCTGAAATAAAATAAAATATAAATATTGAATGAAAAAACAATTTTCAGTTCTAAATTATTTAAATTCTAATTTGCATTAAGTTATGAAAAATCTGAAAAAAAGTGAACTAAAACTGAAATAAAAATAAATTAAACATAATATTTAAAATAAATAAAAACTAATAAAAACACAAGATACACTGGGGAAAAAAATATGGTAACTTAAAAAATGTGTTTCATGTGGTAACATCTAAACTAATTGATTTTATTCACATAAAAATGTTATTTAACATTACTGAATCAACCTAAATATATTAGGTTACACCAACAAAACTAAATTTAAGGGTGAGATCAGATAATATAACAATTGCAGGTTACCACATTTTACAGTGTATTAGATACAAAATCTATGAAAAATATAACTAAAATGAAAACTGAAAGTGTTATCGTTGTTATATTTCATGCCAATGTATTTCGTTAATTGTGTTTTCGTATCAATCAAACTGTACAAATTCGTAAAGTTACGCTTTCGCTTTCTCATGAGATGGGCTTTGAGTCAGGGTTATTGTTAACTAAAACTAAAACTATTAAAATATTTTTGTTAATTGAAATAAAACTGAAATATCAAAATGTAAATATTAGATGAACTACTTAAATTTATTTCAGTTCTACTTTTCATTTAGTTTAAGTTAAAGCGCTAAATTCCTATCTGGAAATTAATAATTAAAATTTAACTACAACCAAAAGTGAAATAAAAAATGAATTAAACTCTAATAGCAATACTTAAAAACTAATAATAAAAACAGCATATATATAAAAATGACTAAAAATGTAACTTTAATGAAAACTGAAAGTTTATGTTGTAGTAATCAAATTTTACAAATTCAGATGAAATCGCCACATCATAAAATAGTTACATTTTCTCATGAGATGGGGTTTGAATCAGGGTTATTATTATTATTGTTGACTATTAAAATATTTTTTGGTAATTGAAATAAAGCTGTTATAATAAAATATAAATATTAGATGAAGAGCTTAAACTTATTTCAGTTCTAATTTTCATTTAGTTTAAGTTGAAGTGCAAAATTCCTATCTGGAAAAAAAAATAAAATAAAAAAAATAAAATAAAATGTAACTACAGCCAAAACTGAAATAAAATAAACTGTAACGGTAATACTCAAAAACTAATAAAATAGCACATATAAAAAATGACTAAAAATACAACAAAAATGAAAACTGGAAGTATAAAAATAAAAGCTAATTAAAAAATATAATATTTACTGAAACAACACTGGTTGGAATTTACAAGATAAAATTGTAAACTCTTCCACACACAACTGTTTTTTATAGTCATTGTGTCCCGTTGGGTTTGTTTTTTCATGATTTGCTACAAAAACCTGTTTCCTTGACAACATATGGTGTACGTGGCAGAGCCTTGAGGTGTTTCCTCTGACTACACATGTTGTTAATGTGTGAAGACGAGTTTCACGGGCCCGACAGTGACACTTCACTACATGCACGTCAGGTGTTATCTGCAGCACAGTGTCTGTCTGCAGGAGGATGATAACTGGAGAGTGATGTCTCAGAGAGATTTCACCTGCTTCTAGAGCTTAAGATCAGACTTTGCTTCACTTCTCTTTTTTTATTTGATATTTTCCCTCCTATTTTCTTTTATTGTCATGATTCATTGATATCCGTTCAGGTCCCTCCTTCTGCCGGGGTTTTTTATTTTATTTTTTTTTCTCATCTTCAGTTTGGCTCTCCGCCCCCTCGGCTCTGCTCTCATCTGTTCTCAGTAAGAAGATGTAGGCACTTTGAATGATGTTGCCGGCAGAGCTGTGTGTCCAGCGCGGTCAGCGGTCACAGCATGACCTGACCCAGTCAGCATGATGAACTTGGAGGGACTCGAGATGATTGCGGTCCTGGTTGTGGTTGTTGTCTTTGTTAAGGTTCTGGAGCAGTTTGGACTTTTAGAGGCGAGCTATGATGGTAAGAACAGAGAAGCTTTCTTTATGCTTTTTATCTATCAAAGAATTGGGGCCTGAGGACAGAATCTGTTGTGTAAAGGTTTAAAACGTTTTTACTAAGTAAAGACTTGAATTTCTGTTCTTTATTGCTGTGTTTTCTAAGCTATAATCATAAATAAAGAATGTTTAACAGGAACATTCAAGCAAATGATTTTGTGAAATGTATCTTTAGGTTTATGTAGATCTGGTGATTATTAGTTCTCATGAATTTGGACTCTGAATACAAGTTCAAAGAATAGAAACAGTTTTATCTTGTATATATTTGTCAGTATGGTTTTCAGTTAATTATATGTTTGTTTTTATTGATTAAATTAAATTAAATTAAATTAAATTATAATAGTAATGCTAATTTAGTGTTCATGTGTGTTTGTGTGACAAAGCTTACCTTTGTGAAAAAGAAGTACACTTATATCAGTAATATACTTTAAAAGAATATACTTAAGTGTAAACTGAATGTGATGTTTTTGGACACTTAATTGCATGTTAATTTCAAATAAATGAAAATGTATTGTAATTTAAATTGATATTAAATGCAATTAGCTGAACTTGAGCTAAGTAGGACTTAAGTACATATTTATATGTTGTTTCATAATTACTTCTATTGTTTATGAAATATGGTTAAAGTACTGCTGAATGTACTGACAAGCATTTATGATAAACTGGAATATACTTTAATGTCATTTCTATGCCATTCTAACTTGTATGTCATGTTTAAATATATTTGTAATGATGAAGTTGTAATTTTGTACATTTAAAATATATGAACTTTAAATGTGATATCAAACAACAGACTACATATAAAATTATAATCAAGTACTTTACATTTGCTTTAGTATGCCAGTCAACACATCAAATAAGTGTACGTATTTAATCATGATAAAAGATTATTAAAGCAATGATTTAAAATGTACTTTAAAAAAATGATTACAAAGTGCATTTTTAAGTGTAGTTTAGAAACACTTTACTTGTTTCTTGTACTTTAACTATGTTAAGAAACAGTTGTGAAAGTCTCTTTAAGTATACTTAAGTGGCCTTTTATTTCATTAATATTATATTATTTGCAAGTACAGATTGTGTGTGTGTGTGTTTAAAAAAAAACTTTTAACTTTTAAAACTTTTTTAAACTTTTGACTTCACTTTAAGATTTGAAGTACCCTACAGGTGCACATTCAATACAATTAAGCACACTTCTTTTTCACGAGGGTAAGATGGAGAAAGTTTAGTGTACTGAATTTTAAAGTTTGTGTACTGAAGTGTTTTAGATCAATTATGCATAATTTAACTCATGAATTATGAAAGTTATTTAGAGAAATTGAACTGATAAAGGATTGTTATCAGTTTATTGCTTTGTAAATAAAATTACCAGTTGTAAGAGACTCTGAAATAGTGTTTAATTTCGCTGACAATGAATATATGTTCAAATATTGCATAACAAAGCAATATATTGCTTTCAGGCTTTAAAAACCTGTTGACAAAAAATATCTGATGTAAGTATGATTCTCATGATGAGCAAAATCCCACCAAACTACAAGGCAGCTGGTTTTCTGTCATTTTGAAAGTCTACTCTGGTTTACTGGTTTACCTTCGAGGTCAGCATTGTGTTATATTGACTGTCATTACAGTCTGGGCTCATTTCTAACCTATGTGGACAGAGTATCACTCTGGCTGTGTGATTCAGTTTGTCTCTGCCCTATTTTTAATTGCTATATTAGATCAGTCTGTTAACGTCTCGGTTACGTACGTAACCCTCATTTCCTGATGGAGGGAACGGAGACGTTATGTCGTGACGACATAGGGGAATTACTTGGAAGCCCCAATCATCTCTGACTTTAAGAGAAAACGCCAATGAATATTGTAATAATAATACGAGGGTTACGTACAGTGGGGCAAAAAAGTATTTAGTCAGCCACCAATTGTGCAAGTTCTCCCACTTAAAAAGATGAGAGAGGCCTGTAATTTTCATCATAGGTATACCTCAACTATGAGAGACAAAATGAGAAAAAAAAATCCAGAAAATCACATTGTATGATTTTTAAAGAATTTATTTGCAAATTATGGTGGAAAATAAGTATTTGGTCAATAACAAAATTTCATCTCAATACTTTGTTATATACCCTTTGTTGGCAATGACAGAGGTCAAACGTTTTCTGTAAGTCTTCACAAGGTTTTCACACACTGTTGCTGGTATTTTGTCCTCTAGAGCAGTAATGTTTTGGGGCTGTCGCTGGGCAAAACGGACTTTCAACTCACTCCAAAGATTTTCGATGGGGTTGAGATCTGGAGACTGGCTAGGCCACTCCAGGACCTTGAAATGCTTCTTACGAACCCACTCCTTCGTTGCCCGGGCGGTGTGTTTGGGATCATTGTCATGCTGAAAGACCCAGCCACGTTTCATCTTCAATGCCCTTGCTGATGGAAGGAGGTTTTCACTCAAAATCTCACGATACATGGCCCCATTCATTCTTTCGTTTACACGGATCAGTCGTCCTGGTCCCTTTGCAGAAAAACAGCCCCAAAGCATGATGTTTCTACCCCCATGCTTCACAGTAGGTATGGTGTTCTTTGGATGCAACTCAGCATTCTTTCTCCTCCAAACATGACAAGTTGAGTTTTTACCAAAAAGTTCTATTTTGGTTTCATCATTCTCCCAATCCTCTTCTGGATCATCCAAATGCTCTCTAGCAAACTTCAGTCGGGCCCGGACATGTACTGGTTTAAGCAGGGGGACACGTCTGGCACTGCAGGATTTGAGTCCCTGGCGGCGCAGTGTGTTATTGATGGTAGCCTTTGTTACTTTGGTCCCAGCTCTCTGCAGGTCATTCACTGACTGGGGTGAGATCTTGCGTGGAGCCCCAGATCGAGGGAGATTATCAGTGGTCTTGTATGTCTTCCATTTTCTAATAATTGCTCCCACAGTTGATTTCTTCACACCAAGCTGCTTACCTATTGCAGATTCAGTCTTCCCAGCCTGGTGCAGGTCTACAATTTTGTTTCTGGTGTCCTTTGACAGCTCTTTGGTCTTGGCCATGGTGGAGTTTGGAGTTGGACTGTTTGAGGTTGTGGACAGGTGTCTTTTATACTGATATCGAGTTCAAACAGATGCCATTAATACAGGTAACGAGTGGAGGACAGAGGAGCCTCTTAAAGAAGAAGTTACAGGTCTGTGAGAGCCAGAAATCTTGCTTGTTTGTAAGTGACCAAATACTTATTTTATCGAGGAATTTACCAATAAATTCTTTAAAAATCCTACAATGTGATTTTCTGGATTTTTTTTCTCATTTTGTCTCTCATAGTTGAGGTATACCTATGATGAAAATTACAGGCCTCTCTCATCTTTTTAAGTGGGAGAACTTGCACAATTGGTGGCTGCCTAAATACTTTTTTGCCCCACTGTACGTAACCGAGACGTTCCCTATCTGTCGGTCACTACGAGTTACGTCGTGACGACATAGGGGTCCTATGGAAAGCGCCACAACCTGAACCCCGTCACAACCATATAGCATAGCAAATGTTGGCAAGCAACCGCGTGTCAGACAAATGCTATGCAAAGGTCGTAACCTTCCCACCGCCCCAGCGCAAATTCGCTGACCTTGGTACCACGCAGGGACCACAGGTGAGTACATTGCTGCTGGAAATAGCCAAGCCACTGTTCCTTTCCCCACAGAAATTCTCAACAGAAGGGATTTCTACCTTCTGTTCATACTCTTCCAAGGTGGAGGGTGACAGCCTACGCTCCAACCCTGCTTGCAGGACAGAAAGCACTATTCCAATCGTGCATGTTCGGGGGTCTTCTCAGCGAGAAGAACACCAGTTTGCGAACAGACTTCATATAGGGCGTAGGCTTGCCTCGTAGAGGGAGTCTGCCGTGTCTCATCCAGGAGCCACACATGGAGGCTCCAAGAAGTGGATGCGGGTGCCGCATGGTGCCAGACCCCTGAGAAAGGAGATCCTTCCTCAGAGGGATGCGCCAGGAGGGGCTGCCGCGAGGAGCGTGAGTTCTGAAAGCCAGGTACGGGTGGGCCAAAGAGGTGCAACCGGCAGGACCTGTTCCTCGTCCTCGCTGACTTTGCACAGTGTTCGTGCGAGAAGGCTCACTGGGGAACGCATGCCTGCGTGAAGACCAAGGCCAGCTGTGCGCCAGTGCGTCTAAGCCGAGGGGCCCTCGGTCAGGTCCAGAACCCCGAGGCTGCCTGCCCGTTGCATGTAGCGCACCAGCCCACACTGGAGGCATCCATCGTGACAACGACATGCTGACACTTGTTCTAAGGGCACCCCGAACCGTAGAAAGACAAGGTCCGTCCAGGGGCTACATGAGCAGTAACACGTTGGCGTGACGGTCACGCAAACTGTACCACGGCGCCATGCCCATCTCGGAACTCGGGAGTGTAACCAGTGCTGAAGTGGTCTCATATGAAGCAATCCGAGCAGCGAGACTGCCGAGCACAGTTCAACCTCGGGTTGGTACTACCCTCGTGCATTTTAATGCCTTGGCTTGGTGTACTCACAGGATAGCCATGGCATGCCGAGCAGAGGCAGCTTGGCCCGCAGCGCTGTAAGCTTTGGCCGCGAGAGCGGCCGTCAGCTTATAGGCTTTGGACGGGAGACGAGGACAATTCCGCCAAGTGGCTGTGTTTTGCAGGCACAGGTGCACCGCAACCGCACTCTCCACCTGGGGAATGTCAACGTACCCCCTAGCCGCCCCGCCATCGAGGGTAGCGAGGATGGGGGAGACAAACGAGCCGCTTCTGGCCGTAAAAAGGGGCCGTCCACAACTTCATCAGCTCCTTGTGCACTTCCGGGAAGAAAGGGACCAGGGCAGGGCGTGGTCGCGAGCCACGGCCCGTGCCGAGGAGCCAATCATCTCGCCGCGAGGACTCGGGACTAAGAGGTGTGCACGCCTCCAGCCTGATGCTCGCGGCGGCCCGGGAAAGCACGGCCATCAACTCTGGGTCCGATTCGGCAGCGGCCGCGACACCCGAGGGGGGCAGCCCCGCCGAATCTTCATCCTCAGAGGACGATTGCCCATCCCCCGATGCTGCTATCGACATCTGATCCTATATCGGAGCGCCAAATGAAATGCTGAGCACGCTGTAAGATGGCACAGCAGAATCACCGGGGAGCCGCACAGAACAGCTGCTGCGGGAGGAGTGAAAGGTCCGTGGGGACTGGCCCGGCGGAAAGGCTCTCACTGTAACCCTCAGATCGCCCAGAGCACTAGCCGATGGTTCTCTGCTCGTAGCAGAGAAGCCAGTGCGGGTAGTGACAGAGGGAGCCCCTCCCACCCCCGTGAGGAGAGAGAGGCGCGATCGCAGCGCTGCCATGGTTACACGCTCAAAACGAACGCATAAACCATCCACGATTGCAGCTTCAGCGTGCTGGATGCCCAGACACTGAAGACAACGATGTAAACGATATTCTTTGTTGTATTTTCCTGTCAAAATAACGGAGTTCCTTTGGAATTCTTCAGCTTTTAAGAACTGCCGAGTTCCCTGGTAGTGGGCGGAACTAATGCGCAAACGACAATCTCATTGGCTGGCGCTCAGCTATTATCATCCCTGTTTTGATTTCAGCAAATCAATTCGAGCGAACGCAGACTATGTGATTAATATTCATGAACCCAGCAGCTTATTAAACCTTAGCGCGTTTTATATTGTTATTAGTAGTAGAACTCGTAGTAGTTTTGTTATCTTATAATTTTTTCCCCCTTTTTTTTTTATAGAAACACTAAATGACAAACAACATCTTAAGCACCACCACCAGTCCCAAGTTCAGTCAACATGACAAATATGCATTCATACTTGATTATTCTAATTACTAAAATTCTATCATATAATGCTAAATTATCATAATATCATATTATAATGCTTGACTGACTGATGCTAAGTGTCAATGGATAAATAGTGTAGATTAATGTACAATGTTTTATAATAGTTACTTTCGCAATAGTTACTTTCCCTGGTAATTAGTTACTTTTATAATGATGTAACTCAGTTACTAACTCAGTTACTATTTGTGAGAAGTAACTAGTAACTATAATTAATTACTTTTTTAAAGTAATGTGCCCAACACTGGTCACAACATAACTCGTAGTGAAAGACAGATAGGGAACTCAAGGTCTGTCATTGCTTTGAGCTTGAAGAATGCTTGACTTCCACAAACATTTCACAAACTACAGAGCATATGGTCTGTTTCTCATCACCTCTATTATTAACCTACACATCCATGTGAGTGGGTGATTGGTAATTGTCCCATCTTATGAGTGGACCTACAGGTTTCTATTGAGTTTGTCTTCTTTGACTATTCAGGAAAGATCAAAGTTCTAAACACAACTGACACTTGTCCTGTATTATTGATGGCAAATACATTGAGTCACTCCCTAGATTTTAAACATTAAAAAAAAAAAAATTACTATTATTATTTTTATAATAAAGTTGAATGTCTTATACACCAGACATTAGAAATCAAATGACATCACCAATAATCTTATTCATCATTCAGTTTAAGTGGAGGAACAGTTTAAGCAAACAATGGCTGATTATGCTAACATTAGGCATTAATTCTTTGATTTATAGTCTGTTAAGTGTGAAGCTAATTGGATGGTTGCAGTGTCAGCGCATTATTCAAATGAATGCAATGATGGCGGCGTTCCCAAGCCAAATGCATCAGCCTGCCAGAGCCAATAGTGTGGCATTTTCGCTTATTTATCATTAATATTTATTGCAATGTTGATATCACATTTCCTCTTCCTATATATCCACTTCAAGCGGTGTGGGTGGTTACCTTGTAAAGATTAGATTATATATGTTTTATGTATGTTAGAGCAGCAGGGTTATTATTGTTAACTAAAACTAAAACCATAAAAACATTTTCATTACCTGAAATAAAATAAACATGAACTTAAATTATATATAAATATAATATTAAATGATATTTTAAAACATCTTATTCTATTTCAGCTAGTTCCAAAGGCAATATTTCTCATTTTTGTTTAGTAGAAGTACTAAAATAACTAAAACTAGATCAATTAAAACTCTTTAAAAAAATAAAAAATAAAAATAAAAATGACACATTAAAAAAAAATAATAAAAAATGACAAAATTACTAAAACATTAACTAAAATTAAAATGAAAAATATAAAATATATTTTAAAAATAATTCAAAATATTCACTAAAATTATAATATATATGATTTTGCTAAATTGCATTGCAATTTTTTTTCCTTGCAAAGTAAACAAAACAGACACAAAAGCCCCATAAAAGCACCATAAAAGTAGCCTTCTGAAATGAACAGAATGCAACTTTTTCTAGTGAAAATATTAATTTTCCCAAGCTCTCATTTGCACATTAATGAGAGTTATTGAAATAAATTGTGACATCTGATTAGTGAACTCATTATATCTTTTGAGTCAGATTTATTCAATGAAGCAGGTTATTCAGTTCCAGTCTGAATGATTAATTCACAAGTCCGACTAATTCAATTTAACTCAATGACTCTCAATGGTTAATAGCTCACTACAAAGAAAAATGATCAGTTAATAACTTAAATTTCACTCATTTTATATTCTTTGATGTTAAATATGAAAATTAAAGTTGAAATGAATAGCGACTGAATTGGCATTTTAGGTGACCTATCCCTTTAACAGATGGTTGTCTTTAACTGGCCAAGAGGTTTTAGCAAGCAGTAAAATCTTTTATTTTAATTTATTTATTTTTAAAGACATTTATTCTGAATCTGAGTCTGGTGTTGTATTTTCTGGAGTAAATCTGTGCCCTCCCTGACTTGCAGTTAAAAATAGGTAGTTTACGCAGTTGGATGCAAATGGCTTCTTTCCCCCAAGTCACCTTGTCTCTGCTGGAGTGACAGTGAGTGACGGCAGTGTGCCACCGAACGACACAGGCATGATATCAGATGACATGAGAGCAGAGATGACGCTTCTGACAGGATCCCAAACAGAGCAAACACACTTCGGTGATGGCAGCAGACTGAAGTAGAAAGTGAGCAGTAAAGGGAACACGAGAACACTTTTGAAAAGAAGTGCACTTAAGCATTTTGAATGTGCACTTGTAGCATACTTTAAATCTTAAAAGTATATTTTAAAAAAACTGTTTGCATCTAATACTAATGATTTAAAAGGCTACTTAAAGAGTACTTAAAGCTAGACAATTTCATGACTGTTTCTTAACACACTTAAGTACATTTTTAAAAAGTGCACTTTGTAACAATGTAAAATTAAGTGTTACATTAAAGTTCAATTTAAATCATAATGTTTTAGTAATCTTTTGTCATGCTTTAAAGAAGTACGCTTAATTTGATGTGTTGAGTAACAAACTAAAGCACAAGTACTTCATTAGTGTTATTTGATGTTACATTTAAAGTTAATATATTTTAAATTTACTAAATTGCAATTACAAATATTTTAAAGTTTCAATAGAAATGACATTAAAGTTTATTTTAGTTTATCATAAATGCTTGTCAGTACATTCAGCAGTACTTTAACCATTTTTCAAAGACAATAGAAATAATTATGAAATTACCTATAAAGATGGACTTAAGTCCTACTTAAGCAAAAAGCACTCTGAAATTCAGCTAAATGCATTTAATATAAATTAAAACTATAATACATTTTCATGTAAATGCAATTAACATGCAATTAAGTGTCCAAAAACATTACATTCAGTTCACAGTTAAGTATATTCTTTTAAAGTGCATTATTTTCATAATAAGTATGCTAAAGTGTACTTCTTTTAAACAGGGGAAGTTAAAGTTAGGAAATGTGCAATAACACTCAAATGTTGATCACTGAAAACAGACTATTCTTCTTGATATTCTGTGATGACACTCTTTCAGAAGGGAGGAACAAACAAGTCAGTTCATGGCAGTGAAGTGAAGGATCGGTGCAGGAGGGGATTGAATAGGGTGGTGTTAGTCCATGTGTAAATCAGTGTGAAACCAAATGCTCACACACAGGCACCAATCAGTCACCCGTCAGGCCCGAGACCACTGCTCTCACGGCCATCTGCTGTCCTTCTGTGTGTACTGTACATCACGCTTTCAGACATATGCTGTTATGCCTACTATAGGAGACTCCATGATTGTCATTGAAAATGTAGATAATACTATCTGATATATTATCTGCACATTTAGGCATAAATAGTTGTTTGAATGTTTGAGAGGATCTTGTAGTAATATATTTCAGCCACTTGGTGGCATTACAACAATACAGTTGTTGCATGAGATTTGGTTAAATACTGATTTAATGCCTCTTAAGACTATAATCATGGCAGTCACTCCTCATCTCCTTTCCGATTCATTTCTAATGTCAATTTCACAATATGTCCTAAAGCCTGAAATAACTGCAAGGTAATACAGGGAAAAATAGGTGGAAGATGATGATGCCTTGGCATATTTGATGTGTTAGCATAAACTACAATTTCACAGCATAAATTTCATTTTAGGATCATGGGTTTGACTTGCAGACTAGGATTTTAATTAGGTAATCGGTTTTCAACCACAAGGCTGTTCTCCAAAAAAGCAAAACAAATAAACAAACTACTTCTACCCAACAGTGTTATTTTAGGATAATTTTATTTCATTAATATTTAGATTTTTTGTATATTTTCCATTTTACTTTCTTTTATGCTAATATTTTTCTTTTCAGTTAACATTTATGCTGTTTCAAGTAACTTTTTTATAATTATATCCTGTTTTATTTTATTGTGCTCACACAGATTCTGTCACAATAATAAACCATAGGTGTGACACTCTCTCTCTCTGCGTGTGTGCGTGCGTGTGTGTGTGTGTGTGTGTGTGTGTGTGTGTGTGTGTGTGTGTGTGTGTATGTATGTGTGTGTGAATGTGGGCGCAGGTGCGTGTTTTAGTCCAGGTTGGATGCTGTGACTGAAACCAAATGAAAGCGGGATGAGAAAATTAGAAAAATAATCCTGTTAACAGAAGGAAGTTTGGTTTCACATGTTGAGCATAACTGCAGTTTTAATGCAAAACTACGGAAATGTGCTTTTATCATTCATGTTTGATTTTTACAACAATGCTCTTAACCTCAGGTTGATCCGGGATGACTGTTCTTTCCATTAGATTAAAAGATCTAAGTTAAATATCACATAATTTACTGTAGGAGCGTATATTGGCAGGTCATTTATATTGTCAGACCAAATCAAAACTCATCACATTTTGTGTACATTTATTTTTTTATAGGCTTCCAGTGTATTTCTGGCACTTGTGGATAAATGTCATTCAAAAGCCTTGTGCTTGTCACATCGACTCTTGTATTTCAGAGACGCTTGAGTCTCTTTCTTCTTCATTTGCTGCAGGCTGCTTGTTAAATGTGCACTCATGCCAGAATAGATCAAGTTATTAGCTTCTGGTGTGAGGAAAATTATTGATGTTGATAGAAACGTTTCATGTTGCATGTTTTTTCAGCTTCTCTTCATTAAATTATAATAACTTTTAATTGTATTATTTATTTCTTCCATGTTCAGTTACTTGGAACCAATCAAAAAAGTCACATAACCTTAATCAAGAAAAGCCCACAAATGAAGAAGTTTGCAATTCAAAGACATTATTGTGACAGATGAGGAGTTTTAGAAGTTTTAGAAGTCAGTATTTTCAGTAGCCTATATGCTAGTTTTATTTCCACTTCCTTTTCAAGTCTATCACTGACTTTCATATAATAATAATTAATTGCACTAAATCTGTGGTTAAACTGACAGCTCTAGGTTTTATGTCTGTTCTTATTCTTTAAGACTTGCAAAGTTTATGTAACCACTTGTACAAGTCATGTGCTAACCACATGGGTGGATCCTGTGTTGACATTGTCAAAGAAGTCTTAGTCTTAAACAGAGGTGGGTAGTAACGAGTTACATTTACTTCATTACATTTAGTTGAGTAAATTTTTTGGGTAACTAATACTTTTAGAGTATATTTAAAGATGGGTACTTTTACTCTTACTCAAGTACATTTTTAGTGAAAAAATGGTACTTTTACTTTGTTACTGTGGGCGACGCTCCTCTCGTTACTTTATCTTAATGCAATACAAGTTAAAAATGCTTCAATTTATTCCAAAAGAACAATTATACAATGTATAATTTATACATTAAATAAGCTGCCACAAAGTATGAAATGAACACCCACCAAACCCGCGTTAGTTCTGTGCAGCGGCGCGCGACCTGTTCCGAGGAATGCCTTTGCTTAGACACAATTAATATTGATATTTCACAATATTTATGCTTGCTGAAATATACATTTGTTTACATTTTGCAAAACAGACTGAAGAAGATCCGTCAATGTGCATTTGTTTCGTTATGTTCAGATTTCAGTAGCGGTCATGTGTCAGAGGTTATATATACATATATAATACATAATTAATATACTTTAAAATATAATTTAATTCAGTGATGCAAATGAGAATTTTCATCAGCTGTTACTCCAGTTTTCAGAGTCGTATGATCCTTCAGAAATCATTCTAATATATTGATTTATTACCAGTGTTGGAAACAGTTTTGCTGCTTAATATTTTTTTGGAACCTGTGACATTTTGTTCAGGATCATTTAATGAATAGAAAGCTAAAAAGAACAGCACTGATAATAAATCAACATATTGGAGTGATTTCTGAAGGATTATGTGACACTGAAGACTGGCGTAAAGGCTGATGAAAATTCTGATTTGCATCACTGAAATAAATTACATTAAAAAAAAAAAAAACATTAAAAATCTTTTGAACGGCAGTGTGTGTACACACATTGCATACATTTTTATCTATATATCTAAAGAAAAAGTAGACTATAGATATTCAGGATATGATCCAAAGTAACTAGTAACTAATTACTTAAGTAGTTTTTTTTTTTTATCCGATACTTTTTTACTCTTACTTTTCTTACTAACTCTTTTCAGACTATTACTTTTACTTTTACTTGAGTAAATATTTCTATAAGTACTTTTACTTTTACTTGAGTAAATATTTCTATAAGTACTTTTACTTTTACTTGTGTACAGTTTTTGGGTACTCTACCCACCTCTGGTCTTAAAGAGATATTTCACTCAAAAATGAAAATTTGCTGTTAATTTACTCACCCTCAGGCCATCCAAGATGTTGGTCTTCAGTAGAATTTCAGTAGATTTTTAGCTGAAACCATGGTCCTTGGTAAATGGTAAAAAAAAAATAATAATATTCGTGGCTCCTGATGATATATTGAGGTTTAATTAAGCAAAATGACTGGTCTGTGCAAGAAACAAGAAAGTTTGTTATCTGTGCCTGACGAAGACCTGATGGTCGAAAAATGTTGCAATAAAAAAAAAATAATTATGGAGCAGTCAATTCAGTGTGCGGACATTATGTTTGTTCTTTTGCTATAATTCGATTTTTTTGTCCTGCACCTGAGCCCTATTTGGGTTTGTGGGATGTGCGCAACTTTTTTTCACTCTGTGCAAGAAACTGAACATTATTGACAACATTACCTGTAATCCAGAGCCTCAGGCAATCGGTCCGGAGTGATGTCTGGTTCATGAATGAATCATTCTTTTGAACCGGTTCTTTTTGGTGAAGTATTACGTATATGTCACGTTATTGTGTAATTATGTAAACAAACTAGTAAATTGAACCAGTTAATCAAAACGAACTGTCTGAAAGTACCAGTTCACAGAAAATAATCAGATTTCCCTGTTGCCTGAGGCTCTGGATTACAGGTAATGATGTTGTAAATAATATTCAATTTCTTGCACAGACCAATCATCTTGCTTCATAAGACCTCAATATATCATCAGGAGCAATGGGTATTAATTTTGCATTGCCTTGATGTGCTTTTTAGACTCTTGAAGTGACATATTGACTTGCATTTATGAATCACCAAGGACCATGATTTCAGCTAAAAATCTTCTTTACTGTTCTACTCAAATAAAGGCACCAACATCTTGGATAGCCTGAGGGTGAGTAAATTAAGAGCAAATATTCCTTTTTGGGTGAACTATCCCTTTAATAGCTGCACTGGAATAGTTTGAGGAAACTAAAAAGTGAAACTTGATTTGTTGCTCCAGATGAAGAGACTGAAGCAGCAGCCACAAAACACACAGTCATTATCTGTTGTCATTTTGACTGATAAAATGGGTGTCTGTCTGGAAATCCTGCCAGTTGGTAATATGTCAAATTGTGCATTTTTCTCATTCTTTGTTTGGGTTTCAGTATTACTTCGTCTTTTTCAATTCTTTTGTCTGAAGGCATGTCTTTTCTATTCTGCCCCTCACTAGGTTGTTGTTTTTTTTCTGCTTGAAGAAAATTATAGTAATTTGATAGGTCATTTATCTTCAATCCACAAAGATTTTTGACCAATTTTTTTTCACAGGTGATGGAAAATAAATGCTCTTGACATTAAAAGCTACTCACATGTCTGTGCTGACAGCACAACAATCAAATGCCATGAAATTTTCTTCAAATGTTCCTGTCCTAGAAATGTCAGAAACGCTACGTCCTAACCAGGTGCAACACGAAAAGTTTCCAGTGACAAGTAATTTGTGTCCACAATACATCGAAAGCCATTCTGAGCATATTTTGTTTAATGCCCCAAAATCTCCTCCTTGACAAAGTTAACCATTAGGAATTAAACATGTTTAAAACTGGCAGTCTTTCTTTTCTGGTAAGATAGAAAAACTAACATTAGCAAAAAGGAGAAAAGTTGGCATTCTACAGTATATCTGTTTCCAGCACGAATAAAATAATAATAATAATAATAATAATAATAATAATAATAATAATAATAATAAATAAAAAGGTCATAGCTATATTTTTCCTCATAATTCTGGATTTTCTTCTCAGAACTTTTAGCTTATATCTAAAAGTTTATTTCTCACTTTTTTTCTGCAACAAAATAAAAATAAAGAAGTGACTTATTTCACAATTCTGACTTTTTAATTTAAATTATGAATTTATCTTATTAGACTTTTCTTCTGAGAAATGCAAGTTTATATAGCAATTGCAAGTTAACATCTTGCAATTCTGAGATTATATCTCAGTTCTGGTGAAATTTGCATTTTTTTATTTTTACTTTTGCAGGATTGCAAGTTCATATCTCGCAATTTCATAATTCAGACCTTTTTCTCAGAATTGGGAAAAAATTTGGAATATAATATTTTTATATCCATGGCAGAAACAGGCTTCCACGGCATTCGCATTTGTTCAAATGAATATGTAGAATTACATTGTCAGATTATTCTTTAAAAAAATTCATCAAAGGTCCATTCTTGTTACTAACTTCTCAGACAATCCTTCAGATTTACACTGTAAATCTGCAACGTACAGCATGGAAACTGCCACGTTCTTCTGTTCTTGACTGATAGACTGAAGTGCAGGTCAGTGTTTTCAGACAAACGTCTTGTTCCTTAAGCCAATTTTAAGCCATCTGTCCCAGCCAGTTGCTAGAAATATAATTCTTTCCAACCACATCAGCCGGCTGTGCTGGACCAAAACCACACACTATCATATCAAACAGCAGTTTCAACAACAATGCTTATCTTACTGAATGTTGCATCATTTTCATTGCATCAAATAACAAGGCTGCATCTTGTTATTCGGACCGCCAGGGTCCTGCTTGAACTGAGGGCAGTTAAACCTCGATTTGAGCCATTACAAAATATTGTACAAAGATTTAATAAGCACATTAGAGGGCACTGTGGAGAGCTAGACACCTGACAACTTCTCTCAAACTTTGTGGTCTGTATGTTGTGGGCAGAAGCTGTTATTTCACCCTCAGTTGTGTATTCAGCACCGCTCAGGGCCGCCATGGTTCACAGGCTTTAATTGCTTACATTTCACGCTCAGTGCTTTTGGGATTTAAGACAGGCTAATTTCACTGCTTTCTAAATATTGGAAATCAACATTGCTTCCTATGGTATTGCAAATATTGCCAAAAAAGCATGTAATTATAGCCTACCTGAGGCATGGCACAGCTGTTTTTGTGGCACAAATTACAATGTATATTTACATTGTTTTATTGAAAACTTGAAAGCATTTGCGTAAATTTGACACTTATAAAAGACAATGAGGTCTCAAAGCTACCAGTGTCATGAGTGAATTTTGAATGAGATTGTGAGACTTTTTTGGACTGCTGTTGCCATCTTCAGCCATCAGCACAGGGAGAAGGTCGTTATATATAGTGTTGAAAGCTACCTTTCTTATTGGACTGCATGATCTATCGAAAAATATATCTAAAACATGATACGGCTTAGCACTATTATCAAAACTCGAAGGCTCTAGTTTAATAAAGTATATGCACAGTGGGTTTCAGAGTGAAGCAAGGCACTGTGTTCATTTAAACACAAGCAGCTCATGATCCAGTGTTTTCAGTATCTCTGAGCAACCCGGTTTGCAGTTAAGGTCTTTCAGACGAACTCATCTCTGAATATGCTGTGAGTTTGGGTCGCTTTAGCATGCATTTGGGAATGCAACATGTGTTAACCATTTTGCCACATCATTTATAAACCTGTTGCCAGCAAAGAGGTTTTATAGGCTTCTTCCAGTTTTCGGCCAAAATAAAAGCTTGATGGTTTAATGTTTGAAAATGAAAGAACTTTGACATATTTTAATTCTACAGTTGTACCATATTTTTCCAAATATTCCAAAAGAACTTATATAATGCAGTTAACATCAAGTGCACTAAACAAGCACAAAGCACACACATTTGGATTTGTGTTTATAGTGCATTTTCCACATGCTGCTAGTTTCAGTTTTGCTTTAAATAAATCAGTTTAGGATTTAAAATTAATGTTTAAAATGAATGCTTCTTTAATTGTTTTATGCTTACATTTTTATTCCTGTTCTATTCTGAAGGCCATTAAATTTAAAGGATTTGCTTGTTTGTGGAGTAAGGGAAACTGAAATACATGTATATAGTGTTTATAATGTTAGTAAATTATTTATATATGTACTGTGTATATATATATATATATATATATATATATATATATATATATATATATATATATTTTTTTTTTTTTTTTTTTTTTTTTTCAGTACAGTTGTATTTTTTCAACAATAAAATTGTGTAGCATAAAAAAATATGATAAATATAATATATTCTTATTTTGTTTAATATTTTTATTTAATAATAATCACAGTACAAGTTATAATAATACTCATTTTATAGACACATTAAATGGGTCAAAAACAGTAACTAAAGTGATAACTAAGTGGAAAGAGATTTTCACTTTATGGTTTACTTCTTAAAAAAAAAAAAAAAAAAAAAAGAGGTTTGAATTTGCTCTTGTAAAGCGTATTCTCAAGTGTGAACTTTTTTTTTTTTTTAAGTTTTTCCCAAATTGATCAGCCCTAAAGGAAAGTCTTCAAAGCAAACAGTAATTTTTCATATTTTTTATTTCTATTTTATATGCATATGCACTCCCCTAAAAAATCACCTCAATCATTCTAGAATGATTCATTCTTTACAAATAGAACAAGTCATCGGGTAAACTGCTGTATTTATTTATTTATTTATTTAAATATTGCAATGTCCGTTTTTTTTTCAATGTCTGAGTCTGAGGCACAGGTGTTTATTTATTTATTCATTTTTTCTGCATGTGTGTTTTATGTGCAGGCATCAATCACAAATGTGCCTTCGCATAATGTAAACATGTGACGGACTTCACTAACAGAGAGGTCATCGTCGATACGTGACGGCACCTCTGACACTCTAAATGAGGATATTGTTAAACAGTTGAATTGTGAGCTGTGTTTGTGTTGTAGGTCCTGGCTTGCCTCTCTGAATGTCAGTATGTGTGAATCAGGACAGCCTTTCCTCACATAACCCTCCGCTGGACAGGCCAGGCTTGATAAGAGTCCCCACAGGACAGGGAGGCTTTGACCGTAAAATGGAAATATGTAATCTCTGGCCAAAATCGATTTTATAACCCGCAGAAATCGAAGAACAAACAGCATTCACATCTGAGACACATCCTATGCTTGACGGAGATAAGAAATAGACCCAGTAAGGGTTCTCCATCAACACTCTCTGACATTAGGTCACCTTTAAACATGTCACAGAAAGACAATATAGAACAGGAGGCGACGGCCATAGCTGTCAATGGAGTGAATGCTGAATTCATTTATGTCTGTTGTATATCAAAATTTTTAACATTGCATATGCATTTTTTGTAACCTTTTGGGCAGAAACTGTGAGTTGCTAAATATTCCTTATGATTCCCAAAGGCTAGTGTCATAGTTTTAATAAAACTAAGCTATTATAGGCAGATGGAGGGGGAAAACACAATGAGCAAAATTAAAAATGGCTGTAGGCATAATCTGCATAATTACATGAGCGACATTAATAACCCTACACTAAATTATTTGTTCCAAAAAAGGAATAAAATCATTTGGTACGAGACCTTTAAGCAGTTAGAGATTTGGCTGAATTAACTGTAATACATGCAGATGGCACTGTTTATGAATTATGCTGGATAATGAATGCAAATCTTGTAAGACTGTGAAACTGATGTGTTGGTGTAATGTTACAATCCTTTGACATCTCTCAACTGAAGCTCAATGCATTGGCTGATATTATGGGCCAGAAGGTGGCAGTAGTCATGCATTTGTAGGCAAGCAGCATTAATAGTGGTTTTTAGGGTGCTAGAATGTGCTGTAGTAAATATACACCACTCTCTTTGAATGAAAGCTCAAAAGTAGTAGTTCTAAGTGTTTTGCACTGAAATTTGAATGTTTTTTGCTTAAAGGGAAAGTTGAGAATGATTCAAGTTGAAAATGACATCTGGCATTATTTATTAACCCTTATTCCAAACCTTCATGCTGTCTCCACACAGGTCTTTTCATACCATGGTGAAAAAGAAGTGCATTTCTTTCCAAAAGAGCACTTATTACAGAAATAATATACTCTAATAGAATATACTTAAGTGTAAACTGAATGGAATGTTTTTAGACACTTATTTAGATGTTAATTGCAAATGAAAATGCATTATAGTTTAAATGTATATTACTGTAAAGGCAATTAGCAGAAATGTATGATGCTTATTTGACCCACTTAAGTAGGATTTAAGTATATTTGTATGTGTAATTTCATAATTCTGTTGTTTTTGAAACACAGATAAAGTGTACTGCAGACAGTCCTTTATGTTAATTAAAATATTCTTTAATGTCATTTTTACTGATATTTGTGTCTATGTATATATTTGTAATTACACATTTGTAACTTAGTATATTTAAAATATAGTAACTTTAAATGTAACATTGAATAACACTAGGTAAAATTATAATCAAATACTTTTACATGTGCTTTAGTACGTGTCACGGTGCACACAAGGGAATCGAGGAGACGAGAGGTAAACTTCAAAATAGTCTTTAATCCAAAACAACAGGGCAAAACAAGGCAGGACTGAGACACACAGGGAGTGTAATGAGTAGACCAGACGAAACTGAACTGAACAGACAGGAACTTAAGTACACAGGATAAAACTAGATAATTAATCAAACACAGCTGGGGACTAATAAACTAATAATGAAACAATAAAGACAGGAACAGGAAAATAACCAAATATGGGCATACAAGAGGGAAAACTAAGTCTAGGGGAGCACGAGACAGAAAACTACAACACAAGACAGGACACAGGTCTGACAGTGTGTTAGTCAACACATAAAAAGTATACTTCCTGTACTTCTTTAAAGAGTATTAAAACAATGATTTAAAAGTATAAGTTTTAATTTGAAATTATTACAAAGTGCATTTTTAAAGGTGTTAGATAATTGTGTTATTTCATTAATATTATATAATCTGCAAGTACAGTTCAGATTAAATATATATAAAAAAAATACTTTTAAGATTGAAGTGCACGTTCAATACAATTAAGTGCACTTTTGTGCAAGATTGTATGAATGATTTGTTTTGAGAGTGAATAATCACTTAAAATTCAAAAAGTTTCTCACACAAAACTATGAAAAAGCTATGACTTCCGAAGGAATTGAAATATTGCTCATGAGTCATAACGGACTGCTTTTATGGAGTTTTTGTAGCCTGTGGTTGCTAAACTTGTATGGGAAAAAGCATCATACCTAAAACAATAACAGCAGTGTGGATCAGGAGAGACGTGAGGGCTGAGCCAATAAATAATTGCAAAATATAATGTGAACTGTCCCTTTAAGGCTCATTTAGCGAGTGCACTTTAGCTGTTTATTGACTTTCCTCTTCAATCATGTAATCAATTCTGTAGGTTTCCTTAGAGCAGTGTTTCCCAAACCTGTCCTGGAGGACGCCCTGCCCTGCACATTTTGTATGTCTCCCTAATCAGACAGACCAAATTTAGTTCTTGCAGTCTCTACTAACCAGCTGATGAGTGGAATCAGGTGTGTTAGATAAGGGAGACATACAAAAGGTGCAGGGCAGGGGGGCTTCCAGGACAGGTTTGGGAACCACTGCCTTAGAGTATAGACCTTGTGCAAATAAATGCACAGTCAAAGCGTTTAAAGGATGAGTTCATTATGCATTGATTTTTGGTTTCAGCATGTTGTGCTGAATTACAGATCATGTGACATGCATCAATGGTGTAAATTAGGTGGGGATTAGATTAAACTGGTTTCAAGTGAAGGAAGTGAGGACAGGAAGACAAAGCGACTGAATATTACGTCTTCTTCACACTTTTCCTCTATAATTTCGCACCGCTCTCTTCATTTCCTTCCCCTCCTCCCTTCATCTCTCTCTCTCTCTCTCTCTCTCTCTCTCTCTCTCTCTCTCTCTCTCTGCTCTCTGTCTTTGCACCCTCCTCCCCTCACTGAACTCTCAGTCTGCTTACACACATTTCAAACTTACACTCGCATCTCTGCCTCTTCTGTGCGAGCGGTGGAGCTCAGCAGCCTCGCAGGCTGGATTTGCCACGCGGGTGCCTCGGGCTGCCCAGCCAGTGCGCACCGGCGGCGGGAGGAAACTGGAGCGAGGAGGAGTTTGGCGCGGGGTCAGGAGGAGAGTCAGGCAGGTGGCATGAGCAGGAGCAGGGGGTCGCCGTAGGCACCATGTGGGAAACAGAGGGTCTGCAGACGCTCGGCATCGTGGTGATCGTCTGCGCTTCCCTCAAGCTGCTTCATCTTCTGGGGCTTATCAGCTTCTCTGAGGGTAAGAGAAAGGGAGATCGAGAGTTTGTGCAGTGCAGATGTTTTGTGATGTCCTGTCAGAATAACAAATATGTTTCTAGATGTTTTAGGAAGTTTTAAATGCGTAGGAATGTAGATGTAGAGATGAAAGGATCGTGAATGCAATAGAAATATAGCTTTGGAGACAATTTGTAAGTGTTTATGTGAAGATGTCAGCAGTCGTGTGACTTTTAAGAGCCAGACATGCATTAGATCTGAAAGTGTTTTTGGAGAGGCTGTTTTAACTATTCGGCTTAAAGTAAAAGAAATGGCAGATTAGTGGAATCATCTAAGGTTTCGTTTGTTATCATTAGTGAGCTCCATTAGGTAAGATGAACTAACAATAAAAAATACTTCTAAAGCTTGCATTCATTTGTCAATTTTTGCATTTACTAATACATTATTAAAATCAAAAGTTATTTGTTATCAGAAAGTATCTGTTAGTATTATTTAATGGACTTGAGTTAACATGAACTAACAATGAACAGATGTCTTTTTATTAACTATGTTAACAAACATTCATAAATACCGTAATGAATTGCTCATTGTTAGTTAATGTTGATTGAATCTTATCGTAAAGTTTTACTGAATAATCATTGATTTGTCAATTAACTGAAACCATAATAATAAAAAACAGACATCCACATGTCTGATTAAAAAGTTAACCTGCTCAGCAATTCTTACTTGGTTCTCATGCTTTCTATTCATTGTGCTACTGGTTAATTGTAAAATTTATTAATAGTGGAGCTATTTTTTTTCAGTGTGCAAAAAAACTGTTATAGGATAGTGGATTAGTTTTTCCATAAATAAAAAAACTCATTACTAACTTGCAAAATGCTCTTTCCCATAAAACACTGAGAATAGGAACTGAGGTTATCATGTTCCAAACGTACAACAAAAGTAACCAAAGTGATTCCTGCACTACATTCATCTGATTCTGAAGTGCTGCAATATCTTTCTCATGCATCAACATCTCGTACATTCAAATCTGACGCGCTTATGGCAAAAGAGAGAGAAGTTCTTCATATTTCAATGCAAACCTGCTCACTGAAGGAGAAAAACTGAGCATAAACTTTACTAAAACAGGAAATTTGAATGTGCATCTGAAAAGCTTCACAGAGGACTTCTAATATAGCGTAGCTGCTTTTGTGTTCCACTGAAGATAAAACATGAAGCCAAAGAAAATGCAGACACATTTCCCATTGTGTAGACATGCATGATTTGGTCAAAATATTGATACATTTAAATTAATATTGTGATTAAAACTGAAATATCATTACAAAAAGGGTAAAGAGTGCATGTATAATAAGGTATTTTTGTATTGATCTAAAGTTGTGACTTTTTACAATGTTCTTATTATTTTCATGCAAAGATGGCAGAAATTTTAGTCATGTTTGGATGAAATGGTGATTGAGTACAACCTGGATGTACCAGTGGTGGTATATTTTGCTATTAAAATGATTGTGCTAGAAGAATAGTGTAAGAACTTTATGTCTGGTCTCTCAGTATCACGTCAGTGAGCGTTTATGACATTTTGTCCATGTGCAGTAAGTTTTTAGCACTTTCTGACATTTCGGTGGACAAGAAACTTTTGGAAAACGCTTAGAAACTCTAGAATGGAGCATTTACAGTATTTATTTATTTTAGAAAATACTGCTGTCATACAATGATGAAAAACAAGTGCTTACCCCCCTCAGTAATCAAAGACTAGTTGTTTGTTTATTCATTCAAGGAAAAAAAAGTGAAATATTTCTTTTTTTATTTTGAAATAAATCATATTTTATATTTTTATTGAAATACTGGAAATATATTTACAAAATATTTAAATATTTTATTTCATTTTTTTTATTTAAAATTTTATTTTGATAAATATTTTTAACACTCAGGAAAACATCTGCACAGCTGCATGCACACGTATTTATTTAAGAAAAATTATTTTGTAAAAATCCTTTACTTTTTTTTTAAATTTTTCATTTAAAATATATATTTTGTTAAATATTTTGCTAAATAACCACTAAGAAATCAAAAGAAAACACAAGCAGAGTTGCACACACGTTTGTTTGTTTGTTTGTTTGTTTGTTTTATTTGTTTGTGTATTTATTTTTGTTTATTTAGTTGCACAATATAAACTGCACAAGATTGCAAAAGAATAGTGTTTACAGTATATTACTTTATTGCATCTGGTCTCTCTGTATCATCAGTGAACTTTTATTAGGTTTTACACATATGAAGTAAGTTTTTAGTGCTTCTCAGTGTGGACAAGAAACTTTTGGAGAACGCTTAAAAACAATAGTTTGGGTTTCGAAATGAAAACGCCATTTTAAAAGGTATCCAGATGAATGTAGACAGAGATTTACAGAGTTACCCTTCACACTATGATATCTTGCTGTTCCACTACTATAGGAGTCTTCAGACATCAGATCATTACTCTCTCTTGCTCTGGTGATTAAATGCACCTCTGCGAGCGCAGACTCCGTCCAACAATTGTACGTCTTGCAATCCAAACCCAGTTTGCCTTTAAAATGCTTCATTTTCCAGGTTGTATTTTTCTATGTCTCTGTGGGTTCATTTCAATGGCTCATTTACTGTCAGTATTAGAGCTAATAGGATGTCAGCTGAACAATGGATCTTATTACTGGAGTGTTTCTTTTCGTTTATGAAATGTCAAACACTTTAGCGTTTTAGGATTATATCACACTGTCTATCTAATGCCACTCTAATCTTTTTCTTTGCTTAGTCTGAAAGACGAACTTCCTTGCCTCTGTGACATAGATGATATTTGCATTAACCCCAATCACAGACAGCTAGTCTGAGTAAATGTTTCAGCCCTGATCTCAATTATGAGCTCACAGGTGTCACTGACCCTAGATCAGGGGTCATTTGAACATTAAGGCTATTAGTGCTGTGAAACAATAGCACGGACGACAAGAGGTCGCGTCTAATCATTGTGTTAGTGAAGATAAATGCTGTCCGGTTGACCTGCGCTCACACAGGTGCGCACATACACTCCATGAGAGTGACTCAGGGACTCATAAAGATCCCGTGTCAAATTAACAGCGGCGCCAACCATTAACACAGAGAACATTGCAGCCACGGTGGTTCGGTGCTCTCACTTGTGGCCTTTGTGGCCCGTCTTTGACATGTCTTTGTTAGAGATTTAAAGGCTTATAACAGAGGTCTGGGGATGAAATTGAGTTCAGAAGGACAAGGATCTGTGATGATAATCTGTCAGATTTGTTTATTTATTTATTTAAAAAATGAATTAATTTAATGTATTTTATTATGTACTGTATGTACTAATTTGTGAAATGCCTAAACCTTTCTTTATTTATTGAAGAGAAATTATCTTTTTTTATTTAATATTATTTAAAAAAATTATTTTTATTGAAAAATACATTTTTCTACATAATATTTGCTAAATTTTTTATGGATAGATGTCTGTCTATCTATCTATCTATCTATCTATCTATCTATCTATCTATCTATCTATCTATCTATCTATCTATCTATCTATCTATCCCACTCAGTATTCAAAGACTAGCAAAACACCTACAGGGTTGCACAAACAATTTTTTTCATTTATTTAATTTATTTATTAATAAAAAAATATTCATTTATTTATTTTATAAAATACTACATTACTTTCATATAATGATGGAAAACAGGAGTGTCGCAGTAATTGAAGACCAGCAGAACACCTACATGTTTGCACACATTATTTCTTTCTTTATTTAAAATTGTATATTTGCATTTTTTTCAAAAATTTTTTTCAAAAAATTTTTATTTAATTTTTTATTTAAAAATGTATTTTTCTGAATTTTGCTAAATACTCCATAATCAAAACAAAACACTTACACATTTGCAAACACACTTTTATTTATTTAAAAATTACTTTATTCAAATGTACTGATTTATTTATTTTGCTAAATAATGCTGTCACATAATGATGAAAAACAGGAGTGCTTATATATAATCGAAGCAAAATACCAACACATTTGGACACACGCCTCAGCTAAAAAAAAAAAAATACAAATCTTGAGTGGCAGCCCTTCAATTGTGATTTGTTTTCCTGCAGACAGCAGAAATCAAATAAAAGTGCAGTGTTCTTCAAATATCTCTGAACTCTCAAACTTCAGAATGTGCTTCATCTCTGTTTTGCCCTCCATCTCTTGAGAGTTGGATAAAAGCAGAAGATTATGACTCCGGTTTAGTGCTTGTGTTCCCAGAGTTTGAGTGTTGAACAGTTTGTTCATGTTTGTTGTGAATATATGAACCTTTATCTGTTGTGGCTACAGATCCTCAAACTGAACTGCACATCAAGGTTTTAAATGATTTTTGGATAAATGTCTTAATTAAAATGCAAGACATCATGATAATGTTCTGTTTGCTGTTGCTTTAAAATTCTGTGATCTGAGTTCATGCCACTGCTACTTGCTTCACATTTAGTTTTCTGCTTGATTCAGTTGGGTTTGATCCCAGTGCAGGGAATTTCAGTCAGTCGGTGGCTCTGATTCAGCACATATACTGTTGAAACTTGGATTCAAGATGTTATTTTTCAAGTCAGACAAGTCTCGAGTCATGATCAAAACTCGACTTGCGCCTCAGGTTACAAGATTGCAGTTTAGCCAAGACATGTCAAGTTTTGAATTTAAGACTCCAAAGGGCTTGCTGCAATGCTGATTTCATTTTTAATGCATTGCTTTTATTTAAATTTATTATGCTGGTGACAAATGTGTTTTCAAACTTTCTAGACTCCAGACTCTTATGTGAAAGCAGCAGAGCTCGTTCAGTCCCAGTATCTCCTCATATCCTTTGAATATTTGAGAGTGTGTTAATGTGTGCAAACACTCACCTGTGTGTTCGCAAGGTAACCATTATCAGCAGAGCACATGCAAGGATAACATGTTCAGCTGGAAACATTAGCTTATTAACCTGCTTGAGTACTATAGCCATGAAAACAAGGGCGAATTTGACAGTCTTTGTTCATGTGACGTACTTACCAATAGACACTTAATTGCTTTTTGCAGTGAATCTCAGACTCTGTCGCAGTCTTGCAGCAGAGCTGCTTCTACAACAGCTGTCTAATGAAGAAACAAAAGAGTGGAGCAATTAATGATGATGATGATGTGTGTGTGTGTGTGTGTGTGTGTGAAAGAGATAAATTTATTCATTTATTATTCATTTATTCATATAAAGTGTTTATACTTGCTTGTCTATATAATATGCAACATAAATATCTTGTTTTGTAGAATTTTGTTAACATTATTATAATACGACCTTGAGTTCTTTATAAACAACTTTTCTTGGCCAAGTTAAAGCAATAGTTCACTCAAAAATGAAAATTTACTGAATATTTACTCACCCTCAGGCCATCCAAGATGTAGATGAGTTTGTTTCTTCATCAGATTTGGAGAAATGCATTCCATCACTTGCTCACCAATGGATTCTCTGCAGTGAATGGGTGCCGTCAGAATGAGAGTCCAAACAGCTGATAAAAATATCACAATAATCAACAAGTAATCCACACCACTCCAGTCCATCAATTAATGTCTTGTAAGAAGACAAACTAATTTCTTGAAAGAAATAAATCCATAATAAATTCGTTTTTAACTTCAAATCGTTGCTTCTGACTAAAATATGAGTCCTCTATCCATAATATTGCTTATCTCTGGTGGACAATTGTCTCATCTGAATCAGGAGAGAAATATGCACAGATCAAGCACTGTTTACAAATGAAAACAGTCCAAAACAGTTCTAAACAAATATGTTGTTGGAGTTTGATGTGAGAGGACAACAGGAGATGGACTTTATCACTGGATAAAGCAATGTTATGGATTATGGACTCGCCAGAAGTTTAAAGTTACATTGTGTTAATAGTGGACAAGAGTCATGTGGATTACTGTGATGTTTTTAGCAGCTGTTTGGACTGTCATTCTGACGGCACCCATTCACTGCAGAGGATCTTTTGGTGAACAAGTGATGTAATGCTCAATTTCTCCAAATCTGTTTGGATGAACAATCAAACTAATCTATATCTTGGATGGCCTGAGGGTGAGTAAATCTTCATTTTTGGGTGAACTGTTCCTTTAAGCTGGCATGTACTTCACACTTCATGGTGAAAGTTTAGCTTCTAAGCTTCAAAATTAGTTAGTGGGTCATAGTGGGTGACTGAGCATTTTTGTGATGCATTGCAAAAAAGGAAAGAAACTAAGTACTCACACAAAATGACAACAAAATTACCAGTTATTTTCAAGTAATAACATCAGTTTAATTCAAATTATTACTGTTTATGCGATATTAAGAAAACTGAAAGTAGACAGAAAGACGAATGCAAACTGAAAGAAGACAGAAGAAGCCAGCACCTGTAGGATGTGTGGATGGTCTGAGAATTGACACTGTATATAAAGGACAGTTATAGGCCTGACCTTTTCTCTTAAGTACCCATAGTGATCATTCTCTTAGATGTCTTAGACCTCAGTCAGGAGAGAATACAGAGCTGTAAACAGGAGGATGTTTCATGACATCTTAGTGTGCAAAACTGCAACTTAATAATTACAAATATGTAGTTACAAATGTATTTAAATACACGGCATACAAGTTTCAATAGAAATAGCATTAAAGTATATTTCAGTTTACCATAGGTGCCTTTACATTTTAAACATATTTCAAATACAATAGAAGTAATTATAAGTCCTACTTAAGGGGGTCAAAAACGTCTCGGTTACGTATGTAACCCTCGTTCCCTTAAGGAGGGAACGGAGACGTCACGTCGGATGACCGACGAAATTGGGATCTCGCCAGAGAGACCAATCCACTTCGAGTGTAACTAAACGAGCCAATGGACATTGGCATGCGATTATTGCATCCAGCTGCCGCTGATCACAGCGTGAGCATAAGAGGCAGCTGATGCACCGCATCAATCATGCTTTCGCTGAGGAGCCGAGCCGGCGACCCGGCAGCTCAGCGGTGGTACAGCGACTGTGGCGACGCGACGGGACGTGACGTCTCCGTTCCCTCCTTCAGGGAACGAGGGTTACATACATAACCGAGACGTTCCCCTTTCAGTCGGTCACTCCGAGTCACGTCGGATGACCGACGAAATTGGGATCCCTACCAAAGCGCCACAGGAGCTGCCCCTTCCAGTGCCCTGTGTAGGCCTCCTGACCCTTCCTATAAGGCAGACGATAGGACTGGGCTCTACACAGAGAAGGTCAACTACTGGTGTTCCTTGAGCAACCCAAATAGTAGGACTAGGATAACACTGGGAAGCGTGCCCTTCCACTTGGAAGAGGCACACTGCGGAGTCACCTCCTCCCAGAGGGGGTTAAGTGACATTCAAACATGTGAAGTAACCCCGAAGGGCCCTATTGCACATGGAAGTCTCTGAGATGGCTCAGGCTGCATCTTTAGAGATGGCAGAACGTGGTCTGCCAGGGGAAACACGGCTCTAATAAGCATTCCGTGGAATACACATATGGGATCCCGGCAGGGTCTCTCATATGGGCACTAGCCTCGCACCAGATTTCAGGAATTCATTGGCTGAAGGCCTGGCGCCGGACGCCCCGCCACGTCCGGACGCCGGAGTGCTGGAGGACTCAACAGGGTTTGCCTGGTTAAGGAACTCTCTGGAGAATTAGGCGTAAGGACACCGCAAGCCGACTCTGAGCCGGCCCTCTCAGTGCCACTACCCGTTTGGAGGTGAGAACACAGGAGGAAACCGGTTCGACACGTAGGCTATAAAACCTAGCGAATGTGTTGGGAGTCGCCCAACCCGCAGCTCTACAGATGTCTGCTAGCGAGGCACCACGAGCCAGCGCCCAGGACGATGCGACACCCCTAGTGGAGTGAGCACGCAACCTGAGCGGGCAGGGCACACCTTGTGCTTCGTAGGCCAAGGTGATGGCATCCACTATCCAGTGGGCCATCCTCTGCTTGGAGACAGCCTTCCCCTTCTGCTGTCCTCCGTAACAGACAAAGAGCTGTTCTGAGGTCCTGAAGCTCTGAGTTCTATCCACGTACTGACGCAGTGCGCGTACAGGACAGAGCAAAGCTAGGGCTGGGTCTGCCTCCTCCAGGGGCAGCGCTTGCAGGCTCACTACCTGGTCCCTGAAGGGCGTGGTAGGAACCTTGGGCACATAGCCGGGCCGGGACCTCAGTGTTACACTGGAGTCAGCCGGCCCAAACTCAAGGCACGACTCGTCGACCGAAAATGCCTGCAGGTCCCCCACCCTCTTGATTGAGGCCAATGCAGTCAGGAGTAGGGTTTTCATAGAAAGAAACTTCAACTCGACTGACTGCAACGGCTCAAAGGGGGCAGTTTGTAGGGCTCTTAGCACCAAAGCCAAATCCCAAGAGGGAAGGGAGGGAGGCCTCGGAGGATTTAACCTCCTGGCCCCCCTAAGAAACCTGACGACCAGATCGTGCTTCCCCACCGACCTCCCCTCTATGGGGTCGTGGTGGGCAGAAATAGCAGCAACATATACCTTAAGGGTGGAGGGGGACAGCCTACGCTCCAACCATTGTTGCAAAAAGGAAAGCACGGTTCTGATCGAACATCTCCGGGGGTCCTCCTGGTAAGAGGAACACCATTCGACGAACAGGTTCCACTTCAGCGCATAGGCCCATCTTGTGGACGGTGCTCGTGCTGAAGCGATAGTGAGCGCTACCTCCTGGGGCAGGTCACCTAGAACCTCCGCGTCCCATCCAGGGACCACACATGAAGTTTCCACAAGTCTGGACGCGGGTGCCAGAGGGTGCCCCGTCTCTGAGAAAGCAGATCCTTCCTCAGAGGAATCGGCCAGGGAGGGGCTGTCGCGAGGAGCATGAGTTCCGGGAACCAGGTCCTGTTGGGCCAATATGGAGCCACTAACAGGACCTGCTCCTCGTCCTCCCTGATCTTGCACAATGTCTGTGCTAGCAGGCTCACTGGGGGAAACGCATACTTGCGCAAGCCCTGGGGCCAGCTGTGTGCCAGTGCATCCGTGCCGAGTGTTGCCTCGGACAGGGAGTAGAACCACTGGCAGTGGGTGGTTTCTGGAGATGCAAACAGGTCTACCTGAGCAACTCCGAACCGACTCCAAATCAGCTGGACCGCCTGGGGATGGAGTCTCCACTCCCCAGGAAGTGCCGCTCGAGACAGCTCGTCGGCCGCCTGATTGAACACTCCTGGGATGTGGATGGCACGAAGGGACCTCAGCTGCTTCTGACTCCAGAGGAGGAGGTGGCGGGCGAGTTGCGACATGCGACGGGAGCGCAAACCGCCTTGCCGGTTGATATACGCAACGGTCGCAGTGTTGTCCGTACGGACCAGAACATCCCTGCCCCGAAGGTGTCCTCTGAGACAGCACAGGGCAAGGTGTACTGCCAGCAACTCGAGGCAATTGATATGCAAACGCAGAAGGGGGCCCGTCCAAACCCCTGATACTGTGTGCCCGTTGTACGTGGCACCCCAGCCGGTGGCCGAGGCATCTGTGAATACCACAGCATGCCTGGATACCTGCTCCAGGGGCACTCCTGCCCGAAGGAACGAAGGATCTGACCACGGGCTGAAGGTCTTGCGGCAGGCCGGTGTAATCTGAACCCGGTGAGTACCGCGTTTCCACGCCCACCTCGGGATTCGGCCATGGAGCCAGTGCTGAAGCGGTCTCATATGGAGCAGACCGAGCGGAACTATGGCCGCAGCTGCAGCCATATGCCCCAGGAGCCTCTGAAAGAGTTTCAGTGGGACCGCTGTCCTGCCTGATAAAGTCTTGAGGCAGTTCAGCACCGACTGAGCACGTTCCTGGGTGAGGCGTGCTGTCTGGTTGACCGAATCCAACTCCATGCCGAGAAAAGAGATCCTCTGCGTTGGCACGAGTTTGCTGTTTTCCCAATTGACCCGAAGGCCCAACTGGCTGAGGTGCCTGAACACCAGGTCTCTGTGTGCGCACAACAGCTCTCGAGACTGTGCAAATATGAGCCAGTCGTAGAGGTAGTTGAGAATGCGCACACCCCGTTCTCTCAGGGGAACAAGGGCCGCCTCTGCGACTTTGGTGAAGACACGAGGCGAAAAGGGACAGCCCGAAGGGCAGGACCTTGTACTGATATGCCCGACCGTCGAACGCGAATCGCAGGAATGGCCTGTGTCGCGGGAGAATCGAAACATGAAAGTACGCGTCCTTCAGGTCGATTGCTGCAAACCAATCTAGGGGACGGACGCATCCAAAAATGCGTTTCTGCGTCAACATCTTGAACGGCATCTTGTGAAGTGCACGGTTCAAAACTCGCAGATCCAAGATCGGTCGTAACCCACCGCTTTTCTTGGGCACAATGAAGTAAGGGCTGTAAAACCCCGACCTCATATCGGCTGGAGGGACCGGCTCTATTGCATCCTTCGCCAGTAGGACTGCAATCTCCGCGAGCAAGACAGGGGCATCGACGGCTTTGACTGAAGTGAACCGGATGCCCCTGAACTTGGGGGGACGCCGGGCGAACTGAATCGCATAGCCGAGTCTGATGGTCTGCAGGAGCCACCGGGACGGACTGGGGAGCACTAACCAGGCTCCGAGAGACCGCACCAGCGGGGCCAACGGGCCCACCGACATGCCCGCGGTGGGGCAGCGAGGTGGAACACAGGGACCGGCCCCAGGTCACCCCGCAGGGTGGAATCGGCTGTTGGACACAGTTGCATGGCCACAGACGCTCCACCGAGGGGATGCCGCATACCCCAAAGCGGCCCCACCATCGAGGGTGGTGAGAGCGGAGGAACCACAAGATTTGTTTCGGGCAGTGAAAGGTGCCTTCCACGACCTTGCAAGCTCCTCATGCACTTCCGGAAAGAATGGCACCGGAGGGGGGCGCTGAGAACCAGCGTGACCCCCACCGAGAAACCACTCGTCCAGCCTCGAAGGATCGGGACACGGTGGCTTTTTAGGATTCCACACGAGCCCGACATTCTCGGCGGCCCGGGAAAGCATAGCCGTCATCTCTGGGTCTGGCACGGACAACGCTACCACACCCGAAGGGGGCAACGCAGCCGGGTCATCATACCCAGAGAGAGAGGGCCCGCCCTCCGATGCAGTGATCGACATCTGGTCGTCAGAGGGGGCACCGAAGGAAACGCGTGGCCAGCGCGCTCCTTCGGCAGCTCCACCGGCTGCGGAGTGCTTGATGGGTGAGGAGCTCCACTTGGGGAAGCCCTCACCGTAATCCTCAAATCACCTCTGACTCCACCGGATCCAGTGTGCACGCCGGATCGCGGCAGGCAGAGGGACTCCGCCATGTTTGACATAGCGGAGTCGGACTCCGAGATGGTCATGTCCCCATAAGAAGAACATGAACCATCCACGAAAGCCACCTCAGCGTGCTGAATGCCCAGGCACGTGAGGCAGCGATCGTGACCGTCCTGAGGTGCCAGGAAACGACCACACCCAGAAACGCACGGGTGAAAAGACATCTTTAAAAAGACGCGATCACCCGTGTTGCTCTTTTAGAGAAATTGCTCTTTCAGAGAAATGCTCTTTTAGTGCTGAAGCACGCAGGGGAACTGGCCACCGCACACTCCTAGTGTGGCTGTCAGCAGGAAGACGATCTTTCTCTCCCGGACACCGTGACCACCGCTGCCACGCCGTAACGCCCGCACTCGCTCGCAGAACACTCTCTTGGAAGGGAGAGCAGTAGCTTCAACCACTACCGCTCGGCTCCGAAGCGAAAGGATGATTGATGCGGTGCATCAGCTGCCTCTTATGCTCACGCTGTGATCAGAGGCAGCTGGATGCAATAATCGCATGCCAATGTCCATTGGCTCGTTTAGTTACACTCGAAGTGGATTGAGCTCTCTGGCGAGATCTCAATTTCGTCGGTCATCCGACGTGACTCGGAGTGACCGACTGAAAGGGGAACATTCAGTTCAGTTCAGCTAATTGCATTTAATATAAATTTAAACTATATATAATAAATCAAATGTGATAATAAGTGTCTGAAAACAATGCATACACGCTTTTATATATCTGAATGGTTATGCAGAGTTTTGTATAGAGCTCATCTTTTTACTTACATTTGTATAAATGCCGAATCAAAAAGAAAGGTTCATGTTTGTAATAATACTCATTTGCATGTAAATACAGTTTTAAAATATATGATGATTTCGTTTTTTCTTTTGTAGATCTAGTTGGTCACATTCAGTTAATAATTTATGTTTTTTTTTAGCAAACTCTTTATGATGTGGGAAGCTTTTGTTAAAAGTCTTAGCAATTAGTGATATTGTTTCTCATACATTTTTTTTTCCTTCTTAAATCCCATTTTCACTTCATAGCTTTGAAAACGGTGCGGTGCACGCAGATGATTACAGACGCGAGGCTTTCCGCCTGTAATTCATTATTTTTCATCAAAACAATACAGGAAAATATCCACCATCAGCATTTCATGACTTTAATTAATGAACTAAATGCGGAAGAAATTATGCCAACTAATCCTGCACTGGCGTATTATTATTCATAACAGGAAGATGCACAGCATCCAATATTTATGAGCTCACATTTCTGTAGGATTTTTTTTTTTTTTTTTTCTGTAATGTGCTTATCATTCTTAAGCTTGCTTGTTTGTTTTGTTTAGCTCTAACTAAATGTCTTGCATCTCAATTTAAAGTTGCACAGGAAAAGCACATGTTAATTTGATCCTAGGTACATTTCAGGAGCTTCCTATTTCTGCAGGTGAAGCTTGAAAATGCTGACCTCGTCTTGTTAGTGGCGGCTTCATTAAACGGGGTGTCACCAGCTTCACACGTCCTATCTTAAATGACAGATGAGCTACAAGAGACTATCAGCAGCACAAAGACAAGCTGATAATGTATTTGATCACAGACAAACAGATCGCTGATAGTAAAGCGTACCTCATTCATCCGCTCTCCGACTCGACATGATTTCAACAATTGTATCCACCCAGAATGTACACAAAATAACCTTTTCCTTCATAATTGCTTATCAGGATTTTACAGCGAGGAGCACATAAATCATATTGTCACACTTGAAGCGGCACCAAGAGAGCAAACTCTTTAATTAAAGCATGTTCACCAGTATGTAGAGCTGGATGGGGAAATAGTGCTGGCGGTCTTTCAGTTATCAGGGGATTGGCTGTAACTCTGGGGCCAATTGTAAGACTAATTATCTGCTCTAATAAATCAATACACTTTCATTCAGGGTAACAGAATATCACTTTAAACATTATATTCTTTAATTAATGTCACAGGACAAGTCTAAAATAAAGAGCTGGAAGATAAAACTACAGTGACTCGGCATTCTTTAACAGTTCACTTAGGTGTGAGGTACTGCTTATTTAGAATTTTGTTATAATGGTGAGCCATATATATATTCTTTGCATCCGTATATTCGGTAACACTTATATAGTATAGGGACCAATTCTCACTATTAGCTAGTTGCTTATTAGCATGCCTATTATTAATATATAGGCTGTTTATTAGTGCTTATAAACCATATTTTAGATCTCTTAATCCTACGCAATACATACCAGTTACCTTACTAACTGTTAATAAGCAGCAAATTAGGCGTTTATTGAGGCAAAAGTCGTAGTTAATGGTTTGTTAATAGTGAGAATTGGACCTTCAAATGAAGTGTGACCTTATATTCTTATATATTCTTTGCAGAGAAGACAATCCAAGAATGCATTTCAACAAGCTCAATGACAAAACAATCATTCATTGTAAGCAAAGCAAGAGAAATGTTGATTATAAACATAATTAATTCAGTAAGCCTACTGAAAAGTGTCTATGAAATGGCTTAAAAAAAAAAACAACTACAAATTTACCCAAAATTTCTTTGCTTCTTTACCCAATATTACTCTTTTGAAAAATTACAACACTTTTGCATATACTTTTAAAAAGCATTAGTTATTATGTAAATATACTTAAATGTGAACTGAATGTGATTTTTCCTCATAATTAACTGCATGTTAATTGCAGTTAAATTAATAATATAAATAAATAATATATTATAATTAAGCAAAACCTGCTTCATATAGCTTTATATGTACTTTCATAATTCTATTGACTGTAAATATATTTAAAGTGTAAAATATATAAATATAAATATGCTTAAATAAGCATATAAATATACTTAAAGTGTATTTCTGAATGTACTGACAAGCATTTATGATAACTAAAATGTACTTTAATGTAATTTCTATTGAAACTTGTGTTATGTATTTAAATCTATTTGTAATTACACATTTGTAATGATAAAGTTGCAATTTAGTACACTGTAAAATTTATGTATTTTACATATTAAAAACACACTATGGTTAAAATCTGGCACTTTATATGCATTTAGTCACATTAAAATATATACTTTAAAACGGGATTTTATTATTATGTTTTATTATTAAAACATAATGATTTATAACATATTTTAATTTAACATTATTACAAAGTGTACTTCTTTAAAGAGTTTTAAGAAACAGTCTCTTACTTTATGTACACTTTAATGGGATTTTTATTGCAAGTGTATGCCATATACTGAATATTTATGAAAGAAGTTGTAAATCTGATTGCTACTCACTAATTTTTAGAGTTGAGTGTTTTAGTATAAAAAAAAATAACTAAATAAAAAAAATTAAAAAATTCTTAAATGTACCAAGCTTCTTTCTCTGAAGGGGAGATTTCAGTTTAGCTTAGCTTAGCTCATTTTCTGTAGAGCAGGGGGTAGCTAGTCCATCACCGGGCTTGTTCCATTACAAAATAAAGCATCTCTTTTAGACAGTCTCTCAGAGAAAAGCAGACTGAGTAATGGCAGAAAGAGCAGCGCTCGGTCAGACTCTGCAGTAGCTCTGTATTACAGCAGAAAAGCCTGTGTCAGAATGCCTCTGTCTAAGCACATGATGGCAAAGAATTGCTTTAGAAATCATATCTGTCTTCTAGCTGAACTCTTCAAACAAAATCACGAGAAATGACTTGGGCATAGCTGGATGCATTTGTGTTGGTTTCTGTATTTGCATGAAAAACCTTTGTCATTATTTTTCAAAAAAGGTCCTCGTTTCATGTCTCCTTTTCATGTCGTTGACCAAATGATAATGAAAGTCATTCAGGACCTTTTCACGGTTGTTTTGCCACAACTCTCTCCTAGTAACGCCGCTGTTGTTTGTTCTGGATAATGCTGAAGGAAGAAAGACCTGTCCTTTGTGTCTTCTGGCCATCTGTGATTCATTAGTGTTTGCTCTTTCAACTTTCTCATCTGAAAAGCCTTTCATAAAACCCTGAATATGAATGTGGAGAGATAAAGTCATTTACGCTGGAGGGTTTACTTTAAGAACCCATTTTTAGTTCAGACTCTGCCTCATTGCACACAATATATGGCATGTAGATCTGTACTGATGATCTAACTGATACTGATACTCAATTGGATGGTTTTCTCATTCCACCTGTAAACACAGACAAACAACACAAACCATGCATTCAGAGTGTGAAATAAGTCCAAACCAATTGTCTCGAGCCGATTCAACCAAAAGGGAAGCGAGTGACGTGTGGTAAATGGGAATTGTGATGTCAGGTTTGGTTGCTGTTGAAGCTCGAGTCGACGTTTTTGGCTGAAAAGCAGACAAAGAAGATACTCGAGGCTTAACGCTTGATTGTATTAGCATCCAAACACACGGCTCACAGCAGTGACCTATAATAGAGACAGAACGCCTCTGAAATAGGTGTTGACATTAATAGTTAGTGCCATTACAGATGAAAAGGGACTTTTCTCCACAATATTACCATGTGCAAAATAAGAAAACAGAACAGCTGGATATTGCTGATCCATCTAACAAGCAAATATATCATATAGATATTATGGCTGTCATTTGATATTGGCTGTCATTATTTATATATATATATATATATATATATATCATTTCTGTTATTCCAACTTTATTTTTTTTTCCATTTACACTGTAAATATCATCGTTAGAAGATTATTATAATATATTTTACAAGAAAATACTATTTCAGTTGTTCTACTTCAAATAATCATGATTTAATTCGGTGCCGTTTCTTTGTAATTATTTGTGGAATTTACTTGCAGTTTCTGAGTGAAAATTGTTTCAAAGTAAATTCTACATAATTTTTCATTTAAATGTATAACAAAAGATCTATGCAACCAAACCAATTTGATGACCATTGACTTTCATTGTATGGACAAAAAAAAACATCATATAAGAAAGAAATGCACACAGTTTTTCAATGACGTGAGGGTGAGAAAATGATGACAGAATTTTCATTTTTGGATTAACTGTCCCTTTAAATCTCACTTCATTCCGCTCAGGATGTATGTTCTTATGTGTTCTTCTTTAAGTCAACGTGTCAAGTAGACTGACCTCATAATGTAAGCATGAAACCGGATGTTAGCTGTCTACTTATAGAATAATGTCACCTTTTTAAAGTCATCATATGAACCTTTCACTGTTATTTGAAAAGAAAAGGCTTCAGTCTCTTATATGATTGTTTTAGCATGAAAATGTGCATTTATTACTTAAATATGTTATACTTGAGTAGAAGTATATTTCTGCAGCACTAACAACATCAAATGGAATCGCAAAAACAATGTCTGCCATTGGTTGGTTAAAAAGGTAGCGTCATCCCAAACTCATGCCATAATACAGTGCTGCAGGGACGATGTATTTTTGTAGGCCAAACATGGAAATGAGTTAGTATTTTAGCACTTTCAGAAATGGGTTTTTGGTTAAATGCCTGAAATAAGGTCTGTGGTGAACATATGCTCAAAATATTTTCACGTTTTATTCTATGACTTAAAATTATGGAAGGCCATTTCTGCCACAGAATAAAAAACAAAAAGGGTAACTGCGACTTTTTATTGCAAAATTTTTTGAGTTTACATCTCTCAATTTGGACTTTTTTTTTCAGAATTGCGAGATATAAACTCAATTCTGAGAAGAAAAGTCAGAATTGTGAGATAATTACCTATTTTTATTTTTAATTATTGTTTAATATTTTTTAAACATTTTTTATTATTAAGTAATATATTTAAAATACATTTATTTCATACTATGTGTAGTTTAAGTCCATTAACATATTTACTGACATATCGCTCGAGACTTACTGACATAGAAATTATAATTAAACTTTATCTGGAGTACTACTTGTGTACAATGCACATTTCTTAATATTAAGCCTGAAATGTGTTTTAATGTCACTATTGATGAGGTTTGTATGATCTTTGAATAATATCGGTCTTTAAATGCAAGATAACCATGAAATAAAAAGTCACAATTACAGTTTTTATTTGTTTTATTATCTGATGAAAATGGGATTCCAAATAAAATACTCCTTGTGATATTTTTAAGTTTTTGCTTGTCTTGAAAAAGGCAACTGCTAACAAGTGGCTATTGGGACTGCAGAGGTTGTCGGGGATGTTAAACATCATTGCATCAAATAGGTAAACTTAAATACTTATCAGTCACTTTCACAGCCTCATCGTGTTTAGAATCACACTTTTGCAAACTATTCCAACTTAAACTTACAGGAATAAAATGATTTTAAGTAAAGACAGAAAGAGTTATCGAAAGCTTAAAGGTGGTGACAGATTTTTACTTCTGGTGATTGTATTTAGTCTTCAAAATTAATAAACATTGTGTTCATTTGTGAAGATTATCATGACGAGGGAAAAAGACACATCACTGCAGCGCAGGATGTTCAAACAAACATGCCACAGAGAAATGTTTTTTTTAGGGGAAATCAACTTATATTTATAGCTGATTCTGCACATTAGACAGAGATTGGTTAAAGTAAAATGAGAAAAAAATGACACACTTCACCTTTAAATAGATTTCAGAAAGATAAAATGCTTTTTGTTCCGGTTGAATTGAAGCACTGAAATTGAACCTTAACTGACATTGTCATTGACCATCTATCACTATTTTGTTTGCCATTTTCTGCACCATTACCTGCTAAAGGTGTCTGGTTTCATTTGTGTTGCTAAATGTGCAGAAATGTATTCAAGTCCATCTTTGAGCAGGAGCAGATGTGTTTCTGAGTGCTTCATTACAGCACATCTGCACAGGCTGTCCATTACTAACGATCAGGTTCAGCAGGTGGATGTGATGGGAGGGAAGTGTTTTCACATCAGCACTGCCAAAACCAATCAAATATACTGCTGAGCATTTCATTGGCCTTCAGAAACCTTTGTTTCAGGAGTCTTGCAAACTTTATGCTTTTATGGTCACCTGTATAATGTGGTTTATGGGGCAGTCGTGGCCTAATGGATAGAGAGTCGGACTTGTAACCCGAAGGTCGTGGGTTTGAGTCTCAGGTCCGGCAGGGATTGTAGGTGGGGGGAGTGAATAACCAGCACTTTCTCCACCCTCAATACCATGACTGAAGTGAGACCCTTGAGCAAGGCACCAACTGCTCCCCGGGCGCCGCAGCATTAGCTGCCCACTGCTCCAGGTGCATGTTCACTACTGTGTGTGTGCACTTGGAAGGGTTAAATGCAGAGCACAAATTCTGAGTATGGGTCACCATACTTGGCCACACACCACTTCCCTTCCCTTCCCTATACCTGGCAGGGTTATTATAGTTACCTAATACTAAAACCATTAAAAAAAAATGTGGCTTAAAATAAAATAGGTAACATTTTACAATAAGGTCCCATTAGTTAATGTTAGTTAATGCATTAATTGTGACTTAATGCATTAACTAACAATAATGAGAAATACATTTTTTACATAGTATTCATTAATCTGTTTTAACATTAGTTAATAAAAGTAAAATTGTTCATTGTTAGTTCATGTTAGCTGAAATCCATTAAATAATAAGAACAGATACAGCTTGAAATTAACACCAAAATAAATGGTGTTACCACTTTCATTCTTAATTCATGTAAATGAATGCAGTTAACTAATATTAAATGGTACCTTATTGTGAAGTGTTATCATAAAATATCAAAATAAAATTAAATATAAAAAGATTAAAATTACTTGAATTTTCATTTAGTATTTAAAATAGCTAAAACTAAAACTGAAGTAATGAATAATAAAAAAATAAAAAAATAGAATAAAATAAAATACATACTAAAAATAAAAATAATTTTAATAAAAATTCTTATGGCCTTTGTAAACCTTAATATCTTGTAACACAATACACACAAGGATGCCAGAAAGTGGTACATAAAGTGGAATTATAACATTATTATATTACCAGACGTTTATCCAGCAACAGCAGTCCCACCACTAAAGAGATCATCTGCACAACTTTACAGCTCAAATAACACATAATTTTGTATGGAAACAAATAATATAAGTGTATTAACAATAATATGAGCTTGAAATTTCTGCCTGTCCCATAGACATATGTTGTAAGCACATGACCGTACGGTAAGGGTGATGTGTGTTGTTTCTACAAACTGATCAATGAATTAGTTATTATTTAATGTGCTAATTGACAGCATGGCACAAATGTTTTCAGCAGAGCTTTATGGAATATTGTAGGTTCAATACAAGCTGAGCTCAATCCACAGCATCCATAGCATAATGTTGATTACCACAAAAAAAAAAAACAAGGTAACTTTACAAGTAATATTTAGTATTTCAAGTATTTACAAGCAGAAAAGTGACATTTATAGTAAATACACCAAATTTATTTATTTGTTTGTTTGCTTGTTTGTTTTTATTTTTATTTATTATAATATATAAATATTAATATAAATATATTTATATTTCAAAACAATTTTACAGAAAATCATGATGTTAATGTTTATAATATCCTCATATCTTCATGCCTTATAATTTCATTTAGCAGATTAGAGCTGTGAGAATATAATTCACATTTTGCAACAATACAGGCAATCAAGCAGTTGAGATATGCTACATATTATATATTGCCCTGCGTGAATGTACTGTATGTATGTGGATTGAAAATACTTATATATTCATTTTTATATAAAGAGCTGGACGATAATATAGTTACATTTTGCGATGAAATAAAAAATCAGGCAGTTGAAAATTAATGTATAGCTTATATTGCTTTACATGAGTGTACTCTATGTATGCCAATAAATTTGGAAATAATATATTACATATAGTATATATATGATATAAACAGTCACAAAACCGAGATTTTCTCTATTGCTTTGTATGGATATACTGTATGTTTGCAGGTAAAATGGGATGTACTATATATCTATCTTTTAATATATTGCTGCACAGTAGTATATAATATAAAAATCAAGCAGTTGTGATTTACTATTTAGCACATACCGCTTAAAATGTGCATACATATGTATTTAAGTCTAGTATAATTTGTTATTAATTATTAATTTAATTAATTTGAGTTATTGAGTAGAGAATTACAAAACCTGTGAGGTTTTGTTCAATTTATAACAATTTGGTTTAGTAAGAAGCCTAATTACTGCTTATGTATTATTAGAGCTGTAAAGTTGTTCTCATCATTTTTACAGTCATTTTAGAGTTTGAGGTGTTATGTTGTTTTATGCAATGAAGTTGTAATATTGGATTAAACAGAAAAGGTTAGTAAGTGATTTTTTTTTTCACGATAAAATCATGTTAGCATGCATATTGTTTATATCGTGTATCTGCTATATTTGCAGATTTTTCCTACTTCCATTTTAAGTGCCTCTCTGTAACAAATTTTTTAAGAAAACGAGGGAAAAGTCAAGTCATTTCTGTGGTTAATTGAGCCTAACTTGTACTGAACCCAAAATATACCTCAACCATTTGAATTTTGAGTGAACCAATTGTGAAGTGAAGCTTTTGGTCATAAATGAGCACTATAATGTGCAGGTTTGTACCCAAGTAGTGCTTTCTTTGTTGTCCACTTCCTTTTACACTGTAGATGCCATTTATAGTACATAATACACCTTCATGACAGATAATATCATTCATATCTCTGTTTGTGTGAGCTTGCATTGCCTCTAACCCTTTGACCATGTCAATATCCATATAAACCTGATTTAAGCAGTGTCTAATGCAGCTCTAGGGTGCGTTATTTTATCTGTATAGCTCTAGAAAGCGTGCTTGTCCTTCTTGAGTTGTGGTCTCTTTGGGCAATGACCTGTTTTTTCCTTCATTTCTGAGGCCGCGTTTTTGACTCCACGAGCAGGTGGTTTTGTCTGGGAGCTGACTGGAAAGTAGTGACTGGAAGTATTGACTCTCAGAGGGACAGAAAGCTGTGAAGTGTCCGGGCTCATAAAAGCGCACTTGTCCGGGCTGAGGCGCGTATGCATTATAGATGTGGAGAAAGGAGGAAGTCATAAATGAGTTGTAAAATCATACTGGACTCTGAGGAAAATGTTGAAACAATGAAACTATCCAGACCTCATCATATACCCAACCACACAAATGTGCTATATTTTTAGAAAAGTGATATAGTGTTATATATTTCTAGACTTTTTCACACACAAGGCATATTAGAGTTTTTAATTGATTCTAATAACGTTAACTAAAGCAAAACGAAGATTATTGGAGTAAGTTTTACAATAAAATACTATTTCAGTCTTTATTTAATTCAGTGTGTTACTTGCCAGTTCTTTGTAATTATTTGTGAAATTTACCAGCAATTTCTGAGTGAAAACTGTTTCAAAGTAAATTCTGTAGATTTACATTTTCTAAAGGCACCAGTGGTCCTTTTTCATGCAAAATTCACCAGCATAATAATAAGAGTAGCATTTATTCCCCAACTTGGTCTTTCCAGATGCCAAAAACAAAAAGAGGCAGAAATTTGTTAACTGCATCACCATGTGCTTGATTCAGAGCAAAATTAGCTTTGTGGCCCCACATCTCTGCCAATAATCAGTCTTCATCTCTCTGAAATGAAGCAGTTATGTATTGTAGCATATGGTGAGCAGAAGTTCAAGCCCTGTATTAGAAACCAGAGCAACATTCAGTTCATTTGGGATTTGACTGTGTGCCCACTGCAGCAAAACAGCATATGTCCTGTGCTTTACAGATGTATGTTTGTGCTAAAATTGGATAGTAAGTCTCAATTTTTTATTTTTCCTTGACCATTTTATTTATTAATAATTCAGTTGAAAATCCAGTGCTCTTTATTGTGTCACATAAACTAGCCGTAAAAAGTTTGTGACAATCAAATATTCAAAAAAAGGTAAGAAATTGTACAATAAAAACTGTAATACTGTGAAATGTTATTACATATTTAAAATAACTCTTTTCTATTGTAATATATTGTAAGATGTAATTTATTCCTCTAACGCAAAGCTGAATTTTCAGCATCATTACTCCAGTCTTCAGTGTCACATGATCCTTCAGAAATCATTCTAATATGCTGATTTGCTGCCCAAGAAAAAACATTTCTTATTATTACCCATATTGAAAACAGTTATGCTGCTTAATACTTTGTTGAATCCTAAATAGACTACCACTCAAAAGTTTGAGATAAGTTAGATTTTTAGAAAATAATAATAATATTTTTAATCAGCAAGTATAATTTGAACAAAAATAAAGGCATTTATAATGTTACAAAATATTTCTGTTTCAATAACCCTAAAAATCACTATTTCCACAAAAAATATTAAGCAGCAAACATGTTTTCAACAATGATAATACTAAGAACTATTATTAATAATTGATTTGCAAATCAGCATATTAGAATTACTTCTGAAGGATCATGTGACACTGAAGACTGGAGTAATGATGCTGAACATTCAGCATTTATCACAGGAATAAATTATATTTTACAATATATTCAAATATAAAACAGCTTTTTAAAATTGCAAAAATATTTCACTGTTTTTACTGTATTTTTCATCAAATATATGCAGCCTTGGTGAGCAGAAGAGACTTCTTTCAAAAACGTTAAGAAATCTTAATTATTCCAAAGATTTGACTGGTAGTTTTATGTTATTTACAGTCAAAATTGTAATCAGTTTAACTTTAACATTTATAAATGCCACAAGTGAGGACAGAATTATAGGAATGAGCCTCACAGACATGTTGCATTGGTTCATAAGGCTCATGTTTTCTGTGTTAATCATGTACTGAAACGTTTGTTGCACTCCAGAGACTCTTCAGAATTATATGTGAAATGACTTGAAGGCATGTTATAGGATAGATATAAATCTCAAGTTTGATAGATATACGAGCCCACTGTCACCCGCTGCGCATATCAGAGTTTTGTTGATCTCAGCAAGAATTTTCCTGAGAATGGCAAAAATGCATCATGACCGACTCGCCTTGTTCTTGCATTGATGGAATGATATCAGGCATGAAGCATCCTTGTTTATTAATAATCTCACTTTAACATTGATTTAAAGATGAATACTTTGTCATGATATACATGAATTTATGTTAGCTAACTTCTGTTAGCTAACGCCTCCTGTGCTAGATTTGTTCATTTTCCCTGCATGGCATGTTTAATATGTCCCAACTTATGCATATTTCAATAGTCAAGAAAGGAATCGCAGAATTTTATGAATGAAACCTGAGACATCATTTAATTTATTATGTGCATGCTGAATCCTATATGATCATGCATCAGGACAACAACACTGCATATACTGTATATCTCACGGTAGGAGCACCATGCAGTGTAAAATAGCTGCTTATGTTTTTTTTTTTGTTGTTTTTTTTTTTGGGTGGGTCATTAATTTAGATTGAGGTCTTTAGGAAAAGCACCATGACTACCAAGACAATCCTCATGGTTACTGCTGTTACCACCCAGACAAATGATCTCAATTGCTTGTCAAGGGTCTCACACCATCTGCCAGAAGAGGCGCTTTCTCGTCACAAAGGCGTATAATCCATCACTTCTTCTCTTGCTGAGTATCAAGGTCTTTCTTTGAAATGACTTCTGTTGTTTCATAAGTCAACACCAATAATAGTCACCAAGTAGTTTGAGGTACTCCACCAGTCAAAAGAATGGGCCAAATAATGTTAAAACAAATTAAAACCATCTTATATTTGATCTTCTTGAAAACTGGCACAATTTGTCTTGATTCTAGCTTTGCTACTCAGGGTTTTTATAAACCTTGCTTTTCAAACCACATTGGTATACTTTTTAAACCACACTGAAGGAATCTGATTCAACATTAAAAAACAAAAAACAAAAAAAAAAACATTTTTTTAAGAAATGAATACAAAGCTACAAAACATTGTTTGCAAAGCTATTTTCAAGTATTTTAGTATAAATGTTTAGATCATTTTTTTTTAATCAATGACAAAAAACTTTTTTGTCCAACCTTATTATTTTTTTTTTAATGACTTAAAATTATTTTAAAATGATTACTTTTTTATTTTTCAAACAAAGCTGTGAAACATTGTTTGCAAAACTATTTTAGTTGGACGTACAATACCATAATACCATAAACTATTTTAAAATAATACGGCTGGTAAAATTTTAATTAAAAAAAATTAAATCATTAAAAAAATTGTCAAACTGTCAGGCTTGTGTTGTGTTATGTCTTGTGTTTTGTTCCCCATGTGCTCCCTTATGCCCATATTTGTTTTTTCCTGTTCCTGTCTCCAATTTAGTTCCATGAGTCCCACCTGTGTTGATTAATTATCTTGTTTAGTTCAGATTACTTAAGCCTTGTATTTTCCATTATCTAGCGTCCGGTATTGTACGTCCAACCCTACTGCTACGTGTGTGTTCCTGCCCGTTCCTTGTTCCTTGTTTTGGATTTAATAAAGACTGAATCTCCTCGTCTCCTCGTTCCTCCACAGTAGCAGTATCGTAACAGAATACCGGACCCTAACAGAAAAGTAAGCGGCATCCCCTCTCCCCGTGTTTGTTTTCCATTTTTTTAAAAGTTTTTTTGTTTTCTCCTGTTTTTCCTCCTGTGGCATGGAATTCGCCACTCGCTTCTCCGCCCTAGCCTGCAGAGATCTCCCATTTGTGGAGTACGCCTGGGAGTTCTGCGGACTGGCCAAGACGACGGCGTTGGATGACGCCACAATCAATTCTCTGTTCTGGATCGGGGCCAATTACCATCGCCCCATGGACCTCTCAGACACCACTGGACTGTGTTGGAGGGAAGGTATCTTCCGGTGTCTGGAGAGTGTCCAGCCCCAATCCAGAACCAGCCCGCCGTCAGTCCCGTTGGCTGTTCGCCAGTCAAGTCTGCCGGCCGCTATGAAGTCCAGCCCGCTGGCTGCTGCTCACTCAAGTTCCCCAGCCGCTCATCAGTCAAGTTCGCCGGCTGCTACGAATTCAAGTTTGCCGTCCGTTCTGACGACAAGCCTGCCGGCCGCTCCGAAGTCAAGTTTGCTGGCCGTTCCAAGATCAAGCCCGCCAGGCGCAGCTCTCACCAGCCCGCCAGCCGCTCCGAAGTCAAGTTTGCCAGCCGTTCCGACGACAAGCCCACCGGCCGCTCCGAAGTCAAGTTTGTCGGCCACCCCATTAACCCCTAACCAAAGGAGGAGGAGGAAGAGACCGTTCACAGCCCTCATCCTCACCCCAGAGTTCGCTCCAATATCGGCTCCAGCCCCAGAGTTCGCTCCAATGTCAGCCCACGGATGGCTCCTGTTTCCGAGTTTAGCCCACGGAGGGCTCCTATTCCTGAGTTTAGCAACGGAGGGCTGCTGTTCCTGAATTTAGCCCACGGAGGGCTCCTGTTCCTGAGTATAGCCCACGGAGGGCTCCAGTTCCAGTGTTTAGCCCAGGGAGGGCTCCAGTTCCTGAGTTTAGTACCGAGAGGGCTCATGTCCCCACGTCCAGTCCTAAGAGGGCTCCCGTTCCCACGTCCTGCTGAGAGAGTGGCTCTGGGCCCCAGTCAAGCCCAGGGAGGGCTCCTGTCACCGTGTCCATCTCAGTGAGGGCTCCAACATCCTTAATTCCCCCCAAGGAATTTTTTTTTGGGGGCAGGGGGGCTATAGGGTCCCGGCTGTAGTGGGCTGGCCGAGTGGCGAGGACAAGGCCACGGAGGCCATCCAACCAAGGCTCCCTGGACTGCATGCTCCGCCATAGCCTCCTGACTTCCCTGATCCGCCATGGTCTCCTGAGTCCCCTGCTCCGCCATGGCCTCCTGAGTTCCCTGATCTGCCATGGCCTCTTGAGTCCCCTGCTCCACCATGGCCCCCTGAACTGTCTACTCCGCCATGATACCCGGATCTGGGACCACCTTGGAGGCATCCCGTCCCGTCCAAGCCTGTCCTGAGGGATATCCCACCCCTTTGATGTTGTATGGCGCAAGGATGCGCCTTCCGGAGGGGGGCGTCATGTCAGGCTTGTGTTTTGTTATGTCTTGTGTATTGTTCCCCATGTGCTCCCTTATGCCCATATTTGGTTTTTCCCATTCCTGTTTCCAATTTAGTTCCATGAGTCCCACCTGTGTTGATTAATTATCTTGTTTAGTTCAGATTACTTTAGCTCTGTGTTTTCCATTGTCTTGCGTCCGGTATTGTACATCCAACCCCACTGCTACGTGTGTGTTCCTGCCCGTTCCTTGTTCCTTGGATTTAATAAAGACTGTTATGATTGCTGAATCTTCTTGTCTCCTCGTCTCCTCATTCCTCCACAGTAGCAGTATCGTGACACAAACATTTTTGTCAATTTTTTTTTTTATTCAACATTGTATTTTTTGTACTTTTTTCAAACAATTAATATAAAGTTATAAAACATTATCTACAAAGCATTTAAGCATAAACATTTAGATCAAAAGATTTTTGAAAGAAAAAAAAAATGTCATGCTTTTTTGTCCAAACTTTTGACTAGTACTGCAAGGCCATGAAAGCATTCATGAATATCACAATACTTAATTGCATTTGTTAAATGGATGGCACAATACGGATTTATTCATTTCAACAACTGCAAATATAATAACAGACTAAAAGAACAAGGTAACCATGTGGTTTGACTTCATTCCATATTTGCTATGTTTGCTACCCAGATCTCGTTCACTATTACAAACACTGCAAACGGCTGTTGCCATACAGATTAAGCACCGAGTGTTTAGCCTTCATGATGCTGAATGAAGATGCAGCTGTATTGACCTCATCTGTGCCCCTCGAGATCACCTCAGCAGCTCCCCACAGGAAATTCAATCTTGCTACATAAGTGTACCTGTGTTGAAGCAAAGGACACACTCATTATCTGTAGTGCAACAATAAGGGTGTTTAGTCCTTAATGAGAAAACATGCCATGTAAGAATACAGATAGTTTATAATTGATTATTAGACCTTGAGATACTTTTTGAATCACTGTTTTGTAAATCGTTATTGTACTGATGAACTATGAAAGCTTGTTTCCGCCACTGAATGTAAATAAGTAAAAGGTAATTGCAACTTTTTATCTCAGAATTTTTTTATTTTTTTTTCTCCCAGTTGCGTATATTTATACTTTGCAATTCTGCAGCTGCAGGTTACAAAGTCATAATAGCAAGATAAAAACTCACAATTTTGACTTTTTTTCTAGGATTTCAAGTTTATTCTAACTTTATAACAATTGTAAGTAATAATAATAAGGTCACACTTTATTTTAAGGTCCAATTCTCGCTATTAACAAACCATTAACTACGACTTTTGCCTCAATAAACTACTAATTTGCTGCTTATTAATAGTTAAAAGTACTAATAAGTTAGATAAAAGTAGTAATAAACAGCCAATATGTTATTAATAATAGGCATGCTAATAAGCAACTAGTTAATAGTGAGAATTGGTCCCTATAGTGTTACCAATAATAATAATAATAATAATAATAATAATAATAATAATGATTTCAAAGTCAAAATGTCAGAATTGTGGACTGACTTTTTCCTCACGATTGGACAATTCCCAATTACGAGTTTATATCTCAGTTCTTAGAAAAGAAGTCTGAATTGCGGGATATAAACTTGCAACTGTGAGGAAAAAGTCAGAATTGCAAGGTAAAAAGTCGCAATTACCTATTTTTTTTAATCCCGTGGCGGAAACATACATCAGAATTTTAGTGCCATGATAACGAGATTAAAGTCAGAATATTTTGAGAATAAAGTCTAACTTCCGAGAATAAAGTCATAGCATTATGACATTAAAGTCATAACGTTTTGAGAATAAAGCCTAAATTCCGAGAATAAAGTCATAGCATTATGAGATTAAAGCCATAATATTTTGAGAATAAAGTCTAAATTCCTAGAATAAAGTCATAGCATTATGATATTAAAGCCGTAAAATTTTGAGAATAAAGTTTAAATCCTGAGAATGAAGTCATAGTATTATGAGATTAAAGTCATAATATTCTGAGAATAAAGTTTTAATTCTGAGAAAAAAGTCACAGCATTATGAGACTAAAGTCTTAATATTTTGAAAATAAAGTCTAAATTCCGAGAATAATGTCATAGCATTGAGATTTTAAGAAGATATTTTAAAAATAAATTTCTAATATTTTGAGAATAAAGCCAAAATTATGAAAATAAAGTCATAGCAATACAATATTGTCATAATATTTTGAGAATAAACTATATTGCATGAATAAAGATAATTAATGTGAAAATTACACCTAAAAAAACATCTGTGGCATCCAACTTTTCATTCTTCACATGTATTTAACATTAATAGAAATGTTGTAAAGGTTGAAGTTTCATAGATACAGTCCCTTGCGAAAGTATTCATACCTCTTCATTTTTTCACGTATTATGTTGCTGCCTTATGTTAAACTGCTTTTAAATTACTGTTTTTCCACATCAATCTATACTCCATACACCATAATGGTAAAGCAAAAAACGGGTTCGCAAATTTATTAAAAATAAAAAACTTAAATGATTCCATTGCGTAAGTATACATACCCTTATCTGGGACAGTTGGAATTTAGCTCAGGGGCATTCATATTGCTTGTAGATGTTACTACACTTTGAGTGGAGTTAACCTGTGGCAAATTCAATTGAATGGGTATGATTTGGAAAGGCACACGTCTTAATAAAAGTCTAACAGCTGAAAATGCATATCAGAGCAAAAACCAAGCCCTGAGGTCCAAAGAACTGCCTGTAGAGTTCAGAAACAGGGTTGTGTCAAGCCACATATCTGGGGAAGAGTTGAGAAAAAATTCTGCTTCACTGAAGGTTGTAGTATGTAGTCTCTGTTACCCTTAATGGAAGATGTTTGAAACAACCAGGGCTCTTCCTAGAGCTGGCCTCCTGGCCAAACTGACCAATTGATAGAGAAGGGCTTTGGTTGGTGTGGTGACCAAGAACCTGATGGTCACTCTAGTTGAGCTCAATGATCATATGTGGAGACAGGAGAAACCTACAGAAGGACAAACATCACTGCAACACTCCACCGATCTGGGCTTTATGCCGGTGTGGCAAGACTCAATCCTGTCTTCAGTGTAGACACATGAAAACACACTTAGAATTTGCAAAAAAAAAACACTTACTGGGGGCAGTCGTGGCCTAATGGATAGAGAGTTGGGCTTGTAACCCGAAGGTCGTGGGTTCGAGTCTCGGGTCCGGCAGGGAATACCACGACTGAGGTGAGACCCTTGAGCAAGGCACCAAACCCCCAACTGCTCCCCGGGCGCCGCAGCATTGGCTGCCCACTGCTCCAGGTGTATGTTCACTACTGTGTGTATGCACTTGGATGGGTTAAATGCAGAGCACAAATTCCAAGTATGGGTCACCATACTTGGCCACACACCACTTCCCTTTCCCCCTTCCCTTTCCCTTAAAGGACCCTCAGACTGTGAGAAACAAGATTCTCTGGTCTGATGAACCTCAATTCTAAGCATCATGTTTGAAGCAAACCAGGCACTGCTCATCACCTGCAGAGTACCATCCCAAAAGTAAAGTGTGGTGGTAGCAGCCTCATGCTGTGGGGCTGTTTTTCAGCAGCAGGGACCGAGGGACTCGTCAGAGTAGAAGAAAAGCTCAGTGCACCAAAATATTGAGATAGCCTTAATGAAAACCCAGTCCAGAGCATTCAGAACCTCAGACTGGGCAGAAGGTTCACCTTCCATCAGGACAATGGACCTAAACGCACAGCAAGAGTGGTTTATAGACAACTCTGTGAATGTCGAGTGGCCCAGCCACAGCCTGAGCTTGAACCCAATCAAATATTTCTGGACAAACCTGAAAATGTGCACCTGCCCCCGTCCAACCTGACAGAGCTTGAGAGGTGAAGAGGTGAGGAGAAGAATTACAGATAACTGCCAAATGCTGATGAGCAAAGCTTGTCGCATCAAACAAAAAAGGCTTGAGGCTGTAAAGGTGCTTCAGCTATATATTTAGTTAAGGGTATGGATACTTATGCAATGTACTTATTTCATTTTTTTTATTTTTTAATAAATTTACGAAGTTGTGACAATTCTGTTTTTGCTTTATCAATATGGTGTACGGAGTGTAGATTGATGTGGGGAAAAAAGTAATTTAAAGGAGTTTAACATAAGGCAGCACTTAAAAAAAACATGAAAAAATGAAAGGGTATGAATACTTCCGCAAGGCACTGTAAGTGATTTTATTAATAAACATATTTAAGGTCAGTGAAGTGGTTCATTGTGGAGATGGGACAGGTTTTGCTTTCACTGCAGGGATCAAATGTACCCATAACGACACTAAAACCTAAAATCACCTGTGTTGTGAGAATCAGCAAAGTGTACTCACGAGGGAACCGACTTAATAAACCAAGTCTTTATGAAAATCTAAACACGTCAAAAGATTTATGTCATGGTTAGTTTGAGGTTTGGAGGGTTAGAAAATATCCTTTGCTCAACACAAAAACAGAACAAGTCATCAAGTCATTCTAACAGACTTCACAGAAAGACAAAACTAAAAACTGATCCTGGATCTGCACGAAACTACACATCCATGCCTCCTTTGCTTCATGAACTCATGTCAGCATGCCGCCGCCCCAATGCTCCATTCGACCCTGTGGTGACACTCACCCTGTGTCTTCTAGGTAGCGCTTGCCTTCAGAACGGCAGCAGGCATGGAGTTACGGCACGGCTCAAGAAGCTGTTCCTATGCTTTTCTACCAAAGCACCATCCACCAGTACCCAAAGCAAGTCCTCTTTCAACACAAACCTCCAACATCTTTCCTCAGAAAGCTCTATTTGTGACAGTGTATTGTCCACATTCTTGTGAAAAAGAAGTGTGCTTAATTGTATTGAATGCACTTGTGGTGTACTTCAGATCTTAACAGTATATTTTTAAAAACTGTACTTGCAGATTATATAATATTAACAAAATAAAAGGCCACTTAAGTGTACTTAAAGAAACAGTTCAACCAAAAATGAAAATTCTGTCATCATTTACTCACCCTCCACTTTTTTTTTTTTTTTTCCGTTGAACACAAAAGAAGATATTTTGAAGAATGTTGGTAACCAAAAAGCTGACTATGGAAGTTAATGGCTACTGTCAACTGTTTGGTTACCAGCTTGAGGGTATATAAATGATGTCAGAATTTAAATCTTTGGGTGAACTGTCCATTTAAGAACACTTATAAACAGCGCACTATTTAATGTCAAATTAAAAGTTTTACTTTAAAGTACATTTTGTGTTATTCAGTATTGCATTTAAAGTAAATATATTTTAAATGTACTAAATTGCAACTTCATCCTTACAAATGTGTAATTGCCAACCTGACCTCATGACAAAAACGTACCTGTGAGAATTATTCAGTGTGAAATGTCCACTGAGTGGCGCTAAAAGATCCCCGGAACAGATGAACGTACATATGGTATGTTTTATGTAACGTTGGTTTTGTAGGTGTCACTGCAGTTCTGACTTGAAATGTCCGATGAGTGGCGCTATAAGTCTAATGCTCCATGACATTTTAAAATAATGTACTAATAATCTGCACTACAGCTAAACCTACCCAATAGCATGAACAAAAGCGAATGTGATGTAAAAATGCAATTGCAAGCATGCCGTTTTAGCTTGTTTTTTGATCTCTCATCTTTCAGCTCTTTCATCATGAGTTATGTTTTTGACGGGATTCGTACCCATGGATTCTGCATCCTAAGTCCAGTTCTGAGCAAACTTGTTACATCCGGAAAGCAAAACATATAGAGCTGTAATCATAACTGTGTATGAAAACGATTACAAGTGCTCAATGTTTTACCACCTCTAGTGTTCATTTCTGTTGGAAACTCCAGTATTATGTACTTACTGGTACGTATTTCACATCTTGCAAAAAAATCCCACAGGTACGTTTTCGTCATGAGATCAGGTAGCTAATTCCAAATATATTTAAATGCATGACATACAAGTTTCTATAGGAATGACATTAAACTATATTTTGCCATAAATGCTTGTCAGTACATTCAGCAGTACCTTAACCATATTTCAATGACAAAAGAAGTAATTATGAAATTACATATGAACATGTACTTAAGTGGGTCAAAAAGCACTCTTAAGTTCAACACTCTTAAGTATTTTAAAGTCTTTCATTTCGATAATAAGTACACTTTTTAAAAGTATGCTAAAGTGTGCCTCTTTTTCATGTGTAGTGTCACTCCTTTCATTTCTTTTTCTTTAACTTTTCTTAGCTATTTCATCTTTGACCTCTTTATTTCTCTTTCTCTCACTTTTTTCATATTTTTATGTAAGACATTTGTACTGAAGTCTTCCAGCTGCTGAGTATTATACTGGATTTGTCCTATGAATATCTCCTGCTATATTCTTGGGAAGGTTATGTTCTTGAAAAGAAAAAAAAAATCACAGCATACTGTACAGTACTGACCATTTTTTTTATATTCACGCAACAGCAAATCCTAAATATCAATTGTATTGAGTTTTGGAAGTTGGCTAGCAAATGATGAACTGTCATTGTAATTGCTGGTTGTTAAAATGCTCTATTTTATGCTTTTTAATGAACAACTTTAGATGCCAAAGATTGCTTCTGTTTAAATCCTTATGCATTGTGTTATGAAACAGGGCTGTTTGCATGAAGCGGTAATGATATTACAATTACTCTGATTGCATGTGACTCCCAGAAGGACAAGACGAGAAAATGATGTTCATATGTGTCAATTATGTTTGCCAATCGTTTGATGAGTTGTCGTCTGTGGATCAGAGGGTCATATGTCAGCCATTAGTCTTCCACGCTTCAGGTGTCACAGTAATCACAATGCCTCCCAATAGCACCCGTCACCTCCCAATGATTAATGTTAAGAGACTCACTCTACATTTCATTGTTTTATTGACTTCTGCTCCTCACTCATTATTTTTAAAGGTTATTTAGCCTTTAGGAGTGTAAATAATGTCAAGGTCATATTGGATGCTAGCTGATCTAATTTAATGTAGAGAAACACAGTTGTCCAGAAATACAGTTTTATCAGGCTTCAAATATTAGCTGAAAGCTTAAATTTAGATTTAAGGCTAATGAGGATGAGACACCAAGGCCTGTTAAGATCCTATGGACAGATAGAAAGCCTTAGAACAGATTGCTTTGAATATTTGAGATTTGCTCTAGAACCTTGTCAGTCTGACAGAATACATATTTACTATAGTCACTGTGTGATGCTGCTTATATACAACAGTTCAGTAAATGAAGTTACTATTGAGTATCTTGCATTTTAGACACATAAATTGCCAGTTACTTTGTGTGTTTTTGCTTTCCTAAGGAAAATAATTTTAAACAAATTCAAAGCAGAATGAATTGTTGTGCATCTCTGAGCATTAGTGATGCTTCGTTCGTGAATTAATCAGTGCTTTTGAACAAATCGGTTGAGTTAATGATTCAGTGGCTCACTAATACAGGCATTCACTTGTTTTGTTCATAAATGAATCAATGTTTTTGACAAAATCGTTTGTGTATGATTCAATGACTCACTGATACAGACATTTGCTTTATTTGTTAATGAATGAACAAGTGTTTTTGACCAAATTTGTTGAGTGAATGATTCAATGACTCACTCATACAGCCGTTCACTTGTTTTGTTAGTGAATCAGTGTTTTTGACCAAATCAGTTGAGTGAATAATTCAGTGGCTCACTCATACAGACACTGACTTGTTTTGTTCATGAATGAATTAGTGTTGTTGATGCAATCAGTTCAGTGAATGATTCAATGACTTATGCAGGCATTCACTTGTTTTGTTCATGAATGAATCAGTGGTTTGGGAAAATCGGTTTAGTGAATGATTCAATGTCTCACTCATACAGGCAGTCACTTGCTTTGTTCAAGAATGAATTAGTGTTTTTGATTAAATCAGTTCAGTGAATGATTCAATGACTCACTCATACAGGCATTCACTTCTTTAGTTCATGAATGAATCAGTACTTTTGAACAAATTGTATGAAGTGACTTGAGGCCATCTAGTGGTGTATTTGATATAACTGTGTATAATTTGTGTCAAAATTGTGTTTTTACGTACTCATGAATTTAAAAAAAAAAAAAGATTTTATATCTCATCTTATATCTTAAATGTTGTACATTTGATATTCCCTGTCGAATACAAAGTCATCAATGTTTATATGTTTTGTCATTATTTGGTCCACTACTTATTTATCAATAATAGAATTGTAGATTAATCTGAATGTGAGCATTTGGATCGCAATGCTGATGTTGTGTGTTTTTCTACAGATAGTGTTGAGGATGAGCTGGAGCTGTCTGCTGTTCGCCATCGACCAGAAGCTTTGGAGCAGCTGGAGGCTCAAACGCGTTTCTCACGCAAAGAGCTTCAAATCCTCTATCGGGGCTTTAAGAATGTGAGTTAATGCTTCTGACTTCAAAAACAGTTTGATTTTTTTTTTCTTTTCATTTTGAATTCGATTGCTTTCAGTACAAAGTTATTGATTTTTTTTTATTCCTTTTGAGCGTCGGTTTGATGTGGAACATGCCAAACTTTGCAGAAAAACTATCACGTTCGCTACAATAATCAGGTCAGGAAAGGTCTCTAGAGTGTCCCTGAGGCATAAATGTCCTTTCTCACCTCTGGTGCACAATGTAATGAGACAACACCGAATTAACTCGACCCAAATTGTCAGGTGACAAAGCGTGAGAGTGGCACAATGGTCCTTTATTATCAGACTCTCAAGGGGAGGTATCAGAAGGTGGTAATCCTTCCTTCAGACCACACAAACACACAAACACACACAGACACTGCTGACAGGTGATGACTGCACTGAGGTTTTCTGGCACCCTCAATACTGTCTTATTCATTTTCCCATGTGGTGTCCCAGATACTGTAAATGTTAAATCTGTTTTGTTTTTTTATTATTTCACATTTAATATCACCTGCCATTTCTACGTCTTTTGCTTCTATTTCTTGAATTTTCTAGGATTTTTGATTATCAATTTGTAAAATCCTTCAAAAGAGATTTAATTAGTAAATCATTGTCAAGGGTCCTGTCCCAAATGCCGCCCTAAGCCCTCACGTTCCTCCTCTGACTGCACACTTTGATAATGTAGTTGTAGGGCTGAGCAAAAGGGCACATCGAGGGCACGTGAGCTTTCTTCTGAAACCTCAGTTACTGAACTGCCCACCCTACGGTCTTGTGAATTTCACAGATTTGCACACGCAACACGCTATTGCATTTGCAACACCTCATGGAGTCTGTCATGGGATAGGCCTGGCTCACCACAGCTTGTTATTTTCATGTTGATACTGTTGGCCCACACTGGTTTTGCTATCATACAGATTACAACCACTTGTGTCCATGATAACACTGAAATGTTATAGTCAGATACTTGCCATTAGAAAGGACTTTCTCTTCCATTAACTTCTTTTTCTATATTTCAAAGGACGCCAGTGTTAGTCAGAGAGAAAAGAGTCGATATTTCTTTTGTTCATTTATTTATTGGAAAATAGACAGACAGATAGTGCTGCTTTTATTACTCCTCAGTTCTCACCATCGCTTTTGTTTTACCAGACAGAAAAAAAGTCTAAAACACCGAGGCAGAAAGCATGCATTTTTGTACATTATGATTCAAGATGTTGTGGTCAGTAGGATTTTTTTAATTTTTTTTTTAGAAATGAATACTTTTATTCAGCGAGGATACATTAAATTGATCAAAAGTGGCAGTAAAGACATTTAAAATGTTACAAAAGATTTCGATTTCAAATAAATGTTGTTCTTTTCAACTTTCCATTCATCACAGAATCCTGAAAAATGTATCACAGGTTCAGCAAATATATTAAGCAACACAGCTGTTTTCAACATGCTAATAAGAAATGTTTCTTGAGCAGCAAATCATTATATTAGAATGATTTCTGAAGGATATAAGTACTGACTGCAGATCACAGGAATAAATTACATTTTAAAATATTAAAATAGAAATGAGTTATTTTAAATTGTAATAACATTTTACAATATTACTGTTTTTACTGTATTTTTGATCAAATGAATGCAGCCTTGATAAGCAAATACCCCAAATTAATCAAATTCAAAGGGATAGTTCACTCAAAAATGGGTAACGGTAGCCATTGACTTCCATAGTATGAAAAAATACAATGGAAATCAATGGCTATATCTTCTTTTGTGTGCCAACAATCTTACAGGTTTGGAACAACATGAAGATGAATAAATGATAGCAGAATTTTCATTTTTTGCTGAACTATCCCTTTATTTGTTTTTACCGAACATACTAGGCATTTTACAGTTACTAGGCATATTTACTAGGCATTCATGTAAATAAACAACTACTACATTTTTAAAAAAAAAATTTTTCTTTTCTTTTCACGCCAAGGGCACCAGAACAGTTGACTCAAAAATGACAAATAAATAAATAAAAATAAGTGTATTGTTCAGTTCAGACTCAAATTCAAAAGCAAATAGTGTTGAGAGAAGTTTGAAGATGTTTGTATGGGAGAATTCAACCTTGTAGATCAGTGGAAGTCATGCAGAATAATCTGTTCATAGTGGATTTTACAGATGAGAAGATTTCATTTTATGAGAGATGGTGGTCATATTTTTCTTACTAGGTTAATTACACTCCACAAATGATTAGGGCCTACATTAAACTTGATTATCTGCAAAAATTAGCTTAATCTGCTACTAACAGAGTATTTCAGAATCGTTTCGGCTTCATTCAGACTTTTCCTTTGTGTTATTTCGGTTGTATAATCCCATGACTCTCATGAATTAGTGGTAAACTAAAACCAAAATATGCCTGATATTCTGTCCCTGATCCTCAGTGTGCCGTCAGTGAATGATCATGCTTCAGTAAGCTGAAAAAATCTTTTAATTACAGTCTGTGTATCTTAACGCTGTTAATGAACCCTGCATTGCTCCTGGAGTTTTGATAATGTTGAGAAGACTTTGGCAGTGATGGCTTCTGATGAGAGCGGTGTGTCTCTTAAAAGGTAATTACACGGGGTCTCTCTCACGCTGCCTGCACAAGAGACAATGGATGACAGCAACACAAAACAATCCCTTTTAATTAACCAGAGCTCACTGTAACAACACAGAACTTTCTCAGACACAGCCTTTTTATGTCAAAGATGTGAAGGGCTGGATTAGACAAAACAACTTACTGTAGGGCTTCTTTCATGTAGCAGAGCCCAAGGTAATTGGTGGTGCAGAGGACACATTTCAGACTGTTTTTGTTGTTATTTATAAAAATTCGGCATGCAGAATAGTGGGTGAATCGCCATTTAAACATGCATATCATGACAGTGTACAGTGAGTCTTTAGAAATCTATTTTATCTTAAAGGAATAGTTCACCCAAAATTGAAAATTGGCTAGCCATCAAGCCATCCAAGATGAGTTTCTTGATTGAAAATTTAGCATTCCATCACTGGCTCACCAGTGGATCCTCTACAGTGAATAGGTGCCATCAGAATGAGAGTTCAAACAGCTAATAAAAACATCACAGTAATCCACAAATTATCCACACCACTCCAGTCCATCAATTAATGTCTTGTGAAGCAAAAAGCTGCATGTTTGTAATACAAAAAATCCATCAAGGCCAAAATACATAATCCATAATAACACTTCAGTGAAAAAGGTCCATCCCTTGTTGTCTCTCACATCAAAATCCACCCACATGTTTGTTTATAACTGTTTTGGACTGTGTTCGCTTGTAAACGGTGCTTGATCTGTGAATATTTCTCTCCTGATTCAGACGAGATTACTTTTAAACAGGAGAAAGCATTATTTTGGATAGAGGACTTTGAGTACTTCGAGTATTTTAGCCGTAAACAATGGTTTGAAGTAAAAACGTCTTGATGGATTTGTTCCTCACAAACACACAGGTGTTCATTTCATAAGATGTTAACTGATGGACTGGAGTGGTGTGGATTACTTGTGGATTATTGTGATGTTTTTATCATCTGTTTGGACTCTCATTCTGACGGCACCCATTCACTGCAGAGGATCCACTGGTGAGCAAGTGATGTAATGCTAAATATTTCCAAATCTGTTCTGATGAAGAAAAAACTCATCTACAACTTGGATGACCTGAGGGTGAGTACATGTTCAGCAAATATTCATTTTTGTGTGAACTATTCCTTTAAGTTTAAATTTAGTCAGTTGCATCTTCTGCAGATCTTTAAATGGAAATGCATCTACTCACCCTCATGTTTTCCAGAGAAACACAAAAGAAGATTATCAAAATGCTAAATCTGCTCCATGCAAGAAAATGCCAGAAATTCATGGTGATCACTCTCTGTCAAGTTCAATTGTTCAGTAAAATAAAATAAAATTATTTTTACACATCAGGATTTCACAAGGTATTCACGTTGATAAAGAACTATTATGTTGCTAAATGGTACTTTTTATGGTTAGATGGTACTTATCTTTTAGAAAGAAAGAAAAAGTGTTGTGTGATTGTATTGTAATGGGATTCAGTCCATCTCTTTTCAAGAATGTTGAAATAGGAAGATGAAGTTGACTTTCTATAGCCTGTTTATGTCCCAGATGTAAGTCTCAAGGGAAGGGGAGGATGAACTGAATGTGTTAAGAGGCATCAAGTGAGTTACACTTTAGTTGGAAAGCATGATATGATAAAGTCAGGTTTTTGTAGGTCCTAAACACTTACCTGCATGGTTATTTTAAGATTGCTCAGCACAGATCATGTAGGCTCCATCACTGTACTCTAATGAAATGCACAAAGGCACAGTGGAAGTTCATAGCAAGGTCAAGCTTTCACGAAGGCGTTATACTGTATACTGAAGACATATACACTGTTTTCTGTATAGTACATCCATTTAAGCGTGACTGAATCCTTTTAACCAGGTCACAGATTCAAACTGTTTTCTGAGAGTGTGACAGACAGTTGTACAGTGTCTTTTGTTGAAGAATGTAAAAGCATGATCTAAGAGCAAATCCCCCCTGTGCTGTGCTTGTATCAAAAATCACGTTTTTCTCAGCTCAGCACAGCACCTCTCAGTCTTCAGTCCTCCTCCTCTAGTTGCTCAATACACAGCAAAGGGAATACTGTAATGAGGTTTCATATCTGGTTCTGAACGCCAGAGGCTGGTTTCTGATTATTTGATTTTCATGTCATTTTATTGCTTAGTTTTGCCATGTACTGGTACATGTGGCCACTTTATGAAAGTCAATTATTTTGCCCTGCAGATGGATGCTTCATTGCGTCAGGTCCGAACATTCAATGTGTTTTCCAAAAAAGTTTCTTAAAGGATTAGTTTAGATGGTCACACTTTATTTAAAGGACCAATTGTCACTATTAACAAACCATTAAACTATGACTTTTTCCTCAATAAACTCCTCATTTGCTGCTTATTAATAGTTAAGGAAGTTGCAGAAATATTTTGTTGTAAGTTTAAGGAATAGTTAGTAGTAAGTTTAGGTATTGGGTATGATTAGGGATGTAGAATATTGATTATGCATAATATGTGCTTTATGTACTAATAGTCAACATGTTAATAATAGGCATGCTAATAAGCAACTAGTTAATAGTGAGAATTGGTCCCTAAGCTAAAGTGTTAATGTTTAGATTAGTCTTGTTTAGATTAGTCTTCATTAAACTTTCTTCAATTAAATGAGAGCAAAACTGAGATTGTTGTTTTTGGACACCCAGGTGCTGTCTCTGATATCGCTGCTAATCTCAATTCTTTGTCATCAAATATCCATCCTTTTGCTAAAAATATAGGTGTGATTTTTGACACTGATCTGAATTTTGAAAGACAGATAAGTGCTGTGGTGAAGAGCAGCTTCTTTCAGCTAAGGCAAATAGCCAAATTAAAATCTATGCTCTCGTTTAAGGATTTGGAGATAGTTATTCATGCCTTCATCACCTCCAGACTTGATTATTGTAATGCGCTTTATATGAGTCTCAATCATTCATCGCTGAACCGTTTGCAGTTGGTCCAGAACGCAGCCGCGAGGCTGCTGACTGGTACTAAGAGGAGAGAAAGCATTTCTCCAGTCTTAGCATGTCTTCATTGGTTACCGGTGCAGCAGAGGATCCATTTTAAAACTTTATTATTTGTGTATAAAGCATTAAATGGTCTAGCCCCAACATACTTGTCCTCACTTCTCAGTTATCGGCAATCCTCACGTTCTCTAGATCCTCTGATAAAATTTTTTTGCTTATACTTCGTTCTCGCCTGAAATCTAAGGGGGATCAGGCGTTCTCTGTAGCCGGTCCTAGACTATGAAACAGCATAACTATGGACATTAGATCTGTGCCTTCCCTCTCGGTTTTTAAATCCCGCCTGAAAACTTATTTGTACTCCTTGGCTTTTGGATAATGTATGTTTGTGTATTTTAATGTGTTTTGTATTGATTATGTGTTTTCATGTTTCTACTTTTTATTCTCTTAATCTCTATATTTACTTTATTTGTATATTGTACAGCACTTTGGTATACACTAGCTGTTTTTAAATGTGCTATAGAAATAAATTGACCTTGACCTTGACCTTTTATTATTTCCACAGTCATGAAAAACCTGGAAATATCATATTTTCAAACTGTGGCTTTCCAGACCTGAAAAAAGATGGGGGCATTAACAAAATCTTAAAAGAGAAAAGTTATGGAAATTTTCGGTAACACTTTAGTATCGGGAACAATTCTTACTATTAACTAGTTACTTATTAGCATGCCTATTATTAACATATTGGCTGTTCATTAGTACTTATAAAGCACATATTCTGCATGACCATATTCTACATCCCTTATCCTACCCAATACCTAAACTTAACAACTATCTTACTAATAAGGAGCAAATTAGGAGTTTATTGAGGCAAAAGTCCTAGTTAATGGTTTGTTAATAGCGAGAATTAAACCTTAAAATAAAGTGTGTCTATCTCTGTCTGTCTGTCTGTCTGTCTGTATCTATCTATCTATCTATCTATCTATCTCTATATACTCTCTCACACACACGCACACACACAAAAGTAGATGATTTAGATTATTTAGTCACTTCTGATCACAGAAAATAACTGAAATCTCTCTTGGGTATGTAAACTAAAGACGTCTAAGCAATGTTCTGCACTTACCTTGCTTGAAATATTAACACTGTAAAAGCATGTTTTATAATTGCTGCAATTGCCAACCCATTTACGATAAAGCAACAACAATCATCTTAAAAAAAACATGCCATTCTACTGTGTAATCTAATCCAATTCCTGGGGTCCAAATGACTGTTTCAGCTATTATAATTTTGGATTGTTCATTTGTTAGGATCCTTCATATGACATACTGTACAGAATCATGCGCTTATCATTGCAGGAATGCAATATGGACAGATTGCTTTCATTATAATAAGATATACACAAGTTACAGGTATAAAAGGCAGTTAATGATGCTAAGAATGAGGCATAAACATCAGAATGGACTTTATTTTGTGCTGTGGGTGTGGGATGTTCGGTCTTCATCATATAATAGCACAGATTATGTCAACAAAAATGACACCTATATTATTCACTTTAAATTGCAACCGGCAGGATGAATACATGCCCTCAAATTAAATATTAAAGCTACTTTGCTGCTACTCTATTTATCTGTTTCTCCTTATAAAGCCGAATGTTAACCAGCCATCAGAATCTAGTATTGTGCTTCATATAAACTAGTTAAAGAACATTACAGTTCTCAGTTCTTTTGCGAATTAAAGCAATACATCTAACAGTTCAAATCAGAAAGTGGTGGCATCTTCCTCGAGACAACGACATTAGTTCCTTTTATTGCTTTTATGTCGTCGTCAAGGGAGTTGTATTGTTAAAAATGTGATTTCACTTTATTTTAGCTGGTTTATCATATTGAGGGGAGCACATGTGTAATGCTGGAACTGCATAATAAAGGTTTGCTAAATACGGGTCTTATAAAGTTCAATCCATTATTGCATTAACTGTCAGACTATCACTGGTTTAGTGATATTTGAATAACAGCACTAATGTACATCTGTTATATCTGCTGTTATTTCAGAATTAATAAAATATGCTAGTTTATTTAGCTTCACCAGACATCTTGCAACTCCCTTCACAAGAATAATAAAGAGACGGCATTGCTGGTGTTGTGAGACAGCAGTCATCCTCTCATAATTCATTCTCAGGCTTGAAAGGATCATTTCATAAATGTGTTTACGAAACCAAAACGTCTGAGATCATTTCATCAGACAATCATGACAGCTTAATCTATTGGTCATCTTGAGGAGGTCAATCTGATTTTCAAAGCGTCGTTTTTAGTGCAAGTCATCACGTAAAACCGAATGCAAATTCAAGCATTAAGCGTGCACATTTCTCACAATTTATTAGTGATAAAACCTGCAGACTTCAATGCTAGAGAAATCATATATGAGGTCTACCATTACCTAGTGATGAGTGATACTACAGTAAAGAATGGTGATCTTACAACATTCTGGAAAAAAGTACTTGCAGTCTCTCTGAGCTCATTTATTTGAAATGAAGGAGAGTCATATGAGATTATGTTCAATGCAGCAAATGCACTTATAGCACAATGTGTTTGCCTGCTGCTTCACATTTTCATTTATGATGCACATTATGACAATGGACAATGGATAATGTGTTTATTGCTCAGCAATGGTGCCATTTCCTATTTGGATGTTCATGCACAGAATGGTTCTCTTGGTGAAATCACTCCTCAATAACATCTCAGTAATGTTGTGATGGAAATGTCTGTATCTATGTTTTTCAGGAATGCCCCAGTGGTGTGGTCAACGAAGACACATTTAAGGAAATTTACTCTCAATTCTTCCCACAGGGAGGTGAGTGTATTTAAAATCATATATTCTCTTGTATTATTTCCTTTTAATACAACCTGATCTGACCCTTTATAATATTTTGTTGGCATAAGCTGTTGTAGTCAGGTTGATTCAGTCTCATTAAATAATATTTTAGACTTGAATTAGCCAATAAATTACCATTTTAGGTGATCTGGCCCAAGGGTTTTTTTTTTTTTGATTTTTTTTTTTTTAACAAACCATACTAATGTATTATTGCAGTTATTGTTTTTGCAACACAGACTTGTTGGGAAAACTTCTCTGTGGCGGCATTTATGCATTACATTGTTTTTTTGTTTTTTTTATGTTTCACCACACTTTTAAAGTGAAATGTCCAGCAGCTGGTACTAAAAGCGCTTTCAGTAATATCATTTAGTATTTAAATTATTTAAAGTATATAGTATATAATTTAGTAGTATAAGAAAAAAAAGTAAGAAACAAGTCCTGCATAATTATGACAAAATTTGAAATTATCACATAAAAAGTCAAAATTATGAGATACTAAGTCATGATGAGATAATGTTGATTATGCTAAAAAAAATGTTGATTATAAAAAAAACATAATTATGACACAAAAGTCAAAATTGACATACTTAATCATAATTATGACAAAAATGTTATAATTCATGTTATAATTTCCACTATCTCACAATTTTGAGTATTATCTCATAATTATGCCTTAGTATCTCATAAATTGCTCTTAATTTCATAATTATGATTTACCAAAACATTTTTCTTTTGTGGTGGGAATGGGCTTCCATAATTGAAAACTTTAATTTCAAAATTACATCAAAATTATGGCAAAAACTTATTCTGCCATCATTTTAAATTTCTCATAATATTGACTTTTTATCTCATAATTATGAGTTATTTTTATCTCATATTTATGACTCTTCATGTCATAATTATGACTTACCAAAGCATGATTTTTGTATCTTTAACCCAGAAACTGTACAACATCAAATAGAAATGGAACATGAATTTATAGAACTAAAAAAAACCCAGAGGGAAGTTTTCCTCGTCATTTCAGGAGACCAACACACACACACACACACCACTGATCTGAATGGAGGTCTCCCAGTGGATAAGGCTGTTGTAGTGATTCTCTTCTCTTTTGAGTCACATGATTTGTGCCACTGCAACGTCAAAGGAGTAGTTTTATAATTATGGATTTGTGCTTCTCCACATTATTTGTCAGGGTTTGTGACAAATCTCTCTCATGTGGCCCTGCTGATTTCCAGCCCATTCACATACACACACTGCCTGCGTTATTTATAGTATAATGGATCATAGCTTGTGCAAGCTTATGCATCCCCTTTGTTGTTGAACAGAATAAGCTATGAAATGAGGTAATGACATTGCTGTGATTGAAGCTGAGCAGTTTTCTGTTTTATTTTTCAGATGCATCAACGTATGCACATTTTCTGTTCAATGCGTTCGACACAGATCACAATGGCTCTGTCAGTTTTGAGGTAAGTAATAATACTAATGGAGCATTCTGACTGAAGACGATCTCTCTCACACATGCATGAAATTAATAATAAACCTAATATTACTGCGTTGACACTGAATTGCAGTTTTATATTTGGATGTGGACGGATGTGGTGCATGTGCTAATTCTTTATAGGTATAATACATGCAGTTTTAACCTCATCTTAACTGAAAGACTAATGAAATAAAATATAAAATAAATTTAAATAACTTTTTAAATCATTTATATCATAGATAAATGTAAGATCATTTAAAATAAACTAATCTAGTGAAAAAGAGGAAATTACGACATACTAAGTCATATAGATGAGATACTCAAATTAAAATGTATGAGATAAAAATGAATAATTATGACACAAAAGTTAAACTAATGAGATACCAATTCATAATTATGAAATAAACTGACTTTTTTTTGCATAATTTCGACTTTATCTCATTATTTCGAGTCTTTATATTATAATTTACTTTTTATCTCATAATTAAGTTATAATACTACTTAATACTATGTAATACTACATAATACTATGTCAAATTATGAGATACAGTCAAATTATGAGATACTAATTAGAAATTATGACAAAACATAAACTTTTTTTATGTCAATGATTTTGACTTTTTAATGGCATAATTATGACTTACCAAAGCATTTTTTCTTATGTGGTAGAAATGGGCTTCCATAAAAGAATGAATGAATGAATGAATGAATGACATTTACCACTCACAACTTATAATATACTCCCATTCTCATTTATTTTACCTTAAAATCCTTGACTGCCATTGAATAAATGTCTTGACTGACAGCATATTGTGCAATTTGTGTCTTACAGAGACATTAGGAAACATTTTAACCACCACTGAACCTTCAATTTGCACACAACAAGGATTTCATTCTTTGGCAATAAACAAGCGTCGCTGGTCCCCAGCGATACAGTAATTAAACTAAATGAGAATATCCTCGTCTTGTTTTTAATAACAAAGTTTGGCTTGTCCTGTAGCCATTTAGCTGCCACTAAGGCTTATTTTGTCATATCTGGTAATTAAAAACCTTGAGTTCTCATGTGAAAAATTCAGCCTGAAAGAATTCCTCTCATCATTTGGAAAATGGTTATTAAAGACATTTATTTCCATTCACATGTGCACTTTGCATTATACTGGATTAGTGAGATCCATAATAAAACCATTAAAATACCTTGAGGTATCATATCATCATGTGAAATGAAGCAGTTTGTTTAGCAGAATAATCATAATTTATGTTCTAGCTGTAAATTACAGATTTATGCTGTTATGCAACAATAATCTGTTTTCTCTGACTGATTTCTCAATGTCTTTCATTGCATTATAGGATTTTGTGATGGGTCTTTCCATTCTCTTACGAGGCACCGTTCAGGAGAAGCTTAACTGGGCATTTAACCTGTATGATATTAATAAAGATGGATATATAACAAAAGAGGTAATACATGAAGAATATGAGTAACACTTTATAACATTAGTTAATTTGATAGGTGTCGTGAACTAACAACGAACGATTAACTTTTATTATTCTAGTTTAGTGTTAATTTCCACATTAGCTAATACAGTTTTAATTTTTCAAGTTAATAATGGACAATGGTATAGTAATAATTTTGACATATGAGTTGAAATATGAGAAGTTGAAATTGACAAAGTCAAAATTATGAGATACTAAGTCATGATTGTGGGATAAAAAGTTGAAATTATGACAAAAGTCAAAATTATGAGAAGTCATAATTATGACAAGACTTGGACTATCTGTTGTCATAATTTCAACTTTTTATCTCATTATTATGACATCATTATGACTTAAATGACAAAAAGTAAAAATTATGAGATACTAAGTCAGAAATGAGATACAAAGTAGAAATTGAGATATAAAGTCATAATTATAACACAAAAGTATAAGAGTCAAGGTGTAAAATCAAATTGTCTATTTATGTCTTAATTACAACTTTTTTTAATTTCTACATAAACACAGTTTTAACTTTTCAAGTTAACAATAGACAATAGTAATAAATTAATACTATATTAATAAATGCGGAAAAATGTTTTCCATTGTCAGTTCATGATAACAAATGTATTAATGAATGTTATGAATTAAATCTTATTGCAAAGTCTTACATGACAAGTGATTAAAACACTAATAAACAACATGCCTGTCTATTGTTTTGGATTTTACAGGAAATGTTAGATATCATAAAGTCCATCTATGATATGATGGGGAAATGCACATATCCCATACTTAAAGAGGAAACTCCACGACAGCATGTGGAGATATTTTTCCAGGTGAGATTGAATCTCTCATTTTCGGCATCTTATTTATTCTGTATTGATTGGTCTTCAAATAGAAAATATTTACTATATAGGACATATATAGGGCAAGTCAATTTCCACAGTGTTCCCATCTATGTCATGCTATTTATCACCAGGATCCTACAGATCTAGTTTCTTCTGATGTTATTATAGAAATTGTCTAGATGTGATTCTAAGCAAGAAAATGTCTAAAGCTACAGTAAATAAATAGAATAACCTTAAATGAACACAATGACCCTTTGAGCCTTTTTGTGTCTTGACAAAAACAATGGATAAATCAATTCATACTAAGTCACAAATATGAGAAAAGGTGATTAAAAAGTAAAAAATGTTTGCAAATTTTAGTCTAAGGATTTATAAATGGGATGTTTACTATTTATGAGGTAAAAGTCTTAATTATGAGATACTAAGTCATTATGGCACAAATAAAAAAAAATTACTTTTGCCATCATTTTGACTTTTTATCCCAAAATTATGACTTAGCATCTCATAATTCTCATAAATACCTTTTAGCTCATATTTATGACTTGTAAAATCATAATTAGCATTTATCAAAGCAAATTTGTTTTCCATTATGTGGTGGAAATGGGCTTCCATAAAAAGGTGATTAAAAGGTGATGTTGGGGAATAAAATGATTGCCAAACACAGCACTTTGGTTCATTGGTAAAGCAATGATCCTACAGGTCTGGTTCTTTCTGATGCTATCATAGAGATTGTCTAAATGTAAATCTAAGCAAGAAAAATTTCTTAAGCCAAATGAATACAGCGACCTCAAATGAACACACTGACCTTTTGACCCTTTTTGTGTCTTGACAGAAAATGGACAAAAACAGGGATGGAGTGGTCACTATAGATGAATTTATAGACTGTTGTCAAAATGTAAGTATATTTTTGTTCTGCATGAATGTCTTTCTTGAAAACATTGACGATATGTTGTTCTTGAGTAGAGTGCTTAGAGAGGAAAGCTCCTTACATAAAGTTCATTGAGCCTGCAGCAGAATGTCGTCCTGAAGACAGTTCATTAGTCTCCACAGGTGAGCTGTTATTAAAGTGTTCACCTGTGTCCGTTTGTTCCCTACAGGACGAGAACATCATGAGATCAATGCAGCTTTTTGAGAACGTCATTTAACATCTGAATGGACTCTGTTGGCGGGCCAGCTCACATAACCACCTTTATACTCTACAAACCCGACGTCCTCGATGATACACGTCTGATTACTAGCAGTGCTTTACCCATAAACCAAAATTAACAGCATTTTTAATATCAAAGAAAAATTATTTTTACATTTTTTGTCATATACTTGTAAAAAAAAAAAAAAAAAAGTATTCCTTTATTTAAAGTAGATAAGTAATCTGTTAATCATCTTTTTCTCCAAATTTTTGAAATAACTAGAAGCCATTGTACATCTTAAAGTAACATTTCATACATGGGCCCTTGTATTAAATGCAAACAGAATGAATTTCTGTGCATATTGTTCATAAATCCATTCTTAAATTGCAACAATTTACAAGGAATATTTGACATACAATTTACTTAACTCCTAGTTAAAGGAATTGTTCACCCAAAAATGAACATTTGCTGAAAATTTACTCAACCTCAGGCCATCCAAGATGTAGAGCTTGTTTCTTCATCAGAACAGATTTGGAGAAATGTGGTGTTACATCACTTGCTCACCAATGGATCCTCTGCAGTGAATGGGTGCCGTCAGAATGAGTGTCCAAACAGCTGATAAAAACGTCACAGTAATCAACAATTAATCCACATGAATCCAGTCCATCGATTAATGTCTTGTCAAATGAAAAGCTGCGTGTTTGTAAAAAAACAAATCCATTATTATTAAGGCATTTTAACTTTAAAACATCACTTCTGGCCAAAATATGAATCTATAATCCATAATAATGCTTCTTCCAGTTACAAAGTCTATCCCCTGTTGTCCATATTTGTTTGGAACTGATTTGGACTGTTTTCACTTGTAAACAGAGCTTGATCTGTGCAAATTTCTCTTCTGATTCAGGCGAGGTGACCTTTTCACTGGAGGAAGAATATTATGGATAGAGGATGCAAATTTTAACTGGAAGTAACAGTTTGAAGTTAAAAACGTCTTAATGATGGATTTGTTTCTTATAAGCACATAGCTTTTTGCTTCATAACACATTAACTGATGGACTGAAGAGGTGTGGATTATTGTGATGTTTTTATCAGCTGTTTGGACTCTCATTCTGACGGCACCCATTCACTGCAGAGGATCCATTGATGAGCAAGTGGTGATGCTACATTTCTCCAAATTTGTTCTATTTCTCCAAAACTATTCTTTAAGTTACTAAAGTATCACACATACAGCATGACAGTAAAAATTCATAGTATATTAACTGTTTCCATTTTTAAGCACCATCAGTAATAAATCATACTTCTTTCTTTTAATAAGTACAAACCTTTGACTCTGCAGCCTTTAAATTTCTACAGAATCATTCCAGAATGTTCTTACTACAACAGCGGGTCCAGCCAAAACAGGTGGAAGGTCAAATAAAGATTAAGATGTTATACGTTTTCTATTTAAAATATATTTAAAATAGATCTTTAGGTTTTTTTTTTTTTGGTTTTTTTTTCTAGAATCATTTGCCAACTAGATCAAGATGCTATATTATAGATTTTGGAAGCTACAGGTAGCAAATCAAAGCACACATGTTGTATTTGTCTTAGGAAACACTGTTACAGAGTAATGCTGCTTAAATGTATCTTAATTATAAAGTCCTTGTGAAAAAAATGTCACATTATGTTTACATGTTTCCAAAACTATATCACTGTTCTCAAAACATCTTACTGTGTGGGCTTATTTATTGAGCTAATTAATAAGCACATCAGGCTGTCTGTAGCCAAACAGTATTTGTTTGTTTGTTTTTTTTGTTTTTTTTTTTCATTTGGAGGTTTTGACCATCAGTATTTGTGTGTCTGCAAAGGAGCTCTATTAATGTCAAAGAAATGTCTTTCAAAGCATCGCTTAAAGAGGTAGTTCACCCAAAAATGAAATTTCTGTCATCATTTACTTACCTTCCACTTGTTCCAAACCTGTATGAGTTTCTTTCCTCTGTTTAACACAAATAAAGATATTTTGAATAATGTTGGTAACCAAAAGTTTGACGGTAGCCATTGACTTCCATAGTATTTTTTTTTTTCATTACATTACCATCATTCTTCAAAATATCTTCTTTTGTGCTCAACAGAAGAAAGAAACTCATACAGATTTGCAGTTTAAGGGTAAATGATGGCAATTTTCATTTTTGGGTGAACTGTGCCTTTAAAGCTTCGTCTTATAGCTTCTAGAGTTGATTTCAGGATGTTCCAACTTTTTACCCCACATAATTTTTGTGGCCTACGTTAATTAAGAAGCTATTTAGCATTAAACATCACATTTACATATAGAATATTTTGTAACTGTAGGCAAATCATAATGTTAAAAAAGTTATAAATGTATTTCACTAAGAGTGCAATATTCTCTACAACGTCGCCACCTAGTGGACATAAGTTACAGCACAACGTGGCTGACCACATGTTTATGGAGTAAAATTGGAGAATTAATTTCACACAATAACACACCGCTAAAATAGACAGTCAATATTTAGATTTCCAGTATTGTTCCCATATACTGCCTTTAGAGTCACATGGGCTCAGTTGCAACAAGTTTCCATTACAATCATGATCATACCTCGCACAAATCTTGAATGAATCCCTGTGTGAAAATGTTTCCTTCATGCATTTCAGTTATGAGCAGCAGTTTCAACACCTGCAACAATAATTCTCAAAGCTTGACGTGAGCTTTCAAAGTCTTAACCTGTAGACCAGAGAACAAGAGAGAGATACAGTATGAAGTAATTTGAGTTTTATAGCTGTGTATAAATATACAGGCCGGTCCAGACATCAGATTAAAAACAATACATTGATTTGTATTTCAAATGTGTGTGTGTAGATATTTCATATATCACAAACAAGCATTTTATTGCATCTTCCCACTGTTTTATTTCAGATCTTACTTTTTGCTTATTTATTCCAATTATGTAAATAATGTTTGGGATCATACTGTACTGCAGAGATGGGCACGCGAGTAAGTGACTCGGACTCGAGTAGCATTTTTATAGACTTCAGACTCGACCTGAAATGACTCCAGATTTGACTCGACTCGAGGAAAAGGACTCGTGAATATTTTAAAAGCAACTCGAGCCTTTTATCTTTAAATACTTATTATAACTGATTTTTTATACATAATATAACTGATATTCAAAAGGCGGACCGCATCCGCACCCCGGCATCCATCTGGACCGCGAGCCCTAACACCAGCACCAGCGGATCACATACAGTGCACAGCATGAATGAGTACACCCTCTCTAAAACTTAACAAATTCAGCAATTACTCTTTACTTAGATGACATGTTAGGGTTCTTTGGAGATATAATGTTCCAACAAGGCTGCTTGATCAATTACCAAAGAAGAATGTCAAAATTATTCAGCAAAATAAGATTTTCTTATCAAAGTGATAAAATGTTGTGTTGCAAAAATGAGTACACCCTCCTGAAAATTACTAAATAATAATAAAAAAATAAAATAATAATAATAAAAATGTGTATAGGTTGAAGGCCATTTTTGATCAACAGGTACAAGTATATTGAACCAAAACTTTTAAAGACAAGTAATTTCCTGACAATTAAAAGTGTTATATAGCCCACTGAATCAAACTCAGACTTAATGCTGGCAGCAGTGGAACTACTTGGGAGAGAACTGCCAGGTGACTTATTTCTTAGCATGAAAGAGGACAATGTTACAAGAAGAATACCAAATTATTGTTTTAAGTGTGAAAATATAGCAGAAGTAGCACCGACATTCAAAAACAATGGACTTGTGACAAGTCTCCTTAAATAATCAAGTCTTCACTTTAAGTTTTCATTTAGTGATGAGTACTTTTTTGCTAGAAAAAGAGCAGGAGAAATAACATGCAAGTGTCTCGGAGCCGGCAAAAGGTATGAAAAGAGTGACACTTTATCTCACAGAGTTTGACGCAGCCTGCAGAAGTGACATGCATGGTTGCTGTCACCACTAGAATTACCTACTGTAGCCAAAGCAAAATAAACTCATTTAACATCTTCCAAGGCACATATTTACAAAATCGATACTTCTGGGACCAAGACCAAGACCAAGTCAATCATTTCGGATCCAAAAGCATCCAAAATGTTCTGGTGTTGCTAGAGGAGGAGTATAGTGAGAAGTGCTTGGTACCCACAGTGACGTTCAGTGGTAGTAAAGCTCTTATATAGGGATGAATGAGTGCTGAAGGTGTGAGGGAGTTGTGCTTTATCAATGCTGTCATGAATTCACACACTACTGTGTGATGTAATACAAAAACTTGAAACAGAAGATGCTACCCTCCCTGCATTATTGGCCATTTTTTCAGCATGACAATTAGTCACCTTTATTTATACAGCGCTTTTAACAATACAGATTGTGTCAAAGCACTTAACAGTATCAAATTGGAGGACAGAGTGTCAGTAATGTATAATAATAAGATTAAACACTCAATTTTCAGTTAAAGGCATTTCATTATTGAATTCAGAGATGTCATTGTCTAGCTCAGTTTAGTTTAAATAGTATCTATGAAATCAAATTGATGATAATCGTTAGAAATTAAGTGTCCCCAACTGAGCAAGCCAGAGGCGACAGCGGCAAGGAACCAAAACTCCCTCTGTGACAGAATAGAGAAAAAAACCTTTATTTATTTTTTTACTTATTGTTTTAATTAAATTTTAAATTTATAAATGTATTATATTTCTATTTTTATATTGCTGCAATTTCTAATAATAATAGTATTATGTAGTTAGGTATTTTATTATATTTTTAGTTATTCTGTTTAATTTTTAGTTTTATTGTATTTAAGTCGAGGTCTTCACTGGGGATATGTCCCCGGGGCTCATCCAGGTGTCCGGCCTCCGCCGACGGTCAGGGTCGCAGACATCATCTCCCGGCGCCGATCCACCATCTGATCCGGACACGGACTGAGAAACAGAATAAGAAAGAAACAGACAAATATTAGCGTAGATGCCATTCTTCTTACGATGTAACGAGTACATCGTGTGTTATGAGGAGTGGTCCCGGTTCTGGCTGATCTAATTAATGCAGCCTAACAATCCTTTAACGGATTTGAATAATAGAAGTGTATTAGTGTGTTATGTGTAAGCCAGGTTAAAGAAATGTGTCTTTGATCTAGATTTAAACTGACAGAGTGTATCTGCCTCCCGAACAGTGTTAAGTAGATTGTTCCAGAGTTTGGGCGCTAAATAGGAAAAGGATCTGCCACCCGCAGTCGATTTTGATATTCTAGGTATTATCAAATGGCCAGAGTTTTGAGAACACAGCGGACATGGAGGACTATAATGTGATAAGAGCTCGCTCAAGTACTGAGGAGCTAAGCCATTCAGGGCTTTATAAGTAATTAACAAGATTTTAAAATCTATCCGAAAATCTATCCAGTGCAGTGTTGACAGAAACGGGCTAATATAACCGGGCTAATATGGTCATACTTCCTGGTTCTAGTAAGGACTCTAGCTGCTGCATTTTGGACCAACTGTAGTTTATTGATCAAGCGTGCAGAACAACCACCCAGTAAAGCATTATAATAGTCTAACCTTGAGGTCATAAACGCATGAATTAGCATTTCTGCATTTGACGTTGAGAGCATAGGTCGCAATTTAGATATGTTTTTGAGATGGAAAAACGCAGTTTTAGAGATACTAGAAACATGGCTTTCAAATGAAAGATTGCTATCAAACAGCACACCTAGTTTCCTAACTGATGAAGAAGAATTGACAGAGCAGCCGTCAAGTGTTAGATAGTGTTCTAGGTTATTACATGTGGGGTTTTTAGGTCCGATAATTAACACCTCTGTTTTTTTTTTTCAGAATTTAGCACTAAGAAGTTACTCGTCATCCAGTTTTTTATATCAACTATGCGTTCCGTTAGTTTCTCAATTTGGTGTGTTTCACCGGGCCGTGAAGAAATATAGAGCTGAGTATCATCAGCATAACAGTGAAAGCTAACACCATGTCTCCTAATAATATCTCCCAAGGGTAACATGTAAAGCTTGAAAAGCAACATATCTTCATGACAATGAACATATTCATTTTCCCAAGGTGAAAATCCTTCAGTGTACATGTATTTCACTCAATCTTAACGCTCTTGTGCAGCTGTGGGGGATTCTATAGAGACGAACTGAGCAAAACTCCCCATTAAAGACCAGAGCATTTAAGGAGGTCGTCCTCCAGGAGTTAAACAGGACAGATGTGAAAATTTGTCATGAACTTGTACACTCAGTGCCAAGAAGGGTCAGAGCAGTAAAGTTCTGGAGGACATACTAAGTACTAGAATATTATACATTTGCTGAATTAAATCTAGGGTGTACTCATTTCTGCAATCCTTCATTTAAACAAAATTGGCTAAATTACTTATCTTACAGAAAATATTGGCATATATTTTGATGTTTTTATTAAGTATATTTCTGTCAGGACCACTATCGTCAAATGACAGACACTTAGCATACAGTTTGGTTTGGCGGTATGGTTCTGTTCTGGGCAAAAACTCCCTGCCCATCCATGCAGCCAGTCATGAATGAGCAGGGAGAGCAGCAATAATAACCCCCCAAGGGTTAACAGAACAGAACCAAGCAGATATCATTAATGTACTTAATTACATTTAGTGTAGCACATTACTCAAGATTAGGGAGTCTGATTCAACAGGAATGTCAGAAGCCAAGTCCTGACTGTGGCGAAAGGAGGAGTTGGGGATGGAGGAGGGTGTTTTGCTTCCGAGCAAGCAAGCTGCTGAATAATACTGAATAGCGCTTATGTAGGGATGCCGTGATAGGTGTCCTATTCCTATTGGTAGATGTGATCAGCTGAGAGTCAACTGATGCAAGCTTGACTCACGTGATCTGCCAGAACTAACGCTGATGCTAGATGTTTAATACATTTCAATTTTACCATCTTTCCATGAATTATATAAGTGATCATTAAGAAAATACATCTTTTATATTTATTCAGAGGGGGTGTACTCATTTATGCTGTGCACTGTAACAAGCGCTCAGGGTCGTTTATGGTAAATATCTTTCAGCGCTATATCCTCTAGTATTTTTTATCTAAAGCCAAACGCGCTTTATTCAAGCCCTTTCAGTTCTGTGCACTTTCTCTCTCTTTCCAAATGCGCACATACGTTTAGCATTATAAATCTGTAGGCTAAGAACATTTAAAAAGAATCATGTAATTATAATTGGGAAAAATTATTGTTAGATGGCTAGGATAGAACTTAATCTTTGAAACTGCTAGGTTTTTATTATTTTTATTATTATTATTATTTTTTTTTTTTTTTCTGGTCAAGATGAGAACGTTTTGATTATTGTACCTACATTGTTTTTTTTAGTAGATAATGCTTTTAAGTAAAATATTAAAAGAAAACCTTGAACAGAAACAGTATTTTTTTTCTGTCAATGGCCTCGCATGTATCTAAATGTATAAATACAATACATGTAAAAAGGATTTTTTTTTTTTTTTTTTGTCCGGACCTCTGCTTGGAAGAAAATATAGAGGCCACGTGTCTTGGAACTTTAATTGAATACCCCTGACTTATATCATAAAGAAATACTTTATTTGTATGGTTTTGTAATATCTGTGTCACATAGGCTATTTCTTTATGTCATGGTAGATCAGACTCTTTTTATAGAATTTGATTACAGAAAAACTGTTTTTTTGAATGTGGTAATGAATTAAAACATAAGTAACAGGCTGGATGTATAATTATACCTCTTTTTTTTTTTTTTTACAAATCAGACCATAGATCATATATTTTGTCTATAGCCTATAAAACAGCTTCATAAAGAGGAATATTTCAATACATTAGGATTCTGAATGGGATTTTTTAGCAAGCCATTAAATGACTTGAGACTCGACTCTGACTCTTGACCAAAGACTCGAGACTTGACTCAGACTCCAGCGATAAAGACTTCAGACTTGATTCGGACTCCAGTTTAAAGACTTCAGACTTGACTCGGACTGCAGGTTAAAGACTTCAGACTTGATTCGGACTCCAGTTTAAAGACTTCAGACTTGACTCGGACTGCAGGTTAAAGACTTCAGACTTGACTCAGACTGCAGGTTAAAGACTTCAGACTTGACTCGGACTCCAGGTTAAAGACTTCAGACTTGACTCGGACTGCAGGTTAAAGACTTCAGACTTGACTCGGACTCCAGGTTAAAGACTTCAGACTTGACTCGGACTCCAGGTTAAAGACTTCAGACTTGACTCGGACTGCAGGTTAAAGACTTCACACTTGACTCAGACTCCAAGTTAAAGACTTGTGAACATCTCTGCTGTACTGTCTAATAAGAACACTTCATTGTCTGTCAGTTTATTTTTATTAGTTTTGCAACCTGCATGCCTAATTCACATGAGCTTATCCAGGAGAAGAGTGCATGAGCTTTTCCCTAATCTAGAAATCAGTGCCTTTCTTTGTTAATGCTCATCCCAAACAACCTGTACTTTCTGTCTGATTTGATTGTAATTGAGTTACAGTATAGGATGTGATCCTTTTTTAGTCCATTTCTGAAAACAATGCTACTGTATGTCATGCTGTATTTTGAGGTTTCCCACTGACGTTAAGATGATGCAACATTTCTTGTGAGCGGCGTGAGAACCTGATAGCTGCATGTGTAGAGAGTGAAGAAGGCTTTACGGTGTTAGCGAACAGCCTTTAGTGATGGGAAGAGCTGACTGGAGCAGATCTAGCGCTCTGTATGCCTATCCCATGCTTCTCTGTGGAACTAGACGAGTACATTTTGTAACATAGAGTCAATAAACCGCTCAGAATGTATGTTTCATGGCTCGTTCATTGAATGTCAGATCACTGGTTATTAAAATCACTATGGCCACATACTGTACAGTACACTCTGTGATGTTTCAGAAGTGACAATCACATTTAAATATCGTCAAAAGACCTTCGTTGTATTGAATTTAACACTGCCCTGGCTATTCGTATCAAGTGAACACGTGACCAGTAGAAGTTTGGTGTGGCCTCTTAGCTGAATTAAAAGAAAGCAAACTTTAAATTTACAGCTTTGCAGTAAAGTGAGGTAAATAATATTTTTACATTTTTGGATGTATTATATGAAGTATTATGATTTTTTTTTTTTTTAAATGCAAGCAAGTGTGTTTTCATATTACGACCATTGCAGTGTCCATAAAAATTTAGTCTAGCATCTTTACAATAGCCTAGTGCAAACAGTATAAAGATCCTAGAACACATAATTTTCACAAATCACAACATTTAAAACTATTTTTCGAGTTTAAGTCTACTTTTTTTCTTATTTTTCCAAAAGACGTTTTGTCAGCTGAACAGTCGTTTTGGTGCCTTTAGCAATTTGGCATTCACTATTTTTGACCAAAGTCGCAGAGCGTGCTCTTGAAGTGTTGCCATATCCGTTTATTACAACTGACGTGTCTTTGGGCTTATTGGGTCACAATATTTTGGTATTATTTCTAAGATAAATATATTTTGGATTTAAGTTTATTATGGGCTTGTTCTTATTTGTTGTTGTTGTTGTTTTTTATAGCAAGATCTGGCAACACAACACATACCTCATTCACTGTGATTTCTTGCATACTAAAGAACGCCTCTGGGTTACGTATGTAATCCTAGTTCCTCGAGGGAACGAGACGCTGCGTCAAAACGCTCTGGGAACGCCTGCAGCGTGACCGCGCTCTGAACACGTGTGAAATCTGTCCAATGGATGGGCGAGACGTCACAGGCGGGTGACGTCAGAGACCAGGAAGCTTAAAAGCACGTGCGGTGGAACCGGCGTCAGCTTCCAGGAATGAAACAAGCGCTCACAGGGATGCCGGAAGCATGGCTTCGAGACGCAGCGTCTCGTTCCCTCGAGGAACTAGGGTTACATACGTAACCTAGAGGCGTTCCTCTTCAGGAACTCCAGCTGCGTCGAAACGCTCTGGGAACGAGGTGCCCACGCCGCCAGACTTCCAAATCCCTGCCCTGTGTGTATCCCTCAGGAGCACAACGAGGGCGAGAGAACGGAAGAGCCTGGAGTGGCCCGCATATCGAGGCCATAAAACCTGACGAAGGTCAGGGGCGTGGACCATCTCGCAGCTTTGCAGATGTCCTGCATCGGAACACCTGCCAAAAAGGCCCTGGAGGCCGCCACACTCCAGGTTGAGTGAGCCTTGACCCCCAGTGGCGAGGGGAGATCAGAGGACTCGTAAGCAATGCAAATGGCATCCACGATGCACCGACTGAGGGTCTACTTAGAAGCAGGCAGACCCCTCTTAGGGGGACCATAGCACACCAGCAGTTGGTCCGACCTTCTCCACAGGGCAGCTCTGTGGACGTATGTGTCCAGTGCTCGCACCGGACACATACAATTAAGCTTCTGCTGGTCAGGCTCCCTGAAGGGAGGAGGACAAAAGGCCTGGAGTACGACAGGCCGTGGTGTAGAGGAGGGGACCTTAGGGACATACCCCGCTCGAGGGTAGAGGAAGGCTTTGGCCAGACCGGGCGCAAAGTCTAGATAGGAAGGGGCCACTGAGAGGGCCTGAAGATCCCCAACTCTCTTTAGAGAAGATATCGCCAGAAGAAAGGTAGTCTTCAAAGTGAGATGGCGATCAGAGATCTCCTCAATAGGCTTGAATGGAGGCCTCCAGAGAGCCTCTAACACCACAGCCAAGTCCCACGGAGGGACACGGGATGGTACTGGAGGCCTCAGCCTCAGCGCACCGCGGAGGAAACGTGTAACTAGGGGGTGTCTGCCCACTGACTGGCCACCGAGAGGGGCGTGGTAGGCCGATAAAGCCACCACGTAGACCTTGAGGGTGGAGTGGGTCAACCCTGTGGAGAAACGGTCTCCGCACCACGAAGTGAAAAGCTTCCACTTCAGGGCGTACAGTTTCCTCGTAGAGGGAGCTCTGGATTGGAGTATGGTCTCAACAACCTCGGTTGAGAGACCGGAAGCTATGAGCTGTGCCCCCTCAGCGGTCACACCCACAGCTTCCACAGCTCCGGGCAAGGGTGGACGATAGTGCCCCCCGCCTGTGAGAGGAGATCCCTCCTGACGGGACTCTCCCATGGAGAGCCGTCGAGGAGAGAAATCAGGTCCGAGAACCATACTCGGCCCGGCCAGAACGGTGCTACCAGAAGTAGACAGACCCCGTCTCGGCGCACTCTCACCAGAACTCCCGGGAGCAGAGCAATCGGGGGAAAGGCGTACAGACGAAGCCTCGGCCAAGCCTGTGCCATGGCATCCAGCCCCAGTGGAGCTGGATGAGTCAGCGAGAACCAGAGGGGACATTGTGATGTCTCCTGAGTCGCAAAGAGGTCCACCTGAGCCTGGCCAAACACTCTCCAGATCTGCTTCACCACCATGGGGTGAAGCATCCATTCCCCGGGCCTCGGCCCCTGTCTCGACAGGACGTCTGCTCCCACATTGAGATACCCAGGAATGTAGACAGCTCTCAGTGAGAGGAGTCTGTCCTGGGACCACACAAGGATCTGTTGCGCCAGCTTGTACAAGGGACGCGAACGCAGACCTCCCTGGTGGTTGATGTAAGAGACCACCGCTGTGTTGTCGGTGCGCACCAACACATGACGGTCTCTTAGGTCTGGGAGAAAGTGTTTCAGTGCTCGAAACACGGCCAGTATCTCCAGGCAGTTGATGTGGTACGTGAGACGGCGGCCGTTCCAGACCGCGGGCAGGGTGGCCACTCATGACCGCTCCCCAACCGGTGAGGGATGCGTCCGTCGCAAGCGTTACGCAGCGATAAGGAGCTCCCAACACCGGGCCCTGAGACAAGAACCAAGGTTCCCTCCACATGTATAAGGCACGTAGGCATCGCCGCGTGACCTTGATCATGCGAAGCGGGTTTCCCCTTGGGGAGAACCCCTTGGTCTTGAGCCACCAATGTAGGGGTCTCATGTACAGCAGGCCAATAGGTATCACGTTGGACGCAGCTGCCATCAAACCCAGCAGTTTCTGAAACTGCTTGACAGTGAGTGACCAGCCTTCTCTCACTCTCTTGACCGACGTGAGGATCGACTCGATCCGAGCAGGAGACATGCGTGCCTGCATCGTGGTCGAATCCCACACCACGCCCAGATAAGTGGTTCTCTGTAATGGAGAAAGCACACTCTTCTTGGCGTTTAGTCTTAACCCCAGCTCTTTCATGTGGGCGAGAACGACATCTCGATGTCGAATCGCCACCTGCTCCGATTGAGCCAGAATCAACCAATCGTCGATATAGTTTAGTATAAGAGCCAGAGCAGCATCCACACACTTCGTGAAAGTGCGGGGTGAGAGTGCAAGGCCGAAAGAAAGAACCCGGTATTGGTATGCTTTGCCCCTGAAAGCAACCCTCAGCAACTTCCTGTGAGGGGGAAGGATGGAGACATGGAAGTATGCGTCTTTTAGATCGATCGTGACAAACCAGTCCTCGGACCTGATCTGAGACACGACCTGTCTGAGTGTGAGCATCTTGAACTTCAGTCGCATGACTGAGCGGTTCAAAAGATGCAGATCTAAAATGGGACGCAACCATCCATCCTTCTTTGGAACTACAAAGTACCGGCTGTAGAACCCGGACTCTTGTTCGTGAGGAGGGACCACCTCGATGGCCTCCTTCCTCAAGAGAGTGTCTACTTCTTGTTCCAAGACCAGAGCCTGCTCGGGGCCCACCAGTGTGGGAATCACCCCGTTGAAGGGCGGCGGCGGAGCTCCGAATTGAATGCGATAGCCTCACTCTACAGTGCGCAGGACCCATTGAGACACATTTGACAGTAGTTTCCACGCTGCCAAATGGTCTACTAAGGGAACCAGTCTCTCGAGACTGACCTCTGGTGTACTCAGAGCTGCTAGCTCGGTGCCCTGAAGCAGAGGACCTCGCTCTCTCCCGCTCCAACAACACCTCCCTCTGGTAGAGAATGAATTTGCATATATATGCCGCCACAAATAGTGTAACTGTGAAACTATGGTATAAATAAATTCAACTGTATAACAGTTTCACTGCAATTCATGTTATAATGTTAGAATTAAAGAACAATAAACATAATACATATTACCGTTGCACTTATCTGTACATCGTAAATACAGTTATTTTTAAGCTGTTGTTGACATCCTATCTAAAACGTGATTTAGCCAAAAAACAACAACAATAACATTGCCACTTTAATATGTCTTGCAATATCCGTGCGTGCAAAGGTTCTGCGCGATCCTCTTGTTCAATAGTCTCGGGTCTGAATTGATATGGCAATATTGACGAACTTGCTGTTTTTGCAAGGGGCGGGGCAGTACTGAAACACCCTAAGCTGTTTGCCAATCACAACGCACTGGGACAGCTAACCAATCACAACACATTTCATTTTTCGGAAGGCGGGCCTTCATCAAACCCGGAACTAATCGATCCGTTTGTGCCAGGCTGGGGAGGAAGGTATTGTAATAATGTAAATTATGTGAAAAATAATGCGATTTTCGAACCACCAAGCATGAGAGCATGTTCTAATACACCCACAAAACAAAATCAAGACTTTGTAAAAGAGCGTAATAGGACCCCTTTAAAGACTTTTGGCACCGTCGGCCTTCCATACTGATATGTGTTTAAATAAATCACTAAAAACTAGTTGTTCAGTTCAATACACGATGCGTTTTCTGTAAATGTGAATTTCGTAGAATTTCTGTAAATGTGATTGTTACTACCTGAATTCTTCGGTAGTTAATTCAGTTGTATTAATTCGTTAGTTAATTCGGTTGTCACTCCTGTAAATTACTGAACTCTGTGTGTACAGAACAGGGTTAAGCATTAAAAGGTGAACTGGCAACCGAATTTCTGAGTTCAGAAAAATACACACAAAACAAATACACTTACAAGGTTAACAGGGACTACACCTTTATTCAAAAACAGCTGTATAAAGGTTTTAAATTGAAATGTACATGATAGGCTGCCTTCAGAAATGAATCCTTTCTGTGTTCAACATGAAGAACCACATGTGTGTCAGTTCCAAAGCACTAATGAACATGTACAAAGGCTAAATGCATGTGACCTGAGGTATAGTCGCTTACGAGTCCTTAAAATCCTTCTCAAACTGTAAGAAAATATACAGTATTGGTCCAGAGATGTACCATCAAAAGTCAGAAAAAATAAGGCAAATTTATTATAATAATTGCTCATGTTATAAAAAATATCAGATTGGAAATGTTTCAAAGAGCAAAACTGTATAAAGTTAATAATAACAAATAATGACTGGCATTAACTGCAACAAAATAAAAGGGAAGTTCCACCTTTAATAAACGTTTAATTATTTAAAAAAAAATAAAAGAAAGTTTTCTTTGAAGGTCTAAAAGTTAAACTCTTAACTACAGGAATAATTTTATCGATATTATGGGCATGATGTTAAAAAGCAGTGGTGTCCCTCTAAACATTTTGAAGTATTGGAAACATACAAGCAAAATGTAAACTTGATGCGCAAAATAACATTGAGTTGCTTTAAAAAAAATGGGATCGCAGACACAGCGATTCTATTGCAAGACAATTTTTGTACATGACTAGAATTCAGTTTAGTGTGTTTTCATCCCTGAAGTCATAAAAAGAAATAAAAATGAGCATGTTTGCACTGTATATATTCAGTCACACATCAGTCTATTAATTTAATAGACACTGCACAGATTTTTCACCTGAAAACACTGTTTTCCACTCAAATCCAGACATGATGAGCCCATTTTATTCATTTTGCTGCATTAAGGATTCAAAGAAATGTTTCGCTTTGGTAAATGTAATCTGGGGGAACGACTTAAGAAAATCATTGAGACGATCGCTCAATATAATGGCTCCTCAGAAAAGGGAGATTTGAAGGTGTTCAATCTAAACACCCATTTCCCTCCTGTCAAACACTGAGGAATAGAGCAGAAAGTTCTTCCTCAACTGCAGAAAGAGAGTTTGGTCGTATATCATAGGCAGCTGTAGAGGTTATATGAGAAGAGGGCTGTGTGCTGTAACACACTTAACTGTGTGTATGTATGTGTGTGAGTGTGAGTTAAGTAAGTAGCTGCCTGATCTCGCGGTGGACATAGCACAAGAAGTCCATGTAGGACGCCCCTCCGTGAAGACCCTTGTCCTCCACAAGGTGCTGACGGAACAACATCTCTGATCGGTCCTTCTGCTTCACTATCAGCAGCTGCACAGAGAGACGCACATCAGTCAGGACAGAGAAAGATTGAGGCAAGCGATAACAAGTGAAGAAAAAAGTTTTAAGTCTCACCAAGGCTGCACTTATTTGATCAAAATACAGTAAAAAGCATCAGTACTGTGAAATATTATTACAATTCAAAATAATTAATATATATATATTAAAATGTAATTTATTCCTGTGATGCAAAGCTGAATTTTCAGCATCATTACTCCAGTCTTCAGTGTCACATGATGCTTCAGAAATAATTCCAAAATTCTAAATTTTATGCACAAGAAACTTTTCTTATTATTATCAATGTTAAAAATATTTGATAAATAAAAAGTTCAAAAGAAGAGCATTGATTTAAATTTTTTACTGTCACTATCAATCAATTTGATGCTTCTTTCCTGAATAAAAGTATTAATTATATATAATTATATATATATGTATATATATATATATATATATATATATATATACACAGGTGCATCTCAATAAATTTGAATGTCGTGGAAAAGTTCATTTATTTCAGTAATTCAACTCAAATTGTGAAACTCGTGTATTAAATAAATTCAATAGTAAGTTTAAGTCTTTGGTTCTTTTAATTGTGATGATTTTGGCTTACATTTAACAAAAACCCACCAATTCAATATCTCAACAAATTAGAATATGGTGACATGCCAATCAACTAATCAACTCAAAACACCTGCAAAGGTTTCCTGAGCCTTCAAAATGGTCTCTCAGTTTGATTCACTAGGCTACACAATCATGGGGAAGACTGCTGATCTGACAGTTGTCCAGAAGACAATCATTGACACCCTTCACAAGGAGGGTAAGCCACAAACATTCATTGCCAAAGAAGCTGGCTGTTCACAGAGTGCTGTATCCAAGCATGTTAACAGAAAGTTGAGTGGAAGGAAAAAGTGTGGAAGAAAAAGATGCACAACCAACCGAGAGAACCGCAGCCTTATGAGGATTGTCAAGCAAAACCGATTCAAGAATTTGGGTGAACTTCACAAGGAATGGACTGAGGCTGGGGTCAAGGCATCAGGAGCCACCACACACAGACGTGTCAAGGAATTTGGCTACAGTTGTCGTATTCCTCTTGTTAAGCCACTCCTGAACCACAGACAACGTCAGAGGCGTCTTACCTGGGCTAAGGAGAAGAAGAACTGGACTGTTACCCAGTGGTCCAAAGTCCTCTTTTCAGATGAGAGCAAGTTTTGTATTTCATTTGGAAACCAAGGTCCTAGAGTCTGGAGGAAGGGTGGAGAAGCTCATAGCCCAAGTCGCTTGAAGTCCAGTTTTAAGTTTCCACAGTCTGTGATGATTTGGGGTGCAATGTCATCTGCTGGTGATGGTCCATTGTGTTTTTTGAAAACCAAAGTCACTGCACCCGTTTACCAAGATATTTTGAAGCACTTCATGCTTCCTCCTGCTGACCAGCATTTTAAAGATGCTGATTTCATTTTCCAGCAGGATTTGGCACCTGCCCACACTGCCAAAAGCACCAAAAGTTGGTTAAATGACCATGGTGTTGGTGTGCTTGACTGGCCAGTAAACTCACCAGACCTGAACCCCATAGAGAATCTATGGGGTACTGTCAAGAAGAAAATGAGAATCAAGAGACCAAAAAATGCAGATGAGCTGAAGGCCACTGTCAAAGAAACCTAGGCTGCCATACCACCTCAGCAGTGCCACAAACTGATCACCTCCATGCCACGCCGAATTGAGGCAGTAATTAAAGCAAAAGGAGCCCCTACCAAGTATTGAGTACATATACAGTAAATGAACATACTTTCCAGAAGGCCAACAATTCACTAATCTTTTTTTTTATCATTGGTCTTATGAAGTATTTTAATTTGTTGAGATAGTGAATTGGTGGGTTTTTGTTAAATGTGAGCCAAAATCATCACAATTAAAAGAACCAAAGACTTAAACTACTTCAGTCTGTGTGCATTGAATTTATTTAATACACGAGTTTCAGAATTTGAGTTGAATTACTGAAATAAATGAACTTTTCCACGACATACTAATTTATTGATATGCACCTGTATATATATATATATATATATAAACATTTAATGTTTTGATAGATAGATAGATAGATAGATAGATAGATAGATAGATAGATAGATAGATAGATAGATAGATAGATAGACGGATAATTAGATCTGAGTCTGTACGTTCAGCAATTGAAGCTGAATTAACTGTCAGGATTTAATATGTATGTCGGGTACATATTTAAAAAAGTCCCTAACCAGAATGTTAAATACTGCCTCACAAGCACTGTGACACACAAACACATTAACACAATTAGTAACTATTTAAGCCTCTTTATAATGAACGAAAGACAGAGATAGATATAGAGAGGAGATGGGGAGGTTGAGCCGTACCTTCATGGATGTGGCCCTCTGCTGTGAAATGCTGGAGATGATTGAATGGATCTTCCTGGAATGAGCATTATCCAGCACAGGTAATGACGTCTGCTGAAAGACAGTTATAACACGAGAGTTATCGCTGCAGCTCTGATGTTATTCACATAATGATAAGAACAAGTCCTTGATTAAAGCAACACCAGCAGTGAGATGAATAGTGCATAAAAACAAAATCACCCTTCATGGCAAAACCTGGATCAGATATAATCCAATTCCAATCCAGGTACTCTACTACTCAAAAATACTAGTTTACCCACAAATTCGGTCATTATCTTTTTTACCTTCATGTTGATACAAACTTCTACATAAGGTAAATTTTTTTTTTTTTTGATACTATATATGTGAATGTTTTCTAAGTGAAACATTATCCTAACCAGGGCTTGAAAACGAAAAAAAAAGTCAATCGGTTCACTCCGAACGTTTCCGTTCCTGCGTTCCTCTGTATTATTACCGTTCCGAAACCGGTTCGAGTAGAAAAAATATAACGGTTAATAACGTTATTTTTTTTTTTAAATTGTCTTTGCCTATAATAATAATAATAATAATAATAATAATAATAATAATAAAGTACAGTGTTTTCTTTAGACAAAAAAAAAAAAAAAGAACAAAAAAAACCAGGAGATGGTATCTTAACCCGCTGCGCTTAGTCACAGCCAATACAGCATCATCTTTTCTAGATTTGCCTAAATGTAGGCTACTAAACAAAAGAAAAAGAAATAAAAAAACTATTAATGCTTTAAAGAGATTAAAGTATTATTAAAGATATTTAAAAATGTTTGCTGCATTGTTAAAAAAACGGTACTTGTATAAAATTGCGTTTTGAGGGGAAAAAAAACAGGCTAAGTCGCGTCGCATCTTATTAGGCTATTACATTCAGAAATGATGTAGGCTAAAATGCCGGTAAATCAAAAATGTTTACAAACATTATAAATAGTTATTAGTTTCTCTACACAACAAATCCTCTAAACGTAAGGCTTTACGTTTTTTTGTAAAGCCTTATGTTTAGAGGATAATGATAAACCATGGTTTACTGGGAAACTCAAACAGCTTCGTCAGGCCAAAGAGGATGCTTACAGAAGTGGGGATAAAATCTTGTATAACCAGGCCAGGAACAGACTAACAAAGGAGATCAGAGTGGCTTAAAAAACTACTCTGGAAGGCTGAAAAGTGAGCTTTCAGCCAACGATCCGACATCAGTTTGGACTGGTCTGAAGAACATCACCAAGTACAAGACACCACCCCCACAGTCTGTGGAGAATCAACAACTTGCTGACGATCTGAATGTGTTTTACTGCCGGTCTGAAAAGGCCAGACTGACACCCAGCACCCACTCTGATCTGCACTTCACACATTCACCTACCCCCCCTGCAACCCCCCTCCCTCCATCCCCCACCATTTTACCTGCGCTTAAAGTCTGTGTAGAGGATGTGAACCGGATCTTCAGGAAACAGAAATCTAGGAAAGGTTCAGGACCAGACGGTATTTCACCTGCCTGTCTAAAAGTCTGTGCTGACCAACTGGCCCCCATCTTTACACAGATCTTCAACAGATCTCTGGAGCTGTGCAAAGTTCCCTGCTGCTTCAAACGCTCCACCATCATTCCCGACCCCAAAAAGTCCAAAATCACTGGCCTTAACGACTACAGACCTGTCACTCTCACGTCTGTGGTCATGAAGTCATTTGAGCGACTGGTCCTGGCCTACCTGAAGGACATCACTGGACCCTTGCTGTATCCTCTTCAGTTTGCCTACAGAGCAAACAGGTCTGTGGATGACGTTGTCAACATGGGACTGCATTACATCCTGCAACACCTTGACAAACCTGGGACCTACGCAAGGATCTTATTTGTGGACTTCAGCTCGGCCTTCAATACCATCATGCCTGACCTTCTCTCAGACAAACTCACACAGCTCTCTGTGCCCACTTCCATCTGTCAGTGGATCACCAGCTTCCTGACAGACAGGCAGCAGCTAGTGAGGCTGGGCAAACTCACATCCAGCACCTGCACCATCAGCACTGGCGCCCCTCAGGGATGTGTTCTCTCCCCACTGCTCTTCTCTCTCTACACAAATGACTGCATATCTAAAGACCCCTCTGTCAAGCTTCTGAAGTTTGCGGACAACACTACAGTCATCGGCCTCATCCAGGATGGTGACGAGTCTGCTTACAGACAGGTTGAGCAGCTGGCTGTCTGGTGCAGTCACAACAACTTGGAGCTCAACACGCTCAAAACAGTGGAGATGATAGTAGACTTCAGGAGGAACCCCCCTGCACTTCCCCCACTCACCATCATGGACAGCACTGTGACTGCAGTGGAGTCATTCAGGTTCCTGGGCACCACCATCTCTCAGGACCTGAAGTGGGACAATCACACTGACTCTATTGTGAAAAAGGCCCAGAAGAGGCTGTATTTCCTCCGCCAGCTGAGGAAGTTCAACCTGCCACAGGAGCTGCAGAAACAGTTCTACTCTGCCATCATCGAATCCGTCCTGTGTTCATCTATAACTGTTTGGTTTGGCTCAGCTACCAAAACAGACATTAGAAGACTACAACGGACAGTCAGGACTGCTGAGAGGATTATCGGTGCCCCTCTACCCAACCTCCAAGATCTTTATATCTCAAGAGTGAGGAAAAGGGCAAAGAAAGTCACTCTGGACCCCTCACACCCAGCTCACTCTCTCTTTGAACTGTTGCCCTCTGGCTGGCGCTACAGATCACTGAGCACCAGAACAGCCAGACACAAGAACAGTTTTTTCCCCAGGCCATATCCCACCTGAACAACACATAACACACCCCAGTACTGTACATCTGCAATTAACTCATCAAACCATCATCTGTACATAGGACACATGCACATTCACAGTTCTGTCTATGGACATATATTTTTTTTTCCTTTTTTTTCGGTATATTTTTATTACTGTTGTTTATAATTTATTGTCTATTCTATTCATCATTAGTGTTTGTACTACCTTAATTATATGTTGTCTGCACTATGTTTGTACTTCTGCACTGGAAGCTCCTAACACCAAGACAAATTCCTTGTGTGTGTAAACACACTTGGCAATAAAGCTCTTTCTAATTCTGATTCTTCTTTAGCCTATAGGGTATAAAAACGTCAATCCAAAAACAAATTAAAGGTGAAACTGATGCCTACCTCTCTCATTCGGCACGAATCCGAATGTTTCCATATTCGCGCCTTATCTGGATGCTAAAGTGTTATTTATTATAGGCTTTGTACTTTCATCGACGTAAAACATCATCCTTCACAACGGCTAGGCTATATCAGCACAGTGAGGCGATGGTCACGCTGAACGCAACAGATTGGATAACGGAGCACTGTAACTTTTTATACGTTCCTTTAACTGTATTTTATTTTGATAATGAACAGGCTGCAAAGTCGAAAAATATTCTGTCTTTGTGCGCGTGAGACGCCAGCGCGATATGGCCATACCAACACTGGTTGGTTAAAGATGCGACATCATTCAAAACTGCCAAGCTTTTGCAAAACAAATAAAACTGTAAAATAAATAAAACTGTAAAGCTTTTGCAAAATAAAGAAAACTACTTTCTGCCGTCTCGTTTTCCTTTCTGAGAACTTTGGAATGCCTCACAATGAACCATAGGCCTAATTCAGCATATACATTTTTTTCTTTCGTTTCGTTAATCTGTCAATGATTTAAGTAAAATATATTTAGTGTATAGGCATATATATTCAGTGGCGTACGGGACACCCCCGCAGCCCCTGCGGTGCGTGGGAGCCCCGGCCTTTTGGGGGGCCCAGTCGCAGGACATTCTAAAAGGCAGTGCTTCGAGACACTGCAAAAGACACGAGACGTGAGCGCAAATGTAGTGCAGTGGAGTGGGCTTAATGTTCTAAAACAACAACCAGGGAAAATCATTTTTTTTCTAACATTTCACTTATTGTTTATGTCATAAACAATATAGCCTACTTCTTAGACAAACGCACCGTAATCGAAGTGGATATTTTTACGCTTAAAGTGACATGTACGAGCCCCACACATGACATGCAGGAAAAAAAAAAAATTGTAAAACGTGCCCACAATATAATTCTTTCCCTACTAAATCGTGTTCACAACTTACTAACTCGTTCCCTCCTTTAAAGTAAATTGCGCGCACGATAGTAATATCGTGCGCACAATTTAGTAAAACGAGAAAACGAATTTGTGCTCATGATTTAAATGTTTTCCCTGCATGTCACGTGCAGGGCTCCCTGTGCTTTAAGAAAATAAATAAATAAAAAATAAATAAATAAATAAATAAAAAATCCGATTCACCGGTTTCTGTTCATGCATTTCTCTGTATTATTACCGTTCTGAAACCAGTTTGTGTAGAAAAAAATGGTTAGCGTTATTTTTTAAACTTTGTCTTTGCCAGTAATAATAGGCTAATAATAATAATAATAATAATAATAATAAAGTACAGCGTTTTCTTTCGGCTACTCAAAAAGAAAAAGAAAAAAGAAAAAAGAAAAAAAAAAACAAGAAGAGAGTCTTGATCTCGTAGCCTAATTGCGCTTAGTCATAGCCAGCATCATCTTTTCTAGATTTTGGCCAAATGTTTTAAAAGAAAAACTGCCAATGCTTTTAAGACATTAAAGTATTTTTCAAGATATTTAAAATGTTTGCTACATGGTTAAAAAACGCTACTTGTATAGGATAAAATTGCTTTTTGAGAGAAAAAACATACGTCGCATTTTATTATTACATTAAGAAATAATATAGGCTAAAATCAAAATGTTTACAAACATTATAGCCTAAACAGAGGCTATTTTATTCTATTCCCTCCACAACAAATCCTAAAGTTAACAGTAGCCTATTTAGACGATATAAACGTCATGCCAAAAACAAATTAATTTAAAGGGAAACCTAACTCTCTGGTTCGGCAGAAATCCAAATGTTTCCATATTCGTGACGTATTTGGATGCTAAAATAATATTTACTACGTATAGGTTTAACACTTAACTCGCATTATCGATGTAAATAAATCATCATCCTTCACAAAGGATAACAGCACAGTGAGGCGCTGGTCATGCTGAACGCAGCAACAGACTATTTCAGTTGAGCATTGTAACTTTTATACGTTTCTTTATATGTATTTTATTTTTATAATGAACAGGCTGCGATAATGTAGCAAAAAAAGTTTGTGTGTGCGGGAAGCGCCAGCGCGATCATTGCATTAATTGTTTTCCCAACTGTTAATCGTCATACCAACACTGGTTGGCCATACGAGCAAGACATCGTTCATCACTGTAAAGCCTTGGCAAAATAATAATAATAATAATAATAATAATAATAATAATAATAATAATAATAATAATAATAATAATAATAATAATAATAAAAAGAAAGAAAAGAAAACTGTAGGCTAAAGTTTTTGCAAAATAGAGAAAATTGGCTTTCTGCCTCGTTTTTCTTTATGAACTTTGGATCGCGTCACAATGAATAGAAATTTAGCACATTTTTTCCCTTTCGTTTTGTTAATCCGTTAATGATTTAAGTGAAATATATTTATATGTTTTTTGTGCCCTGGTCCGCTGCTGCGCTTCTCTGACATTGACCTGTTTCAATGGTAAACGCTTTAGCGGTTCACTGACGACTTGTCACCAGATTTTGTCATGCAGTTAATCATTCGTTCTCGAAATTGAAAGTGATCAAGACATTTCTCCAGAGCACAATGTTACAAGAAAGAAGACTGCCCAGTTTAGCTCTTTGAAGGATGTCCACGCTTGCAGCATCGACATTAAAGCTGCAGTCAAAGTCTTTGCGCACCAAAACGCTCGGAGAGCGCAAAGGATTCGGTAGAGTTTTTGCTTGTATGTTGTCAGTTAATAAAAAGAATAAATAAGTTAATTGAAAAAGTTATTATATGTATAGAAAGTTAATTTTTCTCAAAATGTAGCATATATATATAGCATATATAGTTATTCCTTTAATTTGTTTTTCTCATAGTTTTTTTTCTGCTTGTACATATATTTTTTTTTTTTAAACAGTTAGCGAATCTTATGTAGGGCAGTGAACTGAAACGTGCTGGCCATTAGCCTACATGAAATGCATCAATGCAATGATAATTCACCACATTCATTACTAATAAATAAGTTATGTAAATGGGAGAGACAGACTCAGTAGTATAACTGCAGCAGGTGCACAATAAATTTTCATACATGACATTACTACTGGTGGGACAGCAAATTTCAAATATTAAATGGAACGATAAAATAACATTATTAACCGGTTAATGGCCATTTCAAATTTTCGATTCTGTTCGAACTATAAAATTTGATTTAGTTTCTTTTTCCGGTTCTGTTCCAGTCAAAATTTCGGTCGTTTCCAGTTTTCGTTTTCGTTCCTTGAACCGGTTCAGAGCCCTGATTCTAACCCTTATCTGGATGGATTTGGCATAATGTATAATGATAAAAATAAGATAATATCTTTTTTTTTTTTAGGTGTAAGTCTTTTTCAAACAGTTTGGTTCCAAGAAAATCTGGGATTAAAAATCCAGTTTATCAACATGGAAATAAATGTTACATTTTAAATAAGGAAACAATATGATGTAAACAATTTTAAAAATAAGAAGAATCCCTAATGGTCAGATGTTCTTGTTGTCAATGAAGCTCAAAATGCTGTCAGATTCTATATTGAGATTGTAGAGTTCGATATTCATATTTCAGTCTAATTTTTCACTCAATTTGTTATGGTGAAAAATTTGACAAAATTAGACAACGATTTGGGAAAAAAATAAAAATTAATAAGCAAATCAGAAGAATTTTCATTACTGATTTCTAAATTCTAAAATGAAGAGGATTTTTGCAGTATGTTTTACAAGAAAAACTATTTCAGTTTTTCTACTTCAAAATTTCACATTTTATTAAATGTGTTACTTGTTATTTCTTTGCAAATAATTGTCAAATTTACTAGCAATTTCTGAGTGAAAACTGTTAGTACACTATTTTTTTCTGTACTGTATTTCAGTTACTGTATAATAAAAATGAATAAAGAAAGCAGTGTGTCATACCCCTTCTGAGGACAGGTGGCCGAGAGAGGGCACATTGAAGAGGTTCTGGATGAGGTCGGGCGGGCAGGCCTGTCCCAGCCAGAGGAACATGGAGAGACCGTTTTCCAGCAGGAATATGCCAGACTCGCTGAGCCGCTCCTCAGAGCAGCGCACTGGAGCCGGGATCGCCTCGCTGGACACATCCATAGTGTGCTAGAGAGACAGCAAGCACATGAACTCTAGTGCTCAGGGCTTGATGTCAATGAGAGAAAGGATATACAGGTGCATCTCAATAAATTACAATGTCGTGGAAAAGTTCATTTATTTCAGTAATTCAACTCAAATTGTGAAACTCATGTATTAAATAAATTCAATGCACACAGACTGAAGTAGTTTAAGTCTTTGGTTCTTTTAATTGATGATTTTGGCTCACATTTAACAAAAACCCACCAATTCACTATCTCAACAAATTAGAATATGGTGACATGCCAATCAGATAATCAACTCAAAACACCTGCAAAGGTTTCCTGAGCCTTCAAAATGGTCTCTCAGTTTGGTTCACTAGGCTACACAATCATGGGGAAGACTGCTGATCTGACAGTTGTCCAGAAGACAATCATTGACACCCTTCACAAGGAGGGTAAGCCAAAAACATTCATTGCCAAAGAAGCTGGCTGTTCACAGAGTGCTGTATCCAAGCATGTTAACAGAAAGTTGAGTGGAAGGAAAAAGTGTGGAAGAAAAAGATGCACAACCAACCGAGAGAACCGCAGCCTTATGAGGATTGTCAAGCAAAATCGATTCAAGAATTTGGGTGAACTTCACAAGGAATGGACTGAGGCTGGGGTCAAGGCATCAAGAGCCACCACACACAGACGTGTCAAGGAATTTGGCTACAGTTGTCGTATTCCTCTTGTGCGCCTTACCTGGGCTAAGGAGAAGAAGAACTGGACTGTTGCCCAGTGGTCCAAAGTCCTCTTTTCAGATGAGAGCAAGTTTTGTATTTCATTTGGAAACCAAGGTCCTAGAGTCTGGAGGAAGGGTGGAGAAGCTCATAGCCCAAGTTGCTTGAAGTCCAGTGTTAAGTTTCCACAGTCTGTGATGATTTGGGGTGCAATGTCATCTGCTGGTGTTGGTCCATTGTGTTTTTTGAAAACCAAAGTCACTGCACCCGTTTACCAAGAAATTTTGGAGCATTTCATGATTCCTTCTGCTGACCAGCTTTTTAAAGATGCTGATTTCATTTTCCAGCAGGATTTGGCACCTGCCCACACTGCCAAAAACACCAAAAGTTGGTTAAATGACCATGGTGTTGGTGTGCTTGACTGGCCAGCAAACTCACCGGACCTGAACCCCATAGAGAATCTATGGAGTATTGTCAAGAGGAAAATGAGAAACAAGAGACCAAAAAATGCAGATGAGCTGAAGGCCACTGTCAAAGAAACCTGGGCTTCCATACCACCTCAGCAGTGCCACAAACTGATCACCTCCATGCCACGCCAAATTGAGGCAGTAATTAAAGCAAAAGGAGCCCCTACCAAGTATTGAGTATGTATACAGTAAATGAATATACTTTCCAGAAGGCCAACAATTCACTAAAAATGTTTTTTTTTACTGGTCTTATGAAGTATTCTAATTTGTTGAGATAGTGAATTGGTGGGTTTTTGTTAAATGTGAGCCAAAATCATCACAATTAAAAGAACCAAAGACTTAAACTACTTCAGTCTGTGTGCAATGAATTTATTTAATACATGAGTTTCACAATTTGAGTTGAATTACTGAAATAAATGAACTTTTCCACGACATTCTAATTTATTGAGATGCACCTGTACATGTTGTGTGTGTGTGTAACTGACCAGCGGGATGAGGCGTGGATAGAGCAGGACCTGCGTTTCCTCCACTCCCATCGCGTTAACCAGGAGTCTGTGGAAGGACCGGTCATCTGTGGAGAGCTCAGTGCTGCCCACTAGAGACGGAGTCTTCAACAGACTGTTCATGTAGACGGGAAACACCTTCATCGCATCCGGCAGGATTAGCTGTAGGGTAAAACATACAAGAAGAGCCGTCACTTCACACAAATCAGAGTCACAGACTCTAAGAAAAGTCTGTAAAAATATGGCAAATTCTTCTGTGTTAATAAGTAGGAATTTTCCATAGTGATTTTTTTTTACAGTTGTTTTACCCGCATTTTGAATTACACTTTGCATTGTGTTGTGTTTTAGGGTTGAAGGAAATGTCTGTAAACTTTATGGAAAAGTACTGGTAATTTTCTGCCAGGACATTATCCATTTTTCTTACAGTGCGATGCAGAGATAATGATATGAATCTTAAGTAATATGATTAAAATATGAATAGACAGGGTGCAGAAAAAAAGTAGTCTAAAAATAAAGATATAAAAATACAGAAAAATGGTTTCTGCACATCAGTGTTGTTTTTGGTAACTAAAACTACAGCTAACATTCTGTTAATTCATATAAAGCTGAAATAAAATGTAAATATTAGATTCAAAGAAAACTTAAACTTAAAAGAAAATTTGAAAAATTAAAATAAGTTTAAGTACTAAAATAATAGAAATAAAGAAATATATTAAAAAAAAAACAATAATAATATGAGACCCTGGACCACAAAACCAGTCATAAGGGTCAATTGTCATCTGAAAGCTGAATAAATAAGCTTTCCATTGATGTATGGTTTGTTAGGATAGGACAATATTTGGCCGAGATACAACTATTAGAAAATCTGGAATCTGAGGGTGCAAAAGATTTTTGCCAATCGTTGTCCAAATGAAGTCCTTAGCAATGCAAATCACTAATCAAATTAAGTTTTGATATATTTACGATAGGAAATTTACAAAATATCTTCATGGAACATGATCTTTACTTAATATCCTAATGATTTTTGGCATAAAAGAAAAAACTATAATTTTGACCCATACAATGTATTGTTGGCTATTGCCACAAATATACCCCAGCGACTTAAGACTGGTTTTGTGCTCCAGGGTCACATATCAATGACAAAAGCACATAATAGAATTGCTAAAACAAACTAAAATAAAATTAAAACTGAAAATGTAAAAATAAAAAGCTAATTCAAAATATTAATAAATATAATAGTACATAAATTACATTAAATTAACACGGCTGCATTATAACTGCAAATAAGTTTGCATGCTATGTGTGAAAGCATTAATAAAGGAAGAAGGTGTATTTATAAGGATGTAAACTTAATATGAACACAAATGTGAAGTGTGACACTGACCTGGCTGGCTGCTGAGGGACTGGCGCAGTTCTTCCTGTAGCAGGCCAGCATGTGAGCCGTCTGGTTAACCAGGATTTCCCTCACTGTCTTCAGCGGCTGGTTGAGCATGGCCCGATACGCTGCAGGGTAACAGCATCCACCACAATCAATGACTGTAAACCATGAGCTCATGACACATTTTTCAAAAAACTGAGTAGCCTTTATTCCACTATAAAACAAATCTAACTTTCTAATAAAAAAAAATATAAGAAGAAAAACTAATACAAATCTCTATAAATATGAAGAAATAAAAAAGGGAAAACACTTCCCAAAAGCATGAATCTATTTCATATAATTAAAATATGAATTTAATTAATGAGAGAAAATTTAGCTAAATAAAATATATAGATTAAAAAAAAAAAAAAAAAAAAGAAATTAAAATAAGCACAACTGGAAAAGACTGGAAAACCTTGCACTGAGCTATAAAACCAGTCTAAAAATTAAACAAATAATCAGATAGCGTCAGATTAAAAAATACTTCTTGAAAGCAAGTGTTTTACAGATTTAAAATTCTCATGGTACATCTTTAAATCTTCATTATGTTACATCTTGAAGTAAATCTGTAATAACTGCATGACGTTTTCATTTATATTCCTGTAAGTGTTGGTAAGGTGGTCACCTGACTTGGCGAAGAAGTTGATGAGGGCGTCTGTCTCACAGCTTTTGTAGAGCTCAGACAGCTGAGAGCTGCAGTTCAGACTGAGGTTGTGAATACGCAGCCTCCTCTGTCCACCGATGGTGGTGTAGAGCAGAGCACACTGGGAAACCAGAGGAACAAACTCACTTGTGTTGCTCTTCTCAACAAATGAATTCCAACAGCATTACATCAAAACAGTTCAATGAGGACTCAAATGCACTAGAGTTTCCAAGTAAAGATTTCTTGCACCAAAAACAGATTTTTTTTATGTTTTGCAGTAAAACATATTTTGACTGTCTTGAGCAACTTAACATGTGACCTGTTTTGTTGCATGAAGCATTCCCAATCAACTGTCTTTTGTATTTTTGACAGTCTTGTGATTGTCTCAGGAGCATAGAGTGAAGCCTGACCTGCATCACAGCTCCAGACTCCTCGCTGAGTGTGTCGTCATGTTTAAACTCGACCGTCACGGCTTTGTCACAGTCCACTGCTGCCATTTCCACATCTGTAGTGTTGTTCATGTATATGGCACCAAAGAAATCTGTCGCCCTGAAGCCTTGAATGATGAGGATCATGCAGACGTTAGGAAAATACGCAATATGTATTTTATCATTCAAACTTTCAGGGTTGGTAAGATTTCTTAATGTTTTTGAAAGACGTCTCTTATCCTCAAGGCTATATTTATTATATCAAACAGATACTCATTAAAAACAGACATTTTCAGACAAATCCAATACTTGCTTCTTACAAATTTTGGGTTTAAAAAAAAAAAAAAAACTGGCACAGAGACGATTCTTGTCTTCCTCTGAGCCAGATTACATATATTCATTCAATTCTTAACCACATTTTCACATGTATGAATAATTCTGAAGATCATTTAATGCCTAATTCTGATTTCCACTTTTTCCACTCTTTTGCAGATTGTAAGTTAAATGATACATATTTAATACTTTTTAATTAAAAATTACATTAAAGCTGACACATATAGTATATAATGTATATATATAATTTGAAAAAAAAATGTTTTGTGAAAAAACTGTACGTGATGGAATGTTTTTATTTATATTTTTGAACATCATCAAACTAGGTAATATTAGGGCTTATATATTACATTATGAAAACATGTTACCTTATGTTTCAATGAAAAACAGAAATTATAAAAGAACAGCATTTATTTGACAGAAATCTTTTGTAACATCATTTTTCATTGTTGTTTGTGTTTTGTTGTTGTTGCTGTTTTGTTTTTGCAAAATTATAAAGTGTCTTTACTATCACTTTTGATAAAATTATTAAACAATTTAAAGGCCATAACCATGTCTTGAACATTGGAAATTCTAGGAAACTCTAGGTCTAAATCTAGTTTGGAAGGAAAATTTTAACTATTTGCAAATAATATTTTAAAATATGCACAAATGATTGTCAGCCATTTAACATTCTTATCTTAAAACAGTTGTGAAATATTAAATGTTTCACTACTTCCCTCTAACCTCACCCTCTAAAAATGTTTCTTTTAAAGGGGTCATATGATGCGATTTAAATTTTTCCTTTCTCTTTGGAGTGTTACAAGCTCTTGGTGCATAAAGAAGATCTGTAAAGTTGCAAAGACCAAAGTCTCAAATCCAAAGAGATATTCTTTATTAAAGTTAAAAGTCAGCCACACCCCCCTAAAACGGCTCGTTCTAACACGCCCCCACATCTCTACGTCACGATGTGGGAAGATTTGCATAACACCGCCCAAAGAAAGAAGGCGTAACTTTCTCGCTCTATGTTGTTGCTTCCGCCGGCGCCATGTCGTGGAGAGATGCTGTGTGTTTGGATGCGAGTAAAGAGGACATAAGAAATCTGTGGCTGAGTTTTATTTACAACACTGTCCCAGAGCAGTACAACACAAATATTGGAGTTTGTGCTGCGCACTTCACGGAGGATTGTTTTCTGAACATGGGAGAGTACAAGGCCGGTTGTGTGTAACTGGTCTGAGATTCGAATCTCGGTCTAAGCGCGGGAGACGGGCGCTAAGAGTCACTAGATCAGGGGAGTGAGGTTTACTGGCTTGCTGGACACCACGGCTGTTACATGTAGAAAGACTTTTACTCAAAAGTGGGGCAGTTCCAACCTTACAAGGACAGTCTGGCTCACAGGCTGTAAGTTACGTTACGTTTTATTATTTAAAAAATCTGCTACTTACTATTGAAAACGCGAGTGTAAGTAGTGCTTGTTGTTTGTGTTTCTCCGATCACAAATGTAGACATGCTGTTATGTTTTAAAAAGACAGTATAAGTCATTATAATCAGTAATTATGTCCCCACTGGATGCAACAAATGCCTCGTTTGAAATGGCTTTTAATGTTTTTGTGTCATCGCTGGGATGCAGCATCATATTATGGTAAGGGGCGTAACATTTCCATCACACGCTTGAGGTATTCGGCCAATCACAATGCACTGGATCGCTGGCCAATCAGAGCACACCTCGCTGTTTCACACCGATGAGCTTTGTAAAAATCGACCCGTTTCAAAAAGGCGGGGCTTAGAGGAGATAAAATAATGTAAAATATGTGGAAAATAATGCGTTTTTTTTTTTTTACTTTAAACCACGTAAACACCTTGCATTACACCAAATACACATAAGAATGTTCTTTTTAGCACCATCATATGACCCCTTTAATCATTTTTGTCATCCTAACAACAAACAGAACGCTGCATAATGGAGGGCAGCAGAACAGTGCAAGAATTTCAAATATTAAGGGTGACAATATGGCCATTTCTAATTACTGGGGAAGACTCGTTCCCTTCAGTGTCTACAGTGGTTATGATGCCAATTTAATGCATCCTTATAGAATAAAATGAATTTCTTTCAAAAAATACTGACCACAAACTTTTAAATGGTAGTGTACATAGTATATTTAACTTTACCTATTGTAGTGTTGATGTACTTTTCTCTAGTTAATTATTACCTGTGCCAGTACGGACACGCATGATGGCGTCGAATCCGATGGACTTCTCCACATCTCTCCTGAGGTCACTGAGAAACTGCTGACCATTCACCTCCACCTGAAAGGAGAGAAATAAAGGTTTGAGGGCAGTAATACAAAAGAGTTCAGCCCCTATTTTGTATCATATTCACAGCATCAGTGTTTCAATATGTCCATATTATTGCGTACCTGGAAGTTGCTGTACTTGTAGATGGAGCCGCCGGTATGTGACGGCACATCGCCCATGGTGGCTATATCTACATACTGGTTGGGAAACAGGAAGAGGTCGACACAGCAGCCCTGCGCCACACAGTCTTTAGTCAGCTGCTCATACACACCCCGCTGAGGCTGGAACAGAGTCTGACAACACACACACACACACACACACACACACACACACACAAATCACCATTCAGTTTATGATTTTGTTGTTTAAAGCATTAAGACTGTCGCAGTAAGAATTTGTAAAGCTGCTTTGAAACAATGCGTATTGTGAAAAGCACTCATACAAACAAATTTGACGTCTAGTTTAATATTATTTTTTGGGTTTCTGCACATTTTATGAAGGTAAATTTAAGACTTTTTAAGACCAAGAAAAAAGAAAATTTAAGAAATAAATTGATAGTCTCCTAAATGTAAAGCAACACTTCAAAGTTTGAAAATACAACCCCCAACAAATCTCCACTGCTTTGATTAATTTTACAATACTTTAATATTTTACATTAAAAAAAAAAAAAAAAAAAAAACTTATGGCTTGAATAGCTCTGCTTCCAACCATTAGAATATTGAAATAACTTTTACTGTATATTCTGATCACATTGCAGAAAAAGTGATGATATTCCTCTGTATTTTTGTATTGTTCTCCAGTGCAAATGTCTATAAAATTCTTAAATCAAGACACATTTACTTGAGAAGCAAGATGACAATATAACAAGCACTGTAGTATAAGAAATTGTCAGTTTGTGGTCAAAACAAGAACAAATATCTGTCTCAAAATAACTTAATTCAAAGGGAAAAGATTTTATACCCTATTGACAGATGTGTTCTTATTTTAAGCATAAACTCAGTTTTGTTTAATTTCTCAGAAAACAAGACTTCATGTTTCCAATATGCATCTCAAACAAATATATATATTGATTTTAGATGTTTAGATATTTGTATTGGAAAAGAAAAAAAAATGAGGAAGATATACTTTTTTTGCAGTGCAAGCAACATTTAATGCAAAGACTTAATGAATTTAAGACTTTCTAAAAGGTTTTTTTTTAAGGCCTTAATTTGTGGAAGGATAAATTAAGACTTTTTAAGGCCTTTTTTAGGACCCACAAAAACACACAAAAATATGTAGATGATTGGGAATTGAGAATTTTGGGAAATTTAATAAAATAAAATAAATACTCACCTTCTCCTTTTCTGTGCCCACTAGTTTTCTGTCATCTCTGTTTTTCAATTTTCCTGGAGCCTCTGCTGTTGGGATGGAGGACTGAAAGATGAAGAGTTTGCCACTGCATTCAGCTGCCTGAGGAAAGAAAAAATATCACAAAAATATAAAATCATAAAACTGAAATGGTTTTATCTGACAGGCCTTGATGTGTTAAGAGTATATGGTTAAAAATATTTGATGAAAAGCAATGACCGAAAACTTGAGACTGAATGTCTTAAGTTTTAAAAAGTCAAAGACAGATGTTATGAAACAACCAGCGCTGTCGCCAGTAATAATAAAGTCGTCCCAGGCCTGTGATGGAACATTTTTATTGATATTTTGGAACACAGCATCATCAAAATAGGTAATATTATGCCTTATGTATTACATATATTTATGACAACATGTTATCAATGTTGAAATGTTGCTGCTTAATATTTTTGTGAAAAACATGATACATTTTGATGAATAGAAAGTTTAAAGGAACAGCATTTATTTGACACAGAAATATTTTAACAGTATTTGTATTTATTTCTTTATATATTTAATATTATAAAGTGTCTTTATAATACTACTTTTGATCAATTTAATAAAATTTAATGTAATTCTTGTTTGGAAGTAAACATTTTTAACTATTTGCACACTGTGTGCATGTTGAAAATGCCAGTTTTATGGTTTTATATTTTTGCGAAAAAGCAATGACCGAAAGCTTAAGGTCACAGACTGAATGTGTCACTAAACACTCCTTAAAGAGTCAAAGACAGATGTTATGAAGCAACCAGCGCTGTCGCCAGTAATGACAAGCGGGAACGTCGTCTCTGGCCTGTGAATTCAAACAACGGTCCTAGAAACAAATGCATGTTTATCAAACAAAGCCTATTTTCAGTATTAAAGTGCACTTTTTTTTAAACGAAGTAAGAAAACAATTAAAGGATGACGCTAAACATGCACATACGATTACAAAGGGACAGTACAGATGGACTGATGCCATCGTCTGGTAAACACTTTAAACTCTTAGATTTGATTTACCTTCAGTGCCTCCACACCAGCTTGGATGACCGGCGCAAAAACAGTCTCACTCTCGTTGGTGTCAGCAAACATGTCGGGGATCTGATCTAAAAGGCTAAAGAAAATAATACATAAAATCATATTAACAACAAGAATAGGCAGTTTCTGTCTCATAAAGTCAAACCATGCTTAATGTTAGGAAGTAATTACAGTAATTCTAGTCTGAGCAGTTTACATCTTCTGAGAAATGATCCATTACTTATATATTTCTATGGAAACGTTAGTGACGTATGCAAAATATTTTATCATTAATACTCCTTTTGCTAAATATTTTAACTAAATGACAAGAAAAAACGGTATAAAATGTGGGAAAAATCAGAGATTTCATAAAGTTCTGAGTATAGATTAACTGATATTGCGAATTTAATACAGATATTAATTACTTGTATAATTAATTAATTATTAAATTATTATTTATATTATTTAATGCATTACTTATTAATGATGTTATAATTTACAAATTATTAATGTATTAAATTATGCATTCCTAAAGCTCAAACTGAACTAGCTGTCACTAGCAACACCAAATCAAGGGTTCGATTCCCAGGGAATGCATGAACTGATAAAATGTAAATGCAGTCACTTTATATAAAATCATTTACCAAATGCATAAATGTTTAAGTATCCAATAACAACTATGCAGCTTAACCTGCAGATAACCCTAACCCTAACATGCATTATATATTGTATATTTACTTGCATATATACTGTATGTGTGTATGTGTGTATATATGTGTATACATATATATATATATATATATATATATATATATATATATACATACATACATACATACATATATACATATATATATATATATATATATATATATATATATATATATATATATACACAGTGGCTGAGCAAAGGTGGCTGTGAAAATAAATCTGCATTGTTTATCCTTTTGATCTTTCATTCAAAAAAATTCACAAAATTCTAACCTCTCATTGAAGTAAAACAATTGAAAGTTGGGAGAAAATCTCATGATAAAATAAATGTTTTTCTCCAGTGCATGTTGGACAGAATTATTGGCACCCCTGGAAATTCTTATGAGTAAAATATCTCTGAAGTATATTTACCATTCATATTTACATTTTTTTAGCATACCAGGGAGACTGCGAGCATGAAATTGTCCAGCTATGACTTCCTGTTCCAAAGGATTATAAATATAAAGAAAACCAAGGCCAAATTCCCTTAATCATCCATCACAAGGAGTAAAACCGAACAATAAAGTTCTGATGTGCAGAACAAAATTGTTGAGCTTCACAAAATAGAAAGTTGCTGTAAGACAAAAGCTAAAGCATTGAAAATCCACATTTCCACCATCAGGGCAATAATTAAGAGGTGCCAATCAACTAAAGATGTTACAAATCTGCCTGGAAGAGGACGTGTGTTTATATGGTCCTAATGCACGCTGAGGAGGAGAGTTTGAGTGACTAAAGACTCATCAAGGAGTCTTGGGGTCAGAAAGATCAAAAATTATTTGTCAAACAGCCCCTACATCACCACATATTGTTCAGGAGGGTTTCAAGAAAAATTCTCCTCGCTCATCCAAAAGCAAACTTCAGCATATTCAGTTATCAGACACGACTGGAACTTCAAATGGGACTGGCTTCTATGGTCAGATGAAACTAAAAAAAGAGCTTTTTGGCAGCAAACCCACCAGATGAGTTTAGTACAAACAGGGATAAAAAGTAGCCCATGTTCACGGTTAAATATACTGCAGGATCTTTAATGTTGTGGGCCTGTTTTTCTGCCAGAGGTCCTGGACATCTTGTTCAGATGCATGGCATCATGGATTCTCTCAAATACCAACAGATAAAAAAATCTAAAGCTGACTGTCTCTGTTAGAAATCTTATAATGTGACTGGATCTTCCATCAGGACAATAATCCAAAACAAACATCAAAATCAACACAAAAATGGGTCACTGAGCACAAAATGAAGCTTTTACCATGGCTGTCCCAGTCCTCTGACCTGAACCCTGTAGAAAATTAGTGAGGTGAACTAAAGAGGAGAAGCACCAACATGGAGCTGTGAATCTGAAGGACCTGGAGAGATTCTGTATGAAGAAAATGGTCTCTGATCTCTTACCAGGTGTTCTCCAAACTCTTCAGGCATTATAGGAGAAAACTCAGAGCTGTTATCTTGGGAAAAGAACTTTGCAATAATTGGGTGCCAATATGAACTAGAGAAAGCATCTATTTCACAATGAGATTTTCCCCCCACTTTCAATTGTTTTACTTCAATAATAGGTTAGAATTTTGTGAATTTTTTGAATGAAAGATCAAAAGGATAAACAATGCAGATTTTTATATATATATATATATATATATATATATATATATATATATATATATATATATATATATCGTCTCGGTTACGTATGTAACCCTCGTTCCCTGAAGGAGGGAACGGAGACGTCACGTCGGATGACCGACGAAATTGGGATCTCGCCAGAGAGACCAATCCACTTCGAGTGTAACTAAACGAGCCAATGGACATTGGCATGCGATTATTGCATCCAGCTGCCGCTGATCACAGCGTGAGCATAAGAGGCAGCTGATGCACCGCATCAATTATGTTTTCGCTGAGGAGCCGAGCCGGCGACCCGGCAGCTCAGCGGTGGTACAGCGACTGTGGCGACGGGACGTGACGTCTCCGTTCCCTCCTTCAGGGAACGAGGGTTACATACGTAACCGAGACGTTCCCCTTTCAGTCGGTCACTCCGAGTCACGTCGGATGACCGACGAAATTGGGATCCCTACCAAAGCGCCACAGGAGCTGCCCCTTCCAGTGCCCTGTGTAGGGCTCCTGACCCTTCCTATAAGGCAGACGATAGGACCGGGCTCTACACAGAGAAGGTCAACTACTGGTGTTCTTTGAGTAACCCAAACAGTAGGACTAGGATAACACTGGGAAGCGTGCCCTTCCACTTGGAAGAGGCACACTGCGGAGTCACCTCCTCCCAAAGGGGGTTTAAGTGACATTCAAACATGTGAAGTAACCCAGAGGGCCCTTTTGCACATGGAAGTCTCTGAGATGGCTCAGGCTGCATCTTTAGAGATGGCAGAACGTGGTCCGCCAGGGGAAACACGGCTCCAATAAGAATACCGTGGAATACACATATGGGATCCCGACAGGGTCTCTCATATGGGCACTAGCCTCGCACCAGATTTCAAGAATTCATTGGCTGAAGGCCTGGCGCCGGACGCTCCGCCGTGTCCGGACGCCGGAGTGCTGGAGGACTCAACAGGGTTTGCCTGGTTAAGGAACTCTCTGGAGAATTTAGGCGTAAGGACGCCGCAAGCCGACTCTGAGCCGGCCCTCTCAGTGCCACTACCCGTTTGAGGTGAGAACACAGGAGGAAACCGGTTCGACACGTAGGCTATAAAACCTAGCGAACGTGTTGGGAGTCGCCCAACCCGCAGCTCTACAGATGTCTGCTAGCGAGGCACCACGAGCCAGCGCCCAGGACGATGCGACACCCCTAGTGGAGTGAGCACGCAACCTGAGCGGGCAGGGCACACCTTGTGCTTCATAGGCCAAGGTGATGGCATCCACTATCCAGTGGGCCATCCTCTGCTTGGAGACAGCCTTCCCCTTCTGCTGTCCTCCGTAACAGACAAAGAGCTGTTCTGAGGTCCTGAAGCTCTGAGTTCTATCCACGTACTGACGCAGTGCGCGTACAGGACAGAGCAAAGCTAGGGCTGGGTCTGCCTCCTCCAGGGGCAGCGCTTGCAGGCTCACTACCTGGTCCCTGAAGGGCGTGGTAGGAACCTTGGGCACATAGCCGGGCCGGGGCCTCAGTGTTGCACTGGAGTCAGCCGGCCCAAACTCAAGGCACGACTCGTCGACCGAAAATGCCTGCAGGTCCCCCACCCTCTTGATTGAGGCCAATGCAGTCAGGAGTAGGGTTTTCATAGAAAGAAACTTCAACTCGACTGACTGCAATGGCTCAAAGGGGGCAGTTTGTAGGGCTCTTAGCACCAAAGCCAAATCCCAAGAGGGAAGGGAGGGAGGCCTCGGAGGATTTAACCTCCTGGCCCCCCTAAGAAACCTGACGACCAGATCGTGCTTCCCCACCGACCTCCCCTCTATGGGGTCGTGGTGGGCAGAAATAGCAGCAACATATACTTTAAGGGTGGAGGGGGACAGCCTACGCTCCAACCCCTGTTGCAAAAAGGAAAGCACGGCTCTGATCGAACATCTCCGGGGGTCCTCCTGGTAAGAGGAACACCATTCGACGAACAGGTTCCACTTCAGCGCATAGGCCCGTCTTGTGGACGGTGCTCGTGCTGAAGCGATAGTGAGCGCTACCTCCTGGGGCAGGTCACCTAGAACCTCCGCGTCCCGTCCAGGGACCACACATGAAGTTTCCACAAGTCTGGACGCGGGTGCCAGAGGGTGCCCCGTCTCTGAGAAAGCAGATCCTTCCTCAGAGGAATCGGCCAGGGAGGGGCTGTCGCGAGGAACATGAGTTCCGGGAACCAGGTCCTGTTGGGCCAATATGGAGCCACTAACAGGACCTGCTCCTCGTCCTCCCTGATCTTGCACAATGTCTGTGCTAGCAGGCTCACTGGGGGAAACGCATACTTGCGCAAGCCCTGGGGCCAGCTGTGTGCCAGTGCATCCGTGCCGAGCGTTGCCTCGGACAGGGAGTAGAACCACTGGCAGTGGGTGGTTTCTGGAGATGCAAACAGGTCTACCTGAGCAACTCCGAACCGACTCCAAATCAGCTGGACCGCCTGGGGATGGAGTCTCCACTCCCCAGGAAGTGCCGCTCGAGACAGCTCGTCGGCCACCTGATTGAACACTCCTGGGATGTGGATGGCACGAAGGGACCTCAGATGCTTCTGACTCCAGAGGAGGAGGTGGCGGGCGAGTTGCGACATGCGACGGGAGCGCAAACCGCCTTGCCGGTTGATATAGGCAACGGTCGCAGTGTTGTCCGTACGGACCAGAACGTCCCTGCCCCGAAGGCGCCCTCTGAGGCGGCACAGGGCAAGGCGTACTGCCAGCAACTCGAGGCAATTGATATGCCAACGCAGAAGGGGGCCCGTCCAAACCCCTGATACTGCGTGCCCGTTGTACGTGGCACCCCAGCCGGTGGCCGAGGCATCCGTGAATACCACAGCATGCCTGGATACCTGCTCCAGGGGCACTCCTGCCCGAAGGAACGAAGGATCTGACGACGGGCTGAAGGTCTTGCGGCAGGCCGGTGTAATCTGAACCCGGTGAGTACCGCGTTTCCACGCCCACCTCGGGATTCGGCCATGGAGCCAGTGCTGAAGCGGTCTCATATGGAGCAGACCGAGCGGAACTATGGCCGCAGCTGCAGCCATATGCCCCAGGAGCCTCTGAAAGAGTTTCAGTGGGACCGCTGTCCTGCCTGATAAGGTCTTGAGGCAGTTCAGCACCGACTGAGCACGTTCCTGGGTGAGGCGTGCTGTCTGGTTGACCGAATCCAACTCCATGCCGAGAAAAGAGATCCTCTGCGTTGGCACGAGTTTGCTCTTTTCCCAATTGACCCGAAGGCCCAACTGGCTGAGGTGCCTGAGCACCAGGTCCCTGTGTGCGCACAACAGCTCTCGAGACTGTGCAAGTATGAGCCAGTCGTCGAGGTAGTTGAGAATGCGCACACCCTGTTCTCTCAGGGGAACAAGGGCCGCCTCTGCGACTTTGGTGAAGACACGAGGCGAGAGGGACAGCCCGAAGGGCAGGACCTTGTACTGATATGCCCGACCTTCGAACGCGAATCGCAGGAATGGCCTGTGCCGCGGAAGAATCGAAACATGAAAGTACGCGTCCTTCAGGTCGATCGCTGCAAACCAATCTAGGGGACGGACGCATCCAAAAATGCGTTTCTGCGTCAACATCTTGAACGGCATCTTGTGAAGTGCACGGTTCAAAACTCGCAGATCCAAGATCGGTCGTAACCCACCGCTTTTCTTGGGCACAATGAAGTAAGGGCTGTAAAACCCCGACCTCATATCGGCTGGAGGGACCGGCTCTATTGCATCCTTCGCCAGTAGGACTGCAATCTCCGCGAGCAAGACAGGGGCATCGACGGCTTTGACTGACGTGAACCGGATGCCCCTGAACTTGGGGGGACGCCGGGCGAACTGAATCGCATAGCCGAGTCTGATGGTCCGCAGGAGCCACCGGGACGGGCTGGGGAGCGCTAACCAGGCTCCGAGAGACCGCACCAGTGGAACCAACGGGGCCACCGACGCGCCCGCGGTGGGGCAGCGAGGTGGAACACAGGGACCGGCCCCAGGGCCTGTGACGGCCTGGCCTGTGACGGCAGGGGGCGGGGTCTGGGTGTGTAGTGTAGCACTCACCTGATTTCTCCTTGCATGGGAGGAGACACAGGAACCCGGCTTGAGGCTTGTGACAGCCCGGCGTTTGACGACTTGAAGCGGGGAATGGAGTGCTACTGCCCTTACCTGGTTCCACGAATGGGCAGGAGGGGTGCTCTTGGGCAACCACCTGCTGCCTGCTGGCGAGAGAGGAGGAGGGAAGCGATCCTGTGATGCACGGATCACCACTCTCCTCCTCTTGAGACCCAGAGATTGAGGAAACCGCTCTTTTACTGATGTTTTGGGTACCGCTGGCTGCTGGGCCAGCGGCGGAACAAAAACAAACTGAAACACAGGATTCTCCACCCGGCCCTCCACCGGGGGAGGGAGTGGTGCGGTCACCATCTCCCGAAGAGCAGTCTCCTCCATCTCTGGGTCGCCCGTCTCAGGGCCTCTTGCACTTGCGCTTGCCGCCAGGTTTGGCGGGGGCCTGGACGGGCTGGGCGTCCTGCCTGCGACCGGCTCCACGACGCGGCCTGGTGGAAGGCTGCTGCGGCTGCGCGGGAGCGGGGGCGGCCGCAGGGGGGCGCCCACGGCGACGAGCAGGCTGAGGGGCTGCAGCCGGAGTGGAAGCAGCAGGTTTCCTCCGGCGCATGATGTGTTTGATCGCCTCAGTCTGCTTCTGGGCTGCCGAGAACTGCTGGGCAAAGCTCTCGACAGCGTCGCCGAAAAGGCCGGTCTGTGACACGGGAGCATTCAGGAACTGTACCTTTTCCAGCTCTCTCATGTCAGCAAGACACAGCCAGAGATGGCGCTCCTGGACCACTAACGTGGACATCGCACGACCCAGAGACTGTGCGGTCACCTTCGTCGCTCGTAGCGCGAGGTCCGTCGCAGCGCGCAGCTCATGTAGAACCGCCAGGTCGTGACCACCCTCGTGCAGGTCTTTCAGTGCTTTGGCCTGGTGGACCTGCAGCAACGCCATAGCGTGGAGGGCGGAAGCCGCCTCCCCACAGGCTCTATAAGCACTGCCAGTTAGACCTGACGAATACTTAGAGGCCCGTGAGGGGAGACACGGATCACCCCGCAGGGTGGAAGCGGCTGTTGGACATAGTTGCATGGCCACAGACCGTTCCACCGAGGGGATGCCCGCATACCCCAAAGCGGCTCCACCATCGAGGGTGGTGAGAGCGGAAGAACTACAAGATTTGTTTCGGGCAGTGAAAGGTGCCCTCCACGATCTTGTCAGCTCCTCGTGCACTTCCGGGAAGAATGGCACCGGAGGGGGGCGCTGAGAACCAGCGCGACCCCCACCGAGAAACCACTCGTCCAGCCTCGAAGGATCGGGACGCGGTGGTGGATTCCACACGAGCCCGACATTCTCGGCGGCCCGGGAAAGCATGGCCGTCATCTCTGGGTCTGGCTCGGACAACGCTACCACACCCGAAGGGGGCAGCGCAGCCGAGTCGTCATCCCCGGAGAGAGAGGGCCCGCCCTCCGATGCAGTGATCGACATCTGGTCGTCAGGGGGACCACCGAAGGAGACGCCTGGTGCACCCCGAGCAGAGGGCCCAGCACGCTCCTTCGGCAGCTCCACCGGCTGCGGAGTGCTTGAGGGGCGAGGAGCTCCACTTGGGGAAGCCCTCACCGTAATCCTCAGATCACCTCTGCCCCCACCGGACCCAGCGGCGCGCACGCTGGACCGCGGCAGAGGCAGAGGGACTCCGCCATGTTTGACATAGCGGAGTCTAAGACGCAACTCCGAGATGGTCATGTCCCCACAAGAAGAACATGAGCCATCCACGAAAGCCTCCTCAGCGTGCTGAATGCCCAGACACGTGAGGCAGCAATCGTGACCGTCCTGAGGCGCCAGGAAGCGACCACAGCCAGAAACGCACGGGTGATAAGACATCTTTAAAAAGACGCGATCACCCGTGTACTCTCTTAGAGAAATTTGCTCTTAGAATGCTCTTTTTTTTGAGGTGCTGAAGCACGCAGGGGAGCTTGGCCACCGCACACTCCAAGTGTGGCTGCCAGCGGGAAGATGATTCTGCTCTCCCGGACACCGTGACCACCGCTGCTGTACCGTAACGCCCGCACTCGTTCACAGAACACTCTTCTTGGGAAAGGGAGCAGTAGCTTCACTACCGCTCGGCTCCGAAGCGAAAGGATAATTGATGCGGTGCATCAGCTGCCTCTTATGCTCACGCTGTGATCAGCGGCAGCTGGATGCAATAATCGCATGCCAATGTCCATTGGCTCGTTTAGTTACACTCGAAGTGGATTGGTCTCTCTGGCGAGATCCCAATTTCGTCGGTCATCCGACGTGACTCGGAGTGACCGACTGAAAGGGGAAATATATATATATATATATATATATATATATATATATATATATATATCTCCATTCTGATTTATCTCCATTATATATATCTCCATTCTGATTTAATGGTGACTTTAATAGTAATACTAAATGCTGCATATCACTCAATGTAATAAGCCTAGAAGTGTCTTATAAATGAAAGAAGAGTATTATTTATAACTACGGACAGAAATGAACATACTTGTTGATGACAGCTCGAGACTCCTGGAAGTTGACGAGGAATCCATCGAGAAGTGGTACAAACATCTCAGCCACATCTGAGACCACCATCATCTGCGGCTGGGCCAGAGCGCTCTTCACATTATAGAAGTGCAGGATCTTATTATAGGTCACAAAACCCACTTTGATGGCCGAAGTCTCTGCTCCCTCCTCTCTTTAAAAGACAAAGGACATAAGAAAACAACAAAAAGGTAAAAAATAAATAAATAAATAAAATAAAGGCCTCAAAAATGATTATACAGTTGTATGAATATATAATAAATATGAATATCTTTGCATTTAGTATCTGCACACAAATTATACTAGATCCTTTCTCAGAACTATCTTTTGCCACTGCTTTAATCAACTGGTAGCAAGTTGATTTTTTGTGGATAACTCTTCTCAGGTTCACACAGATGAAAGTCAAGTAAAATTTATTTTTGTAGCCTTATAGTTGCATTTAGCAGATTAGAGATGGCCAATAATATATTTTGCAACAATGCAAAGCAATTCAATGGCTGCAATATGCTATATAGCATATACAGTATGTAACTTTACTTGAGTATACTTTATGTATGCAGATAAAGTTGAACATACTTATATAACTTCATATAAAGAGCTGGGTCATAACAGTTACATTTTATGACAAAAGTAATGAGATTTGCTGTAAAGTATATACTGCTTTACTTGAGTTTATGAAATTATTGTAACTAGGCATATTCCACTAACATCTGACAAGAAATTATGCAAACACTTTCTTTTAATTTTAATCAGTATATCTATAGTGTAGTTATTTTAAACTAAAACATTTTTAAATATCTGTTTTAAAAATGTCTATTTTAAATAAATGCATTAGAAAAAAAATCAAGTGGAAAGACATTCATAATTTTTTTTCAGTGTAGCTTACAGTAAGTGTCCAAAAACTCAGATTTATTTGTATATTACCTTGGGGAAAAAACATTGACTGTAGTAACAGAGCTGATTTGTGGAGCTTAAAACGAGACTATTTCTTGTGTCCAGTATTTCATCAGTTTAAAGAAATGTGCACATTTCACCATCTAACATACACCAGAGCACTATGTAGTAGCTGAGAGCGGAGAGCTGCGTCGGCCAGTAAATACAAGCATTCCAGACTGACGTCTGTATCTGTGCTTTGTAGCTTTCTATGGATACATTTATAAGATTGTAAAACATGGTGATGGTTTGAATCACTCACAGTCCATATATGCCAAGTCTGTCATTAAGCTAGAGACAAACTCTCCAATACAAATCCTATCAGGCCCTAATAGACCCCATCGACTCTGGGTGTCCAATGTGGTTTTCATTAACTGTTCGCAATCTAGCAAGCAAAGCCAGGAACAGAGGAGAGAAATCAGATATAATACCACAGGCTTATTTGTAGTGCACTACCGGACTGCTTTCACAGTGAGGTCAGATCCCAAACAAATAAGGACGTACCCTTAGGAACCAGTCGAGGAGAGGTAAGGAGTTTAGCAGGGTGAAAAAAGTCTGAAATACAGACTCAGAGGTGAATCAAAAGCTCACCTTTCAGCTGGCCGTCACCCAGAGAAACGGTATAATTGAAGCCATGTGTACCACGAAACATTTAAATACTTGGAAATGTTTGAGCCGTTGAACCTCCTGACTTCCTTCAGGCAGACATTTTCAAATGATGAGATATTGGAATTGTTTCTTCCCCTAGTTTTTTTTTTTTTTTTTTTTTCTTGCTTGTTCTCCTGTTACCATATTTGGCAGGGGATCGGGGCTCTTTTTCAGCTGGATTCGTTCACATTCCTGGCTGATAGTAGCTGAGATGAACATGTGTTCTACCTGAGAGGTGCTGACAGAATACGGAGGGGTGGCTTCTGCCCAACGCTTCAACTTTACTCCACAGATCCTCCCAGCCAAACACCTGGAGCTGGGCGTCAGTGTGTGGGATGGAGGATGAAAGTGATCCTAAATATATCTGCAGTCAAGCCCAAATCTTTACAGTCTTAGCTGTCCAAATATTAAAATACTAACAGAATGATCTATTCCCTCTGTTAAATTTCAGTCCACCGGCCAGTCGACAGATGCACACGGGCTGCTGACAGGTCAAATGTTCAAAATTTGCTGAAATGTTTTAAAATGCATTAAAATGCATTTTTTTAAATATTTGTATATAATTTATTTATTAAGAATCATTTTAAAAAATCAATTAGATCCAAAATTGTTATTAAAACTACTTATATAATATGTATAAAAATCCTTTGTAACAAAAAATAATTAAACTGAAAAACAGTGAATACAAATTGTGAAGTGTTATTTAGTATTATCTTAGTATGTATTATTTATCATAATTTAATATTATTTAATATTTATAATATTATAGTTTTTATTAATATTTTTAATTAGCTTTTATTTTTATACTTATCTTTTCATTTAATTTTTGTTTAAATTTTAGTCATTTATGTACTTTTGTCATTTTTATGTTTTTTAAAATAATTTTTAAATTTAATGTTTAGGTTGAATTTATTTTATTTCAGTTTCAGTTTTAGTTTTTATTCATTTCCAGTTTATAGTTTAATATTTGCATATTTTTAAAATGCTTTTTTTAAATACTGTATCTGTATATAATTTATTCATTAATTATCATTTAAAAATATAAATTATATCAAAAATTATAGTTAAAACTAATTATATATGTATAAAAATAATTTGTAACAAATAAGTAAACTGAAAAAGTGAATACGAATTGTGAACTGTTATTAGTATTATTTTAGTATTTATTATTTATAATCATCTAATATTATTAATATATTATTATAATAATTTTATATTATTTAATATTTATATTACAGTATATTAATATTTTGAATTAGCTTTTATTTTTATACTTATTTTATTATTTAATTTTTGTTTAAATGTTAGTAATTTTTATGTACTTTTGTCTTTTTTATTAGATTATGTATTTTAAAAAACATTTAAATTTAACATTTATGTTGAACTTTAAAAGTAAATAGACCAATAACAGCAGATAACATCTAAAATATATGTTTTAACCTATAATCTTGATGGTGAATAGTAAAAAAATAATGTACACATCCACATTCAAAATCCAAGAGCAAAAATGAAACAAAATGTACAAGCATTAAAGTTATTATGAAGAACAATGGTGATTTATCATATTTCTCCCCCTCATTTTCCTTAAATATAGACAGCAAACATTATCGCTCAACTTACTTTGGAAGTCGGTCAAGCAGTGTCTTCAGTTCCTCGCATATTAGTTTGACAAGTCCACTTTTTATGTTGTTGTAGGAGACATCGATCATGAAGATGTAGGCAGGAGGATTAGGAGGCTTATTATTCTTAAAGACAGAAAAGAACATCACAGAATGAATTATGGTAGTTCATGAACTTCAAAGTTGGCTATTTTTGCTTGTTCTTCAAAGACTTTGTACACATATCTTGTGGCAGAGAATACATATAAAGTTTGCAATCATGTGAAAGCATATCATATCCATGAGAAAGCTTTTTATATATAGAAATGCCAAGATGAACATATTACAGTCTCTCAAAACACAACACTGCGGGCAGTAGGATCACGGTAAAGACTCCTTGTTTTTACTCCCAGTGAACAGTATGCTGTAGGGATCAGCTGTGATGATTTTATTAAGCACTGAATGAGCTGATCCTCAAATATGAATAAGCATCTGAGAGAAACGGAAGTCCAGATTTAAAATTATGGTGTCAGGCTGAGATGAGGGACCCAGGCACAGACTGGGGCCAAAAATGTGTCATGAATCTCTTTAGTCTGATAACTGAATTGATATTAATTTAATTTGAGATCACAGCCTACTTTTCACCCTGATCCGTAAGAATGTAATACACTATACATCAAAAGTTTCTAAAATATTCACCCCCTGGCTTTTAAAGGAATAGTTCACACAAAAATTAAAATTTGGTGAAAATGTACTCACCTTCAGGTGATCCAAGATGTAGATCAGATTTGGAGAAATGTAGCATTCCATCACTTGCTCAGCAGTGGATCCTCTGCAGTGAATGGGTGCCGTCAGAATGAGAGTCCAAACAGCTGATAAAAACATCACAATAATCCACAAGTAATCCACACCACTCCAGTACTTCAATTAATGTCTTGTGAAGTGAAAAGCTGCGTCTGGCCAAAATATGAGTCCATAATCCATAATAATGCATAGTGAGAATTGGTCCCTAAACTAAAGTGTTACCACTTTTCCCTAGAGAAAGCAAAATTATGAATAGAGGACTCATACTTTACCCAGAAGTAATGGTTTGTATTTAATAACATCTCAATGATGGATGTTTTTTTCTGTTTTTTGTTTTACAAACATGCAGCTTTTCACTTCACAAGATGTTAACTGATGGACTGGAGTGGTGTGGATTATTGTGATGTTTTTATCAGCTGTTTGGACTCTCATTCTGATGGCACCCATTCACTGCATAGGATCCATTGGTGAGCAAGTGATGTAACGCTACATTTCTCCAAATCTGAAGAAAAAACAAACTCATCTACACCTTGGATGACCTGAGGTTGAGTACATTTTCATTTTTGGGTGAACTATTCCATTAATATTACATTGCCTTTTTGAGCATCAGCGAATGTTTGCTGTATTGGTAATAGCAGTAGAGACCCTCAACTGTCCACACTGTGAAAATATGGATCTCAAAATGACATATCCACTCCAGAGGTCAAATATGCAAAAGATGCTGGAAAACCAAAGAATGTGCATTACCTGGAGGACTGTTAAAAAGAACAATGGGCATTTTAACTGCTCAGAACAAACAAGGGACTCATGAACAACTCAATTACAACACATAAAAAAGTTGTAGATCATCTAGGTAATAGCAAATGCATATGCAATTTTTTTAAATGGGTCATTTTGGTAAATTCTTCTATAATTTTGTTTTGTGAAGTTTTATCAGGACAATATTAATGCAAAACAAAATGCATTTTTTTTTAACATTTTGCAGATTCTGCAAGGTATCTGCAAACTTTTGACTTAAGAACAAAAGTATAGTATAAAATCTTTAATTAATATTGCAAAATATACATTCTATGCATTTTGGAAAAAATATGTATAAAAAGTAAACTTTCAGCTGACCTGCTAACATAAAAATGTCACAATTCAAACTTGCCTTTGTATAATCAAATAAAGAGTCGTTTTTTTGTTGTACTCTGAGCATAAACTGTGTTCCTCATTTTAAACATATGATATGTTTATTATCAAGATTTAATTGAATGTGCCTGAATAAAATATGCAATGTGACTGCCAAGAAAAAAAAACAAAAAAAAAACACCTTTCTCAGCTGCTTCCTGGGGCAAGTTGACCCTGTTTGGACAAAACACATAGTCTCTCACCATTACATTTCTAGAGGGAAATTTTGTTAGTGTAGGACTTTAGATAAATCAAATATAACCTATTAATAATAAATCTTACTAATGTAATAAAATCTGACTGTGACCATTGTACACTTACATAAAAAGTGCACATCGTTATTTTCAAACAAGTTCTCTGTTACCTTGCAGTAATCCAGTGTGGCAATGAACTCATATGAGCCCAAAGACAGCTCTGGTCTCTCATACAGATCCATTCTTCTCCCCATATGGTCCAAATGCTGGAAATACTGCATAGGAACTGGAAAGGGAGTGAAAACCCATTTTTAGACACTTTTTTTTTTAGCTACGTTTGCACAGACAAATAGTCCCTACCATATGTTGACAGGAAACACAGCATAAGAATTAAGGTCTCAGTGGTCTCAATGGTATAGTACCAACCTTCATTAACGCAGCTGCAGAAGCCACACTGGTAGCGTCGTCCTCCATCGATAAACTGCATGTAAGGACATATGTAGGCCTTACAGCGGTTGCAGCGGATTGGTCCAGCCTCACCGTGATTTACAATGTACAGAGGAGTCTATAGAGATCAGAGTGAGAATGAAAAATAAGACCTATATATAGCCTTAACATCTTTACTGTAACCACAAGATAATACCACAAGGTTTTTATACACTTATATATAGTTGCACTATACTAACCTTCAAAAGTTTTTTTTTTTTTTTTTTTTTTTTTTTTTGATAGTAGATAATTTATTATGTTACAATAGTTTTATATTTCAAATAAATTCTGTTTTGATTTCTGAAGGATCATGTGACACTGAAGACTGGAGTGATGATGCTGAAAATTGCATTTTAAAACACAATCAGAAAACAGTTCTTATAAACTAAAAATTTCACAGTATTACTGTTTTACTGTATTTTTTATCAAATGAATGCAGCCTTGGTGAGCACAAGAGACTTTTTTTCAAAAACCTTTTCAAAATCTTAATTAATGAAAATTCAGTATTGCATCACATGAATATATTACTTTTTTAAATATTTGAATAAAATGCAGTTATTTAATTTATTACTAATTAATAAATTAATAAATTAATTAATTTGTGGTTACTATGTCATTCAAATTGTTTACAAAGATGCAACATAAAGTACATAGATATTAAAATGGAAAAAAATTGAAGCTGAGATCATTGAGTTTCAATTAAATTAAAAGTTTTTAGTCAGCTTTTCTCAAAATTGTTCTTGAACAATGGTTAATTGTTCCTGTATTATTTTAATAAAGTGGCACTGCAAAATCGGAGCTATCAAAGACGATGATCAGTAACACTTTAGATTAGGGAACATGTATTCATTATTAACTTAGCCTAATTTGCTGCTTATTAATAGTTAGTAAGGTAGTTGTTAAATTTAGGTATGGGGTGGATTAAGGGATCTAAAATATGGTCATGCAGAATAAGGCATTAATTTGTGCTTGTAAGTATTAATAAACAGCCAATTTGCTAGTAATATGCATGCTACACAGTAAAATCTCCAGTGTTGAAATCTTGGTGTTAAGGACTTTTAGAGTAAAGAGTTAAAGTTGTGGTGTTGAATATTAAAGGATTAACACTAGCTAGTGTAAACAGCACTCTCTGGCCGGAGTAAATACAGAGAATTATGCTCATTAACACTGCTGAGTGTTATTAGTCACATCCGGGACATTTACTCGTGTGCGCGCCTAATCCGTCTGAAATATTTTTCACAGACGCCATTTTCTTTGCTCGCACTGCGGAGCATATTAGGACGAAAAACAGCAAAATAAAGTGTTTAATCTTAATAAAGTGTTTAATCTTACTCACAAAGTGTGTTCTGTAATATCATATCGTTTTATAATGATATTAATGTGTTGTTTGCGCCTAAACTTTTATCAATGGCATTTCCTTTCACTCGCGATGCGGAACAGACGAGGACTTTTCTAAAAGGGAAAATCCGAAAGTAAGTGTTTTTTATCTCATTTAAAATATGTATTTTATAACATCATATTAATTTATAGCGATACTTATGTGCTGTGCTCTCCTAAACTTTTCCTCAGAGAGATATTTTCTTTCTCTCGCGGTGCGAGCAGACGGGGAAGTTGGCTTAAACAAGGAAAACACCGAAAGTAAGTGCTTTACCTCATTTATTATATGTATTTTATGAGATAATATTACTTTATGACGATATGTATTTGCTGCGCGCACCTAAACGAGCCTAACGTTAACCGTTTCTCACAGATTTATATTAATGTATTATTGCTATGCAGCGCAGACACGGAGGTCGCTTTTAACAGAAACACCTGAAGTAAGCGTTTTACCTCATTTAAAATATGTATTTTATAACATCATATTGATTTATAGTGATATTTATCTGCTATGCCCTCTTAAACTTTTTCTCAGAGATATTTTCGTTCACTCGTGATGCTCCGGAGCAGATGAGGAAGTTGGATTTAACGAGGAAAACACCAAAAGTAACGTTAAGTGTTTTACGTTACTTCATTTACGATATGTATTTTATAAAATAATATTACTTTATCTTATGACAGTATCTATAGTTGAGCGCGCCTAAACGATCCGAAACGTTTCTCACAGATGACATTTGAATTTGAAGGGAAACGCCAAAAGTGTTTTACCTCATTTATAATACAGTATGTATATTGCAACGTCATTTTGTCAAATCAAACCACTGTAAACTGCCCAAATCTAGATGGCAATATAAGTCATTTGTTCTTGTGTGTCTCATGACCAATTTTTGTGATTTCATTAAGCATGAATTGAGTTTTCATGATGCTGATGTGGCCTTATATTGGATTTGAGTGCTGTTTTCATTGAATTAATTTGAAAATAACACTTTCAGTAAACTCAAACTCTTTATACTGAGTGAATCTTTAAGTATTAAATTGTGTTTAATTTTTAATTTTTTGTGTGTTTAGTTTAATTTTAAGTAAACTAGTTCTTTAATATTGTTACAGATGGTTCATGCTGGCTTAACCGAAAAATCAAAAGGAGATGATGTGCTTGAAGAGTATGAAGCCACCAATACATGGGTAAGTCACAATTGCACATTTTAAGATTATTGATTGTCAAGTTTATTTAAAAAAAAACTAACAAAAAAAAACAATAATAATAAAGAGTCTGATTTCTTTCTAAAAAATAAATATCAACTGTAAGTTTTTGATATGCTTGGACTGTCATTTATTTATGTGCTGTCCCATTTATGTGCATTAATTTTGATAGGAGTCGTCCAACAATGCAGAGAGATCAGTATGCACTTGGAATTGTCGTTAGAAGACCCTTTTTCTAGTAAGACTGACTTTCTTTTTACAAAATACATTTACAGTGAATTAAATGCTTTTCCTTAAAGGGATAGTTCACCCAAAAATGAAAATTAAACGGTTAGTTCATCCAACAATTAAAATGATGTTTTACTCACCCTCAAGGCATCTTCGATGACTTTCTTCTTTCAGATGAATCCAATCTGAGTTTTATTAAAAATTATCCTGGCACTTCCGGGCTTTATAATAGCAGTGGGTGGGTGTTGCTGTTCAACAGTCCAAAAGAAGTGCAATAAAGTGCATCCATCCATAATAAACAGTGCCTCATACGGCTACGGGGGGTGAATAAAGGCCTCCTGTAGCGAATCAATGCGTTTTTGTAAGAAAAATATCCATATTTAAAACAAACACTTTCCTCTAGCTTGCACTAACTGTCGTGTGCACAAACCGTTCCGGGTGGATGACGTAGGACTTTAGTGAAGTTTTGGCTCCAGTGAAATATGCTAGTCTCGCGAGTACCAACGTTTGTTTATAGGAGCAAAGGAAGCAAATTTTCCTTACTTTAGCAAAGAAAAACCACTCTCTTCTTGGCTTACATCGAAATCCTCTGACATTTCTCTTTACAAATCCTTGTTTAGTATTTCTAATTCGTGATTCGTTTGTTTTGCTCTCTCCTCCGCTCTTCTGCGTACGTCACTTCTCACCGGTGCATGCACTACACCGACGTCCTGCGTCATCCGCCCGGAAGGGCTTACACATACAACATTTAGCGCAAGCTAGAGAAAAGTATAAAACGTTTATAAATATGGATATTTTTCTTACAAAAACACATGGATTCGCTACAGGAAGCCTTTATTCACCCCCCAGAGCCGTGTGAGGCATGTTTTATTATGGATGCATTTTATTGCACTTCTTTTGAACTGTTGAACAGAAACACCCACCCACTGCCATTATAAAGTTTGGATTAGCCAGGAAATTTTATAATATCACTCCGATTGGATTTGAAAGAAGAAAGTCATATACACTTTAGGATGCCTTGCAGGTGAGTAAATCATGGGGTAATTTTAATTTTCGGGTGAACTAACCCTTTAAGTCATTATTTACTCACCCTTGTGTTGTTCTAATGCGATATGCCCTTCTTTCTTTTTCGGACCTGCTTGTCCTTATGTCACTATATGCCAATCAATATCAAGCTTTTAAAAAAGATGCAAAAGGATCAGAGTGGTCCCATGTATTTCTTCTGTAGATTATTCAAAATATAACCTTTTGTGTTCCTCAGAAGACAGAATGTCATACAGGTTTGGAACCACATGAGGAAAAATAAATAATGACAGAAGTTTCAGTTTTGGGTGAACTTCTTGTATTGCAATTCATACTTGTCTCTGACATTTCACCTGATAATAGTTTTGATAAATGGATGTGAAATGATCCTGTTTTGGTTTTGTATTTATATTTATTTATTTTTCAATTTTACAGGGTCAGTTTTGTGATGCTGCAAATAGGAGTGGATATCTTGCTTGGCTGAAAACTGCAGAGAAACACATCTCATCATGCTGAAAAAAAGAATGAGACTATTCTCTCCAAACACCAGCACAGACTTTGATTAGTGAGCATTAACATGCATTCAGCTTTTATGGTAATGAATGGAACGCTGTTGTTTAACCTCCTAAATGTCAGCATTATAAACCTTATGACATTCTTATATGGACCAAATAAGAATGTTTTTTGTGTCTTTGCACTGATTTGCTTCTACATTATGATGTTTAATTGTTGTAAGAACATGTTCTTTACATGTACTGAAAACATTGAGTGTGAAGACATTTTGGTGCAGGGAAAAAGATTTACAATGTTTCAATAAAATAAATGTAAACGTGTATTGTTTTGTGAGTTTATTTTTTAATATTTTCACCTGAACACTGCTGCAGTGTTGACCAGTTAATCCATAAGTGTTAACCTTCAACACCAACTTTGGTGTTCTCATTATCAATTCTGGTGTTAATATTTTACATTTTAAGAGTTTGTTAGTTAACACTGTCAGAGTGTTAAAAATGTTAACTCTTTCAAAAGTGTTAATTTAACACTTTAGCAGTGATTCCCATATATACTCTGGGTAAGTGTTAATTTTAACTCTGAGGGAGTTAAACTCACTCTTTTAAATTTGCTGTGTAATAAGCAACTAGTTAGTGAATAGTGTTCCCAAATCTAAAGTGTTTCCTGATGAGCTTTTATTAAGGTGAAAGGAGGCAGCGGACTCTGTATGAATTTATTGACTTTGGCTCATAGATGCTGCAATATGGAGTCACATAGTTCAAAATCAAAACTGTTTGCAGTGTGTTGTGCCTTAAAATGTGGACTAATTTCCTCTTTTATTTGAGAGTACAATAAACGATTGCTCTGACATGCTCCTTGGAGAATGAACCTAGACTAATTAGCCTCTCATGAGAATACTAACATTTCCTAAAAAGGCTCTGAAGCATAATGAGGAAGGGTAAAGCAATGAGAGACTCCAGAGTTAAACAAGTCTTGAAGGCATTAAAAGCATTATAAAACCACTGACACAATAAACTGAGGGGACACCCATGAATCAGGGTTTGACCATATTCCAAAGGTAGTCATTTCCAAAGATAACACCATGGATAACAACAGACAACAGTTCATTCATTCAGCTTCATGTTGATCAAAACATGTATGATTTTCATTTTTCCATGTAACACCAAAAGAGAAGTTTAGCAGAATGTTCATGCTGCTCTTTTACGTATAAGAAAGTGAATGATAATCAGGGACTATCATACTCCAAAAAGAACAAAAAAAAGCACCTCTTTCATCTGCTACAGCTCTCAAATCTCATTAAATCTTAGATGATACTGTACGAATATGTGAATATTCAAATTACAAGATTTGTCAGTTTTGGCAGAGAAACTAATCTGTGGTGTGACTTCATAAGATAGGGAATACAGTGCGCAAGTCATATGGAATAATGTAATGGTACTTTTATTGTATTTTTCTGTCATTTTTTAGCTGTACAAAACCGCTCATTTTGCTGCTTGATATTGCAAACTGGTATGTCTTACCATATCATTTTAATTAATTATCTTAATTATGAACACACTGGTTTGTAGTGCAAACAGTTTTACTGTTTATTACACATTGTTATTCTTCTCGTTATTTCCCAATAGTGGCTAATCAACCGGAAGTCTCACCCATTTAAGAATAAGCTAGACTCCTTTTGTGTATCACAGAATTAAAATCATATGGTTGAATTTTTGGTAACACTTTAGTATAGGGACCAATTCTCACTATTAACTAGTTGCTTATTAGCATGCATATTATTAACATATTGGCTGTTTATTAGTACTTATAAGGCACATATTCTGCATGACCATATTCTACAACCCTAATCCTACCCAATACCTAAACTACCATACTAACTATTAATGAGCAGCAAATTAGGAGTTCATTGAGGCAAAAGTCATAGTTAATGGTTTGTTAAAAACGAAAGTGTGTGACAATATTTTTAATTTCTATGCTTTAAAGACTAGAAAAGCCCTTGTGAAAAAGAAGTGCATTTAATTGTATTGAATGTCCACATGTAGTGTACTTCAAATCTTAAAAGTATGTTTTTAAAAACTTTACTTTCAGATAATGTAAGTATAATAAAATGAAGGGCTACTTAAGTGACCTTAAAGAGAGTACAAATTCATGACTATGTATCTTAAAACACTTAAGTACTTTTTTTTAAGTGCACTTTCTAATAATGTCATGTTAAAAGTTTTACATCAAAGCACATTTTAAATCATTAGGTTTTAATAATCTTTTATCATGCTTTAAAGAAGTACACTTATTTTGCTGTGATGACCAAAGTACTAAAGCACATGTAAAGTACTTGATTATAATTTTAACCATAGCATGTTATTTGACATTACATTTCTACTTAAGTGGGTCAAAAAAGCACAAAATTGCATTTAATATAAATTTTCACTACTGTATAATACATTTTCATTTAATTGCAATTAATATGCAATTACGTGTCTGAAACATTACTTTCAGTTTGCACTTAAGTATATTATTTTAAAATATATGATTTTTGTAATAATTACTCTTTTTAAAAGCATGCTAAAGTGTACTTATTTTTAACAAGGGAACATATGTATAGTTTTACAGCACTAAACATTATGTACTTTCCCAAAACATGGTTTTGTACATTACATTTTTACACATGTAAAACATACTAATTAGGGGTGACCCCGAATAGTCGAAGATTCAATGCTTCGATAGGAGGAGTCTGATTCGACTATCAATCTCACAGTCGAATATTCACGGGGTGTTATGATCATGCCATTTTGGCTATATGGGGGTGCTCAATGTCTGATTTCACATAGAACTACCGGTTTTCTCCCAAAGTTAATATACAGCCTATTATGATAATGCTACCAATAATAATATGAAAAGAAAGAATATTTAAATAAATGTTTTAATGTGTGTAAATAAATCCAACCACCCCTATAGATTTAAGTTTCACTTTCCATGATCCATGACCGACAGAGGAGCATCTTGGCGGCAGGGATTTAAAGCTATAACAAGACTCAAATTGACACAGGCAGAGGGAAAGACTGGATTTTTTCGATCAAGTGGGGTACAAGTGATTTCAAAACATTTCAGCCAGTTTATATATATCGTGTATATATTATTTATCTGGTATAAGATTTGGTTGAGTTACGCTGCAGTAAAGCGCTTCATTGTAGTACTACGATACTAATCTCTTCAGTGTGCAATGCAGTGCACTCTTCAGTGCAACATGCAGAATATTAATAACTATGACTGGGACTGTCATATACATAACATTATAATGAGAATACTAATATAATAAAACGTCGTGAATTTTGAGAGTTTAGTTTCCGTGTTTCTGCACGTTGTTGCGTGAAGAACACGTCCACAAAAGGAGTTCATTCAGAGCTGCGCAGACACGTTCATGTGCACTCGGGGCATTTTGTGCAGATAGCCTATAAGTCGTAATATTAATGTTATGTTGTATAAATAACGAAGCGCATTCTATATGAGATAAATGAGTTAAATCCCATTGATTAAAAATCTGCTATCAAATGCTTCATTAGTGACCAGTAGTGGTAATCTTCAGCGCGCGCAGCTCAAAACAGAAATGCAGAACATTAATAACTACTGTCATATGCATACCGTTATAATGAGAGCACTGTTGTGAATTCTTAGGGTTTCGCTGTTGTAATGTTAACTAGCCTATCTTTTAATCAAAACATAAAATATTATTTTTGTATATGCGAGGAGTCTGTTACATATTTTTACTGTGTTAATGTCAGTAATTATGACTCTTGAATGTCTGACTTGACTCTTGGTAATGTATTTTGCCCTGCCCCCCCAAAAACATATGATTTGACTATCAGTCGACTATCAGCAAGATTCGAAAATTCCGATTCGACTATGAAAATCCTTGACACCCCTAATTCTAATCATTTCTTACAAAGAGTCACTTATGTTGTAGCATTCCTCATTTGTAAATCACGTCTGCTAAAGTGTCTTGATGTAAAAATAAATCTAGTACATAAACTCAAAACTGAAGAACTACAAAAATCAGAGTGCTGAGAAAATGCTGCATACCTCATTTTTGGGCACGGTGGCGAAGGGTTTGATAATGGCTGCCAGAGGCACTTTGCACTGCTTTGCAAGGTCAGCAGTGCAAGGGAAGGAATATGTTGTGCACCGCATGAACCTTGGGCTGGCATTCCCTTAAAATGACAGAACAATGGTCAATATGTTAAACAAAAGCACATTTATGCTGATATGCACTGCAAAGACAGTTCCCATACTCACCTTGATCCTGCACTGTGAAATCTGTGGTGACCAGTGGAGGTACCTGACCTCTGACGTTCGTGACATACACCTGGCCTCCTCTCTTAGCCTGGTCATCCTCAATCACATGCGTCTGCAACAGACAAGTCAGTGTACCTTGAAATGTGCACAAATTAAAATACTTTTACTCTATAAAGTAGCATTTATTGCCTATTATTACCGTGCTTGGAATGGAGTCCGGGTCCAGCTTCTTCTGAGGAGGGCCTGCCATTTGTGCTGGACCTCCAGGAAAGCCTCCTGGGAAAGCGCCTGATTGTGGCCCTGCCATCTGTGGTCCAGCCATTTGTGCACCATACGGCCCTGACATTGGGCTCCCTTCAGATCAGAAACAAAACAAGTTAAGCTAGTCAACATTTGCCTCTAAAAATACTGAGTAGAGGTGAGGTGTGTAATTTCTGCACCACAAACGTAAGTGAAAAAATGAAGACTGATCCTGTTAACACAACTCACATTTTCATTTAGTCAGATAGTCCCAAACCAAACTCACACAAATGGTTGAACTAATGTTGCTGTTAGACTTGTGCTGAGGCCTATCTCATAAAACAGTGGCTACTCAGTAAAGTCTGAACAAACTCTGTTTTTTAAGTCTCATGAAGATAGATTGTTTTTTTTACAAAGATTTAGGATTAACATATACTTTACCAGTCAAAAGTTTGGAATAATTCAGATTTTTTATTATTTTTGAAATAATTCTCTTATGCTCACCAAGTCTGCATTTATTTGGCAAAAACATTATTATTATTATTATTATTATTTATTATTATTATTATTACAGTTTAAAATAACTATTTTCTATCTGAATATATTTGAAAATGTAATTTATTAATTTTGAATGTAATTTTATTACTGATGCAATGCTACATTTTTAGCATCATTACTCCAGTCTTCAATGTCACATGATCCTTCAGAAATGATTCTAACATGGTGATTTACTGCTCAAGAACCATTTCATATTATTATTCATGTTGAAAACTGTTTTTGCTGCTTAATATTTTGTAGAAACTTTGATACACTACCATTCAAAGTGTGAAAAAAAGTCGAAAAAAAAAAAGTCGAAAGTCGTATGGTGACCCATACTCGAAATTGGTGCTCTGCATTTAACCCATCCAAGTGCACACACACAGCAGTGAATAGTGAACAAACGCACACACACACCGTGAACACACACCCGGAGCAGTGGACAGCCATTGCTCCAGCACCCAGGGAGCAATTGGGGGTTCGATGCCTTGCTCAAGGGCACCTCAGTCATGGTATCGAAGGCAGAGAGAGTGCTGTTCATTCACAATCCCCACCTTCAATTCCTGCCGGTGTGAGAATCGAACCGGCAACCTTCAGGTTACTAGCCCAACTCTCTAACCATTAGGCCACGACTTCCCTTAGGTAAGTAAGATTCAACAAAGACACATCAAATTGATCAAAAGTGACCAAATTTTTCAAAAAGCATTTATAATGTAAAAAAAGATTTCGATTTCAAATAAATACTGTTCTTTTGAACTTTCTTTTTCATCAAAAAATCTTGAAAAGAAAAATGTATAGCACGTTTTTCACAAAAATATCAAACAGCACAACTGTTTTCAACACTAATAATAAGAAATGTTTCTTGAGCAGCAAAACATCATATTAGCATGTTTTTTGAAGGATCATGTGACACTGAAGACTGGCGTAATGATGCTGAAAACTCAGCTTTGCGTCACAGGAATAAATTACATTATAAAATATATTAATATAGAAAGCAGTTATTTTAAACTGTAATAATATTTCACAATATTACTGGTTTTATTGTATTTTTGATTGAATAAATGCAGTCTTGGTGAGCATAAGAGACTTATTTCAAAAACTTTTTCAAAATCTTAATTATTCCAAACTTTTGAAAGTGTAAAAGGTTGTCAAAAATGATACACTAACTAAACTATTTCTTTATAGCTCCTAAACTATTTCTTAATCATTGTTACAAAATTTCCTAGTTTTTACCTGGCTGCTGTGGATAGCCTTGAGGTCCCAGTGGTGGTTGGTGGACACCTGGTGCAGGTGGGCCAGACATTCCCATTGGCGGAGCTGTCATAGAACCCATCGTGGCCATTAGTGGAGGAGATACAAGTGAGGGCGGCTGCTGTCCTGGTGGAGAAAGAGGCGGATGTCCCATTGCTGGTGGTGGTGATGTTTGATATTGTGGTGCTGCTGAGCTGGAAGGAGACTGTGGCATCTGCATGGGCCTTTGGCCTAAAGATAACAGTGCATTGGTATAAAACGGGCCCTCTGAATGTCAATTCACATAAAATCAACATAAAATGGCATCTAACTTACCATATCCTCCAATGTTCATGGCACTCATTTGATTGGTCAGCTGTTGAGCTTGTGGCGGGGCTTGTGCCATACTATGTAAAGCACTTTGAGGAGGCTGTCCATAAGGAGACATGGAAGGAGCTGAAGCAACAGGAGCAGGGAAACTGATGGGAGCAAAAAAACAAAAAAAACAAAAAACAAAAAAAACATTATTAAAAGTTGCAATTTCAACAATGCTTCATCACACTGAACTTGTATTCACCTGTGGGGATGGGCCCCATTCTGCTGAATGTTAGCACCATACTGGCTGCATACTGGAGGTGGAGGCATCCCAGAAGGAGAGGAGGCAGGAGGCTTGAGCACACCTGGAAAAACAGCATTCGTTTTACGTGTACATAAGCATGTGAGAAGATAACTGTGACAAAATGAAATTCAGCATATAAAATACTGAGTATGCAGGGGCAGCTGACACTATAATGAAAAGCAGTTTCATAATGGATTGACTCTGTTTATTTATTTAAGCTGAGGTGCTGCTGAGACTCCTATATCATAAGGACAAGATGAAACTTGCCAGTTTTAGAACAGATCTCAACAAAAGAAGATTCACTTTACCTGTCGGAGGGGCGGAGTAACCCTGTGGCGGAGATCCATAGACCCCATAATGCGACTGAGGTGGGGGGTTCCCAAAACCAGCAGAGTATCCCCCCATTCCAGCCTGGGCCTGGGAGTATGGAGGGGTGGCAACATAACCTTGCTGACTCATCCTACTGTTATACCTCTTTCATTCCACTCTGGGACAAAAAAGGGTGGCCTGGAATAGAAGAAATTGGGTAAATTAGAACCACTTTACATTCATGCAATGTGAGGTTCCACGTGTTTCCATCAAACTTCATTCGTTTGGTGGGTTTGAAAACAGAAATGCACATGAACATTTAATTTTGAAGTCATGAAACTTCTAATCTATCTGTTGCATTCAGCCCAATACTATCCATTGTGGAAAAAGAAGAACACTTTAGCATTCTTTGAAAAAGAGTACTAATTATGGAAAGATTATACTGAGTGCTAACTGAATGTAATGTTTTTGGGCACTTAACTGCATGTTAAATGTTAAAAATGTATTATCAGTTAAATTTATATTAAATGCAATTAGATGAACTTTAGAGTGCCTTTTATCCACTGGAATAGGACTTTAGTACATCTTTATATGCAATATCATAATACTCTATTGTCTTTGAAATATGGTTAAAGTGTACTCCTGAATTTATTGACAAGCATTTATGGTAAACTAAAATATACTTTAATGTCATTTCTATAGTAACTTCTTTGTCATGTGCTTACATATATACTTGTAATTACAATTTAAGTTGCAATTTAGTACATTTAGCATTTAGTACACATAAAAAAAAAAATTGTAAGCATGACAAAAGATTACTAAATCATAATGATTTAACATTTTAATTTGACAATATTACAAAGTGCACTTCTTAAAAGGTTGAAGAGTGATTGAACCCCAGAAGCAGTTTGTTGTGAAATGATGAGATAATGAAATGTTTTCTACAGTTTAGAGTTTACCTGATATGATTACCTCAACCCTAAGCACGTGTGATCAGGAACTTTGTCACTAGACTGAGATAAGAGGAGTTTATGATAACACAATCAGTACATACAAAATGTGAATATAATGGTTTGACTATTGTATTCAGCCTTCAAATTAATTAATTTTATAACTTTGCCTTAAATAATAAGGTACTGGCAATGTATTGAAATGGACCTCATTATGGTATCTGTATATTTTAAAGTTCCTGTATGCCATTAAATCATGTTAATTAACCAACCCATTTGAACTAATAAACTCTGTTTGTTACATTAAAATGCACTGGTTTTAATATTCCTAATGCAAAGGTCAGATGATGATTTAAAGTGAATCAAAATTGCCCTAAACAACAAAACAGTGTCAAATAAAATAAAATAAAATAATCAGGCCTACATAAAAAAAAAAAAAAAAAAAAAACATTCCACTGTACATAACCGATAACAAAACAAGAATGATGTTCATGCAGGGAATTTGCCATAAACTAAACAGTGATTCATACTTTCTGATTATTTTAAATAAATCATTAAAATAACAATTATGTTTTTGTAAAATATAATATTGCTTCACCATTGCAGCTGATCACTTAATAGGTTTTTACTGTAGCACTTTACATTTTCTGCATTAAAATAATTATAGGTCTAAAGTATGCCTAGTTATAATAAACTTCTTATACAAATAAACTAACTATATTTACACAGCAGAGCTTGAAAACAACTCAAAGCAAAAATACAAAGCAATGTCCTCTGGTTTATTAAATACAAATCTTCTAAATTGAACACTTGGCTGCTCTTTTCTAAAATGATTTTCAAGAGTGGCCTGTCTGAGACATCATGACAGTATTTCTGCAAGAGGCCTTTAGTAATTCTCAGGGTAAGATAATATTTCATTTCTATCATTCAGCACACACGATATTCAGAGCAGTGCTGACATAACAGAGATGCTACAGTGTGAATGTACAGTATCAGTCACCACTGCCCTGAACTGCCACGTCAAAGACCGTTATGACAGACCTGTAATGTTTCACTTTACTGAATAAAGTCCATACTGAAAGACTTCAGCACAAACGATGGACAGGATCGATATACTGATAATAATGCACGTGGACCAGCTGTCGGCGATACAAAGTTACGAAATATTTTCTGCTAGAGACGGAAACTGGCATACTGTATGAGCCAAACTTACAAAACAATATATAGATCAAGAATGACGCTTATAGAGTACGGTCAAAATAAGGTTGTCTTTCAAAAGCAATCTCTAGTGTATTAGATTATTAGTGCATAACAACATAACAGAGACTCACCTGAAGGAAAACGATGATCTGCTGATGTTGAATTGCGTGCCCAGAGTGCCACGTCAAACTCCAGCACAGCGCCGGTGTTTCACAGAGCAGCCGTCTCTGCGCACGCGCACGCGGATGGGAACCACTACGCGTCAGCAAGGATACAGATGTGCGTAGCTTGCAAACGCCATTCTGGGCTGGCTTTCATAGAGAAGCACGGAAACATCATTCTCTGATATGAAATGAACTTGTGATCTGTGGGTGCTTCTTGAATATAAAATAAAATGAATGTAAATTGGCAAAACGCGATAATATTATTCAAGATTGCTTATCATGTGTGTATTTTTCTGTTCTTTGGTCTTGTGCAGAATATGTTGAATGTGACAGTATCCAAGTCACTATGGAAAAACATTAGGCTATGTTATAGTTATAATACTTTGTATTGTGTGAGGGATTCTGAAGACATTATAAAGAACTTTAGAGTACTTTTTTGACCCACTTAAATAGGACTTAAGCACATCTTTTTATGTAATTTCATAATTAGGATACTTCTTTTGTCTCTGGCATATGGTTAAAGTGTACTGCTGAATGCACTGACAAGCATTTATGGTAAATTTAAATATACTTCAATGTTATTTCTATTGAAAGTTGTGTCATGTATTTAAATATAGGGAGTTACAATTTAGTAGGCTACATTTAAAATTAACTATGCATTTATAATCATGTACTTTACATGTGCTTTAGTATATAAAGTGTATATAGTTTTATGCATTTAAAATTTGAAATGCACTACAAGTGCATATTCAATATAATTAAGCACACTTATTTTTCACAAGGATATCTCATATTATAAGATACAGGAATATGTAAAGTCTGTAACTCTTTTGGCTTCATGATGATTTGAATCTACATTTTCTTAAGTGCTTCTAGCAGTTCTCTTTCTCTGTTGATCTTTGATACTGATCCTGACCCTCTAGTCTTCTTTAGTCCAGCTTTGCCAAGTTTATAATACTGCAGTATAATAAGTAGGCTATATTAGTGCTGCTGATCTTTATTACCTCAGATATATGAACAGTGGTGTTAGGCATGTTAAATATTCTGGCCTTGCGCCTCTGATTGATTTAATCTGATTTTCCTAATGAACATCTTGATTAACAGTGACGCTCCTTCGGCTCTAGTTCTTGGAGACTTCAATTGACTTCACTAAAATTGTAGTGGGACGTAATAACAATGGATACATGCTGTTACCTGGCTTATAGTTTAAATTATGAAATAGTTATAAAACATTTGTTATAAAAACATTTGTATTTAAAATACATTATACACTGAAAAAAATGACTCATTGAATTTACAATTTTTTTTTTAAGGTAAGTGGTTGCAACCAATTTATTTTAGAATAAATAAACAAATTTAGTTGAAAGTTAGTCAAATAAATTTGTTTATTTAAATGTAGCTAAAATAAATTGATTGCAACCACTTACCTTAAATTTTTTTTAGTAAATTCAACGAGTAATTTTTTTTCAGTGTAGTATATATATACAGAAATACTTTGCAGCAATATTTAAACAACAAAACAATTCATGAAACAACAAAAGTGGAAAAGCTAACATAAATTATTAGTTTGACCAACATAAATGTCCCAACTTGTCACGAGAACAGTTTGCCTTATTTTATTTTATTTTATTTTATAAATTTGAAGACAGAGTTACACACATTAAATAAATAAATAAATAAATCTCAATTTTAGACAGTTTTGAACTAAAAAAAAAAAAAAAAAAACGTCATAGTCACTTAGCCTGATAAAGGAAGAAATCTTATTTATATTTATTTATTTATTTATTTATTTAGTCAGTAAGCCTACACTCGCAGTGCATATTTAAAAGACAATACAACTAATTATTACATTACATATAAGTCCTACCTAAATGCAAAAACGTACTCAAAACTCCCTAAAAGAAATTTAAACTACAATACATTTTAATTGCATTTATACTGTATGGCTTTTAAAGCATATTTGAGTTATAAGTACTCTTTTTGAAAGTATGTGTACTTCTTTTTTGCAAGTGTGACCAATAGATCTTCCTCGTGGGTGAGGTTTTAATACTCTGAACAAATTTGCGTTTTCTCACAAGTTAAAGTAAAGACAGTTACTCTCCTCAGGATGGTTTTTGAAGAATGACGCCGAAAAGAGGGCTGGACTCCAGCTGTTGTGGCTTTACACCCACCAAAGACAGCCTCAGATATCGCAGAAGAAAGTTGACTTCTCTCAGACTGGAGGACAGCCGCAGAAGGATGGGCACGGGCGAGTTTGCGTGCGTGACGCTGCGCGGCGGCGCGCCTTGGGGATTCAGACTGCGCCAGAGCGCTCAAGACCCGCAACATCCAATCCAGGTGCTTGAGGTGAGGCTACGGGCTACTGTTGTGAGGATGAAGACTCAACAAGAACGCAGTTTATAGTAGGCTGGCAGAGTACCTGGTGACGAATATCCATTACTTTATGTTCTTTTATTATAGCTAGCTCTTTCTTCAATTTGTTTTATTGTTTGAGATTTATAATGTAACACACAAATGCACTTTCAGAAGACACTACTGGTTTTCTGGTCTTTAGTTTGGTTTTTGGCACTTTAATAGCTGGCCAGACTAGGATGCCAACTGGTTTATCAGATAAACAGCAGCTTGGATCAGATTCAACTAGGAACTCATCTTAAGCAGCTCCTTTCAGCAAGTTTTCTTGAGTTTGTTACATGTAGGCATCTTGAAAGTTTTGTTCTTGGATAAAGGTGGGTTTAATACTTATTTGAGATTACATATGATAATTGTTACCACAAAGCTGGGCCTATATTGTCAAAACTTGAGGTTTTATATAAATGTAGTTCTCTTATACAGTTAAATATCACAAAACAATGACGGTTAACTGTCTTTGCTGGACATTTGGGTGATGTTGTAAACGAACGTTGAGTTGGATTCTTGCATAATGACAACATGTCTTAGGGGCCACCCGCGGAGTTCAGATTGGCCTGTTGTTTTGATAAATGTTCACTGGCAAAGTTGTTTTTCTTTAGCTGAATTTTACAGGCAGATCTGTGCTGCGTAGGCTCTGCTTGTCCCAGACTTGAGCAAGGGTCCTTATATGGTCACAGCAAAGCTAACAAAGTTTGTTGGCCAAGTACAGCTAATCTGTCATCACTCCCATAGATATCAAAGAATCTAAACTGTTAGTTTCCAGCGGCTGGAATTATTAGTTAATCTTTTAACTGTAGAGGGAAACATTGATTTAATGATAATGTGCGAATTATTAAAACTTCTTATATCAGCATGTTTTGTGAGTCTCAGCTTAGAACGTGCATATTTTTTGAATGTTTGAAGTTGTATTCATAATGATTTACATGGAATATTTATATGGAAATAATCAGCACCACCCTCAACACAGCCTCTGACCCCATGAGACATATGTTTATACTTAAATGCTTTGTTTATGTAACAGCATGTTTAAAAGCATTTCATAGCTATGAAATATGGTATTTAAAAAGAGGGCAAAATGTTTAAGCAATATAACACTAGCAGGAGTGCTGTTGTGCTGAATATTAGCATGTCTGTGATTCAGAATTTATGGGAGTTTTCTATGCACAGTGGTGAAAGTAATCACTAGCAAAGAGAGAAAAGATTAAGGTTTTTAAAAACCCATTGTTTTCACTATGCTCAATTACTCGCACATAACAATTTAGGCCTAATATTTAAGATTATGTATTTTAATTGCATATAAAATTTCCATTCATTTGGATTACACAGTTTTAACAGACATACTAATATACTTAAAGGGATAGTTCACTCAAAAAGGTAAATTCTGTCATCATATTCTCCTGAATGAGTTTCCTTCTTCTGTTGAACACAAAAGAAGATATTCTGATGAATGTTGGTAACCAAACAGTTGATGGTAGCCAATGACTTATTGAAGTCAATGGCTACCGTCAACTGTTTGGTTTGGAACAAGTGGAGGCTCAGTAAATGATGACAGAATTTTCATATCATAGAATTTTCATTTTCAAAATCTCATAGAATTTTCCTTGGTCCACTGTTAAATATTTTTTTAGCCATGTTCATACTTTTTAAATGATTAAATCAAATTGATTTCACAATTTCACAATTCGTGCTGAATCTGTGGAATTTGGATAAATACATTTTGAAAATATGAATTGAAAAAAATCAAATAGATGCAAATACTTGACACCATTTAAACTTTGTCATGGTTTGTTGATTGATTGATTGATTGATTGATTGATTGATTGATTGATTGATTTGCCTTGAACGTTACAAATACTATTTTATTAAATATCAGCACTCTTGGAAAGCCACATTGATTAAAGGACCAGAAGTTACACAGAAAAACAAAAATAAATAAATAAATAAAATTGTTGTAGGATTTGCTCTGAAACAGTTTTCACTAAGAAATTGATAGTAAGCAATCACAAAAAACTACAAAGAAACAGGAAGTAACACATTGTATTAAACATGAAATTTTCAAGACTGAAATAGTATTTTCTTGTAAAACAATCTAATAATCTTTTATTTACAACTTTAACAAAAAAAAAAAAAAACATTTTTTACAGTGTACCTCTTCTATTCATAAAATAGGAATAGATGTGTTGGTTGATTCTACAACTTTGAGTCCAGCAATATAACTAATAATATGTAGCATACCAAAAGTAATGCCCTGGTAAATATGTATGGCAAGTATGTACTAGTCAGTAGAACAGAACTGACCAACAATAACAGACTAGACTTGAGTCTGAAGTCACCTTGGCATACTGGATGATCAGTGTTCCTGGCCAGTGTACAGGTAGTTAAGCAATAATTTCTTTCTCAGCTGAAAAGCTCATTTATTTGTAGCTCCATAAAGTGTTATTCACAAAATATAGTCATATTTTACAATTCAGTAAAACATTAATTGCCATGATGGTTTCAGTCCTTATAATGGCACCTTATAGACTTAGTTTTGGAAAACTCCTAATTGGCAAACTTTGACTTTTTATAAAGATATTACAGTACACTCAAGTTTAACCCTCATAAAAGTATAACCGACAAAGTAAGCTTCTGTTTTCTGTGTCATTAGAATGTGTACCTTTAAAATACAACACTACTGGATAAATGCAGTGTGCCCACAGAGCCTTGACTCATAAATCAAACATTTTTCTTCTGTGTGTTTTTATACATGTATATATATTCAGGACTGCATATTTAAGCAAGAAGCATACATGCTGCTAAATAACTTCTGAACAGATGCACTCTAAAATTCACTTGGGATGGATAAAGGTCTGTTGGTGTTTTGTGTATATATTATATTCTCCTAATATAATTAAAATGGTCCTTGTTTTAATAAATCATGCTCATCACATCACTTCCCCATCACATAAAACATGAATAATTTCAGTGTAGCTGTCAGGTTGTCATCATCACCACAGTGAAATTCAGAAAAACTGATATCCCACTGTTGACCAGCAGGGGACACACAGTATAGCTGCTTCAAAAAAACAAGTAATTTAACTTTTCTTGTAACAGCTGAATTTTAAATAATGAGTATTATTTTCATTAATATTAAAGGAATATTTTGACCAAAACTAAAAATTTGCTGAAAATTTACTCACCTTCAGGTCATCCAAGATGTAGATGAGTTTGTTTCTTCATCAGATTTGCAGAAATGTAGCATTTCATCACTTGCTCATCAATGGATCCTCTGCAGTGAATGGGTGCCGTCAGAATGAGAGTCCAAACAGCTGATAAAAACATCACAATAATCCACAAGTAATCCACACCACTCCAGTCCATCAGTTAACATCTTGTGAAGTGAAAAGCTTTGTGTTTGTAAGACCAAAATATGCTTCTGACCAAAATATGAGTCAACAATCCATAATAATGCCTCCTCTTGTAAAAAGTCCATCTCCTATTGTCCTCTCAAATCAAAATCCTCCCCCATATTTGTTTAGAACTGTTTTGGACTTTTTTTAAGCATTGCTTGATCTGTGCATATTTCTGATTCAGATGAGAAAACTTTTTCACTGAAGAAAGCGATATTACGGATAATATGGACTCGTATTTTAGTTAGTTCAGTTTAAAGTTAAAAACGTCTTAATGATGTAGTCGTTTCTTACAAACATGCAGTTTTTCACTTCACAAGACATTAATTGATGGACTGAAGTGGTGTGGATTACTTGGGGATTATTGTGATGATTTTATCAGCTGTTTGGACTCTCATTCTTACGGCACCCATTCACTGCAAAGGATCCATTGGTGAGCAAGTGATGGAATGCTACATTTCTATGTATTAATCCCGATAACAATGGTTTTTTTTTTTTTCTGTTAGGGTGCTGAGATAATTTTCAAATTTTTAGATCTGTATAATTTCTAACTTGATGCTTACATGAGACATGCAAGCTCACACTTTTAGCTGAGCAGTCAAATATTTGCCTGTGCTGTCATGAGAGAGCTTGAGCTGATAATATAACCGTTCTCACAGATACGTGCTTCCATTTTTGTGGAGTGAACCCATGCTCTTCTAAGTCATCTGGAAGACATAACTTTTACCTGACTCAGCTAAGAACAAACTCGGCAGAGAAACATACTTAAAAACATACATGACATGAAGCTGAGAAATACTGTTCATGATGAACGGCTGTTCAGTGTGATACTTAATGGAGGTCATGGTGTTCAGTACTTAAAAAGAGTACTTTTTATGGAAATAATGTACAGTACTTTCAAAGAATTGCATTTTCCAATTAAATGAAATTAAATTATCAAATTTTAAATAAATGAAAATGTATTATGGTTTAAGTGTATATTAAATTCAATTAACTAAACTTCCAAGTGCTTTTACCCACCTAAGTAGAACTTAAGTGCATCTTTATATGTAATTTCATAATTAGTTCTATTGCGTTTGATTGCCGAATGTACTGACAAGCATTTATTATGTAATTTCATAATTATTTCTATTGCGTTTGAAATATGTGGATTGCCGAATGTACTGACAAGCATTTATAGTAAATTAAAATAACTTTAATCTCATTTGAGAATTGTTATGCTATATATTTAAATGTATTTGCATTTTATAATGATGTTTAGTACATTTAAAATACTTTATTTTATGTGCTTTAGTTTTGTATATTAGTCAACACATAAATGTAGTTTAAAATAAAACTTTTCATTTCACATTATTACAAAGTGCACTTTTTAAAAGTCTACTTAAGTGTGTTAAGAAACAGTCATAAAATGTCTCTCTTGAAGTGCATTTAAGTGGCCTTTTAAGTAATATTACATAATATTATCTGCAAATACAGATTTTTAAAAATGTATACTTTTAGGATTTCAAATACACGGTAAGTGCACATTGAGTGCTAAAAAGCACATTGCTTTTTCACAAGGGTATTATGCATTCCTGTATGTGTGTTTTATCTCATTCTTATATATAATGTGCAGCATTGCTTTATAATGGTAAAAGTCTTTAGTTTGCTAATAGTCTGCTTTTTTATTCTGCCGTACAGTTAGAGCACATCATGGATCTTTTGGCATTTACAAAGGACCCAATGTGAGTTCATTAAAAGTACAGATTGCTACAGTCTCCTTTGAACATGCACGTAGAAAAACATTTTCATAATGAACCGTTAGACCTATGGAAGGCGTCCAGCAATCTGTAGTAAAGAGTTATGCTTAACCTTAAGTCATTTAGCTATCAACATTACAGCTGGATTCACTCCTGTGTGCTGCGGTAAACTGCTACTCATGCAACTCACCAAGCACAAGTATATGAAAGCCCACCATTTATGGCTAATATGGATTTAACAATGGGAATCTGACAGTGTGTAGACCACCATGGTTCATTTTACCTGAAATGTCTGTTGGAAACACTGAAAGATAATTGCTTTAAGCTGTAGGAGGCAGAAGTAGCCGAGAGAACTTTCCAGCACGCTGCATTTACTCAGTGTGGTTATGGGAACAAAACTAATTGTGCTTTTGACTTTCTCTTCCAAATTGTTACGTTTAAAATGTACTTTTTCGTGCCAAATAATGCTTGATTGCAATGTCCAAGTAACAAATTCCCTATAACACAATCAGCCTTGCTTTCAAACAAAAGAAATAAAGAATGCTTATGCTTATGGTTTCTTTGAAGCAGCAGTTTTTCAAAACTTACTTTTTCAGGCTTTACACATTCACCATTTTCACTTGCATAAACTGACTTATAAAATAACATTTTGGCTCTTTGTTTAAGCACATTCTACTCTTTTAGTACAGTATGTATTGCAACTGTATCAGCCCAGTGTTTAGTATTATTATAATGTGTTGTGTTGTGTTGTGTTGATAACAAAAGATTTCTTCACATTGTAAATCTCCTTATACTGAAAACCTAGGTTACACTTTATTTTAAGGTGCCCTTGTCACAGTGTAATTATACATTTAAGTACTGAGTAATATTAATTAACTACATGTACTTACTATATGGTTAGTGTTAGGATTAGGGTTTGGTTTAGGGTTACTTGCATGTAATTATTCATAATTTATTGTTATTGTTACTCTTTATTTTAAGGTTTATTTCCAGATAAAGTTGAATTATAAGTTTTATATCAGTAAGTCTTGAGCGGTGTGTCAGTAAATATGTTAATAGATTTGAACTATACGTAGTATGAAATAAATGTATTTTAAATAAGTTATTTTTTTACTAGGGTATGTATGCCTTTTTATCTGCTACATGCTGTGTTGTTATTCTTTTATGCACTATTAAAAGCATGAGCATACATTCTATAAGGCAGTTAAACTTCATCCAGAGTTGGAGAAAACATCAATGAGATTACAATCAGTATTCAAAAGAAAATGTCCTGTTTGTTGTCACCCCTGAAGTTTACATCATATTTACTGTGGTCACAAGCACGAATGCTAGATGGTTTTTCCCCTCCTTTTTCAGATGAGGTTTTTGTTCAAATCTGCCATTACCTGTCCATCTGAGCAGTGATTATATAGGCTCTGTCCCTCTGAAAAGCCCTTATACGGTGACCAGAGCTGTTCTCCATCTCCTCTACAACTTCATAACAGCTCCATGGTTTTATTCAATTAAAGAACCTTCACCTTTAAACTGGGCATCATGCCAGTGGCTTTATAAGGCTTTGCTATTTTTAAGGATTGTTAATGTGCAACATAATTGAGAAGCCGTATTTAGGCCACATTGGTAATGAATTTAACTAGAAAATATCAGTGCGTGCTGTATTCAGTATTTAAACCATAAAGTGTTGTAAAGCAACAGACAGACATCTGTGTGTTCGTGAAAAATGTTCTCCTCTTTGGCAGTGTTGTGTGGTTTGGACATATATTTGTAGCCGTACAATTTTATCTAAATATTTAGTAAGAGAAGAGAAGCCACTGGAGACTTTCTGCAGATCATGTGTGAGTCTCAGATATTTGGAATTGTAGTTTATTTTTCATCGCAGAATAACTTTAATGTATTTGAATGGGGTGTCTTTTAATGACTGCACACTGCCCTCTTGTGTTAATTAATGCGAACTATATTGTCCTCTAAAGACTCTTTATGGAGCAGGCCTAGCAAATAATCATTGTCACAGTGTTTTCAAACAGTGGATTTTTTAATATACTTTGAATAAGGCGATTTTAACAAAAGCCAACATTGTAATATCGCCATCTGTTTTCTGATGCCCAGGATCCAAGAACTGTCAGTCAACAACATGCGTATGTAAGCTCTCTATACTATTTAACATCAATGTAAATTTCCTTACCATTTGAGGTGTAATATAAAGTTTATTTACATGATAAAATGTGTAAAATATGTCCCTTTTCTCAGAATTTTCCATTGTCAAACAGTAGTTTTCTGTTATTCCAGTTATGTGGGATTTAGATGAACAAAGAGCTTATGAATCATCATAATTGTTGGTTGGAATATGATTTCATGCACTAGAAAAGCAAAATCTCCTAGAGATTTTGGAGAGGGGCTGTGACCAAATTTCTGGACTGAATTGAGCTTACTGTCGCCAGGTATCGATTACAGTAAATCACCTAAATGCAGTTGATGCCAAACTAAATCAACAATTTAACAGAAACTAAAACAAAACTGTATATTTTCATGTTTTTCTCTAACAAAACAATTCGAGAAAATCCATGAGAAACTTACTACCCCACATTTTTGAAATGCACAAAGTACACATAATCTGCAAAAGAAAATTGTCATTGTATGTAAAGTTTTAGTCAGTCTTTTCAGTTGTCAAAACAAATGAAACGTGCAAATGTGTTATTTTCCGTCTGGCTTGAGCAGCTGTGTGTACATGAGCTGTGATACTGAGGAACTAATCTCACAATTCCTGATTGAAATTGCTCCAGTTTAAATTATGACCTCAGAAGGCATGGCATGACATCTGTAGTTTCATGATCTTTGGTGATTTATCTAAGAAGTTTATTTTAGGTGAAGGTATTTATCACTGGCAGATGGTCATAAATAGATTTGTTCTCATAATACTGCCATTATGCCTGGGAATGGCTTGTAATGAAATTGTCCAAATAAACAAGGTCATCTCAGGACTGAGTTACTCTGTTACTTTTTTTTCATGAATCCTCCCCTAATTTAAAGATTTAATCTGTAGGTTTGCTTGCTAGTTTATATCTTGTGTCTCTGCATAAACATTTCAATAATACCCTGTGCTAAATCAAGCAGAGAGACTCTACAATTACTAGGCAATCTTAGACGAACAATCGCTCTGCTTTATGACTTGACCTTATAGCAGAGTTGATTTGTGACGCCCTCAAAGTTACAGATGGCTGATATTAAATCTTATGTTGAAGTATCTCTGCTTCTCTTTGCGAGGCTAATGGGTCATAGACCTGCTTTGGCTAGTAGCACTGTTTAGTCATTTGACATGCAGCTGTTGTGATGCGTAAATTAGAGACACTTGGTCTAAATTAAGATACACTGTCTATGAACCAAGGATGGGCTTATAGTTCTTTTTTAATACATATACAGTATTATACATGTTCGCACTGTTTTTCACCAGAAAAAAATAAAATGTAGTATTGATTTTTCAGTGTAAATGCTTTTGCTTCTCTTTGATCTGTATTTTTTTTCTGAGAATTTATTCATTTATTATCAAATGTATTTTCCTCTTCTTAATAATCTAAAGGGACAGTTCACCCAAAAATATAAATTCTGTCATCGTTTATTCACCCTCATGTTGTTCCAAACCTGTATGAGTTTCTTTCTTCTATTGAACATAAAAGGAAATATTTTGAAGAATGCTGGGAAACAAATAGTTGCCGGAAGCCATTGACTTCCACAGTATAAAAAACACTGCAGTCAATGGCTACCAGCAACTGTTTGGTTACCAGCATTCTTCAAAATATCTTCTTTTATGTTGAACAGAAAAAAGAAACTCATTTGGTTTGGAACAACTTAAGGGTGAGTAAATGATGACAGAATTTTCATTTTTGGGTGAACTATCCCTTTAAGTTACTATCATAATTTTACTAAGGACTTTTTGAAATACATACCCTTACCTTTATGTTCAGTGATATCTTTTTAAATTGCTAAAGTTACCCTTTAAGAAATTCATGATTATTATCTATCTTATAGATAGAGGACGGTAGTCCTGCTGCCGTAGCTGGACTGTGTGAGAATGATGAGCTGGTGTCAGTGAATGGAAAGCCTTGCTCTAACCTCAGTCTCTCAGATGCTATTGATCTCATTGAGGCCTCAGCTGACTGTCTACAGCTGCTTGTCAAAAGGTATTTTATTGCTTGGACAAATGTTCCTTGATACACTCTGGTTGCATCTTTGATTTGTGCAATAAGGTTTTTTTAGGAAAAAATGAAATTGCTTTTACATTTCATATTGGAAGTATTAAAGGCTCTCTTCCTCTTCTGTCACTCATTCTAGACCAGATGCAACGTATTGTGATGCATGCATTAAACTGTACACCCTAGTGAAAAATCAATACACTAAAACGTATTTGAAATACATTTATTTCATGCTAAGTATACTACAAATACATTTACATATTTAAGTGCTTAATAAAAATACTCTGAAATTGTACTTTCAGTATACTAAACTGGTATACTTATAGTCTGCTAATTTAAAACAACTAATTTTGTGCTTAATGCACTTTAATTGTGCAGAAGTAGTGCTGAAGTCCAACTAAAGATACACTGAAGTATATTAGATTGTGCTAAAGTGGAACTATTGCAAGTATACTTCAAGTACACTTTAAATATCTTGCATTTAAAGACCGATATAATTCAAAGATCATACAATCTTCATCAATAGTGACATTAAAACACATTTTCGGCTTAATATTAAGAAATGTGCATTGCGCACAAGTAGTACTCCAAATAAAGTTTAATTTATAATTTTTATACCAGTAAGTCTCAAGTCAAGTCACCTTTATTTATATAGCGCTTTTAACAATACAGATTGTGTCAAAGCACTTAACAGTATCAAATTGGAGGATAGAGTGTCAGTCATGTATAATAATAAGATTAAACACTCAATTTTCAGTTAAAGGCATTTCATTATTGAATTCAGAGATGTCATTGTCTAGCTCAGTTTAGTTTAAATAGTATATATGAAATCAAATTGACGATAATCAAGCGATATGTCAGTTAATATATTAAGAGATTTGAACTATACTTAGTATGAAATAAATGTATTTTTTTACTAGGGCAGTTATTTGCATTTTTATAGTAGCCTATAGTTCATGAAATGTCTTATTTATGCCTGTCTTGACCTTTGAAATACCAAGCATGCACTAAATCACTTCGCAATCAAAAACAGAATTTCTTAGGTAGTTTTCTCATTTCTAATAAATTAATTGCTTGATAATGAAGTCTTGGGTTTAAATGGACGGATGTATAATGTGCTTTTACCATGATCTCCTCCCTGTAGATGCTGTGGTCAACCTCAAGAGAGCTTTGAAATGGTTACAACCACTTTTCGGATCCCTTCTCCATCCAGGCCTCACGAGCCACAGGAACTATACACCTCTGAGTCCCAGGATGAAGCATATTATGGGGAAACAGACAGCGATGGAGAGTGTCCGGTGGGGACTCGACTGGTCCGGACTCAAGTTCACATACCTGCTTCTAGGAATAAAAGTAGAGGCACCAATGACCAGGGTGGTGGAGACACCAGTTCTGATATAACCCCAGGATCTGTGGTGGAACTGCAGCTCTCACTCTTCAAGACCACCCTGGAAGAGCCAGACTGTACTGCATTAGGCAGTGCTTGTGGAATTGTGGGAGACATCCATCAAAGAAAGACGGATGAGAGCGTCAATTATACAACCACTGCATTTTCTCCAGGTAACCCCCTCTATGTACCCCGACGAGACCGGCAACCCCTTGGTCAGCGGGGCGTGTTGGTTAGCAAACCCCCTGCTTTGGCAGGTCAGGTGGAGGTGACAGTGCAGCAGTTATCTGGAAGCAGTTCAGGAAAGGAGGGGGTAGAGGCCAGTGAACGGTTGGATTCTGGTGGGGAAGAAGGAGGGCACATTGAAGAAGCTCCCACCTCCTCGTCTGTGTCCTTTGGACTTCCCTCAGAGGAGTGGGACTCCGAATCGGAGAGGGAGGTCAACAAGCCCAACAAGCACCGGGCAAGGCACGCCAGTAAGTAACATCTGATTTTCAGTCTGTTTCTTCTTATAGTGTGATATGGTATCTGTTCTCAAGAATAGCAATAATTTCTTATTTTAAAAGCTTAGGTTATAGATATAGCATCAGTGAACTGACAGAGTCAGCTGTGGATTGCTTGCGCTTCTAATTTCTAAAGTTATAGTTTAAAACACAGTTCATGTCCAGTTTGTATGGTTCTTTTTAACCCCTGTTTATTGTCACTTTTTGCGTTACCGTATTATGATCTGTATTATGTATACTTTTAATGATTTGTGAGCAAAACCACGAATAAGTGTTTAAGTAATACTTTTAATATCAAATGTTTATTATAGTTTTTAGATAGATAGATAGATAGATAGATAGATAGATAGATAGATAGATAGATAGATAGATAGATAGATAGATAGATAGATAGATAGATAGATAGATAAAACAAAAAAGATCATAGCAGTGATTCACTGTAGCAGTAATGGGTGGGGGCTCACAGGGTGACATGACTGGTAAAGTTAAGAATACAACATGGGCATGCTAATGATGCTTGCAGAAGTGCCATTTGACAGACATCAGCATGTGTGACTCTGGCCTGTTACCCGATCCTTTAAAATTGGCCATCTTAGCAACACTGAAAAGGAAGGAGCACTCATCTATGGCTATCTCCACCTTGAGATTGGAAAGACAAGAATCAGAAATGTGGCATGTCTTTATTCTCTCTGAGTTTTAGCCAAATCTATTTTTGAAAGGAATGGCACAGGTGCCTGGTGGGAATATGGGGCCTTACAGTACGTCTACATATATTGACCGGGGTGTTTTTTTTTTTGTTTTGTTTTTTTTTTTTTTTACAGCTTTTGGAGCTACACATATGGGCTTGTATTAGCACTCTGGCACTAGCAAGCCCACACAGTGCCTCAGGGCTATTTTTACTCCCTCTTTTTTCTCTGCTGTGTCTGCTATTGGCACAACCTCAGTAACGTGCTCTAGACACATTCACAGCTGTAATTGGCTTATGTTAATGTGTGGATGTTATACATGGATCAGAGATTTAGTTAATTTAGTGATGGTGTTGTCAAATCTCTGCTTGGAGAATGACTTATTGGGTCATTGGGAGTAATGTGGGTCAGGAGATCCGTGAATTCCGTTTAACTCCTGTTAATTCCAGGGATTCATCATTTGATTAGCGGACAAGCCATGACTCTCTTCAAAAATTTTGTTGATACACATTGTCATGCATTTTTTTCATTTTAATTGATAGAATCTGAATTGCATACAGTATATTTGATGCATAACAAACAATTATGCATTTGGTTTAACATTAGTTAGTTAGCTAGAGGGTTCTCAGTTAATACTTGTATTTTCCCAGTTCAAGTCCTCTCATATGAAATGACTTACTGGCTGCTCACATAACAGTGCTATTTATATGCTTCATACACAGTTCAGTGAATTAGGCCACCTTGACCAACCATGTGCAATAGCCCTTCTTTATGACCTCACCCGCCTCACTCTCTATCCATAATCTAAACTTCTCATTTTCTCATTCTTAGGGCTCCGGCGCAGTGAGAGCCTTTCAGAGAAACAAGTGAAAGAGGCCAAGTCCAAATGCAAGCGCATTGCTCTCCTGCTGTCGGCTCCTGCCCCCAACCCTAATAACAAGGGGGTGTTGATGTTTAAGAAGCATAGACAGAGGGCCAAGAAGTATACACTTGTAAGCTACGGTACTGGTGAGGACGAGCCAGATTATAAGGACGACGAAGACGACAAAGAGGAGCACGCTGTTGAGTTCACTGTTCTAGCCACAAGTGAAACAGAAATTGATGAGGATTTCTTTACCGATGCCTCAGGTCAGAAAAGCATTGTAAGCTTTGATTGGGATACTGGATTACTTGAGATTGAGCGCAAGCTTGACAACCAGCAGGGTATGGATGCACTACCAGAGACCAAGGGGAAAGGAGCCCTCATGTTTGCCCAGCGCAAACAGCGCATGGATGAGATAGTAGCAGAACATGAAGAGATGAGACGTAAGGGGATCCCTGTTGAAGCGGTGCTGGAGCCTGAGACACATCAAACATACCAACACATGGAGGAGCAAGCTTATATGCATGCACAAGAGACCCAGAATTACATGGATGTAAATTTACACAACAGCATATCAGCACAAAAGCAGCAACAACAATATCATCAGTACCAAGAACAGTACTATCACCAACAACAACAACAGCAACAACAACAGCAGCAGCAGCAGTATCAAGACTACCAGCAGCAGCTACAATACCAGCAACAGCAACATCAGTACCAACAACAGCAAGACTACCAGCAACAAAAAATTTACCAACACATGCAATCATGCAATCAGCAACAACACTGCCAACAGCAGCAAGTGCAACAGTATTCACATCATATGAATGGCATGTTTGATCAGCAAATGCAGAACGAAATGCAGCCTTTAGTCACAAACAGGAGTGCCAAACCATTTTCTGTTCAGAATAGAGTGGCTGCTCCATTTTCCTCCCAATCAAGTGCAGATAATCAAGAACAGTCTGGGTATTCACTGGGACAAGGTGAACAGATTGCTTCCCGTGATGAGCGTATATCTGTGCCTGCTATCAAGACTGGTATCTTGCAAGATACAAGGAGGAAGAGTGCCAGTAAACCTATGTTCACTTTCAAGGAGTCTCCCAAGGTTTCACCTAATCCTGCTCTGTTGAATCTCCTTAACAGGAATGACAAGAAGGCAGGTTTTGAGTCTTGCCCAGAAGAAGATTATTTAAGCTTAGGAGCTGAGGCCTGCAACTTTCTTCAGTCTCCGAAGATGAAACACAAAATTCCACCACCAGTAGCTCCTAAACCTCACATTAACCCTGCTTCTCCCCCATGGTCTGTTCAGCAAGAAACTACTGACCAACCTGTCGTACAACAAACCGAAAATAGTGCCCCAGCACCTGCAGAAGCTCTAGTCACAGAGGTTAATGTTGCTCCTGCCCCTGAAATGGGGGCCCCAACTGAAGAAGAGCATACATTGGCCCCTGAATCCCATGATGTTTCACACTGTCCTGAACAGCTTCCACCAGATAATGCCTGGAAACAACCAGAATCCCAAATGGAGCCGAACCAGCAACCAGAAACCTGGGAGAAACAACCCCAGCCTCAAATGAATTCTGCTCCTGTCACACCACTTGTTACGCAGTTAGATCCATCTGTCAGATCATGGGATCCAGCTCCAACCCAAGGTCATCAGCAGATTCCAGTAAGTACTTGGGGTCCAAATGAGGTCCAATTGCAAGTCCAAAACCAGTCTCAAACACAGCCACAGTGGATGACACAGTCCCAAGGTCCTCCAGAAGTACAAGTGCCTTCTAAAACACAATCTCAGCCTTCTTGGGTCAAACAGCCTCAAACATCACCACCAACCAAACATCAACCACAGCCTCAGACCCAAATCAGTTCTTGGGCACCAAGTCCAAATCAGTCAACCCCACAAGCTCCATGGTCTCAGGCGCATGAGCCGGCACAACCAGCTATCAATGTTTGGCAACAAGATCAAAATCAGGCTCAGGAACATCCAGCCTGGACCCAACAACAACAACAGTCCCAGTTAATGCCACATTGGGCATCACCCCCTCAGCAACAGCCACAAACTTCTTGGGCTCAACCTCAAAGGCAGTCACAGCCCCAACCACCTTGGGTCTCTCAGGCCAAACAACAAGAGCCAACACAGCCATCTGCAAATGCATGGACTCAGCCACAGAGTCCAATTCAGGCACAGCCTCCATGGGCTCAGCAAACTCAACCAACACCTCAGCCCACAGCACCAGTGCAGCAACCCATGAATCCTTGGCCACCAGTGCTAACCCAGTCCCAACCACATCCACAGTGGGGACAAGAACCTGCTTCTCAACAACATCCTCAACAAGCAATGAACTCTTGGACGCCTGCACAGAATCAAATTCAGCCTCCCTGGGCTCAGCCACTCCCGCCAACTCAGCCACAGGCACATCCTCCATGGGCACCAAAACCTCAACAGCAGGCATCACAGTCACCTGTGAGCCAGTGGGCACCACCACAATCTCAATCTCAACCGGCTGTAAACACTTGGGCACCCCAACACCAGCAGAGTTCAGTCAGCCAAAATGAAACCCAGAAATTGCCTCCCCAACCAATCAAGCCATGGAGTCCAACTCAGACCTCTCAGCCCACTCCTCCACGACGAATGAACTCATACACCACTGGGACAAAGGCCCCATCCCCTGTTTCAACAAGTAGTACTATGTCACCCTCTGGTTTTGGTTCAGCATTTGAGATGCCAGCCTTGAGAGGGAAAGGAGCTGAACTGTTCGCCAAGAGGCAATCCAGAATGGAGAAGTTCGTTGTGGACTCTACCACAGTGCAGTCGAATAAGGCAAGACCATTTTCACCTTCTCCTTCTTTGCCAAATTCCTGGAAATATTCATCCAATTGCCGGGCTCCCCCACCATTGGCATATAATCCAATTCATTCACCGTCATATCCACCAGGTGCTATCAAGCAGCCTCCCCCCTCTAGTCCTTCAACAGCAAGCAAGAACAAAAACAAAGATAAGCAAAAAGCTGCCCCAAAACCTCTTCATGTACTTGATGTCATGAAGCATCAGCCTTATCAGCTGAATTCCTCCCTTTTTACCTATGGCCCAGCAGCAGAGAAACTTGCTGCAGAAAAGGAGGCAGCTGAAAAGCTTGCTGCTCAAAAAGCAGCTGAAGCCCAGGCTCAGGCTCAGGCTCAGGCTCAGGCTCAGGCTCAGGCTCAAGCTCAGGCCCAGGCCCAAATTCAAGCCCAAGCATTAGGTCCTCCAAATCAAAACCAGCAAATGGCATATAACCAAGGTCCTCCCCCTTATGGTTTTATGCCACAACAGGCCCAGCAACCCTACGGGGTGGGTGGTCAGTCACCAATGCAAGATGGCCTTTACCACCAAGCCCCTCCTAATGCATATCAGCCTGCTCTTAATTCTTATCCACAACATCCTCAGCAGGTCCCATATCAACAAGAATACAACCCCCAACAAGCTTACCAACAGCCTCCTTTAAACCCTTACCAACAAGCACCAAGCCCTCCTTACCAACAGCCACCCCCACCCTCCTATCAGACCAGTCCTAATGCAGTATATCAAGCTGGACCTGTACTGGCTTACCAACCAGCCCCTAGTTCTTATGTTGTGCCATCTTACCCAGTAGCAGCAAGGGCTGACTCTGCCTCAGGAGGCAGTATTATTGCTGCCCCAAAGCCCAAATTTTCAGCCAAGAAGAGTGCTGCCCAGGTGTGGAAGCCAAGCACTCCTGAAAAATAGTTATGTTGTAGTGATTTTTTTCCAGTGTTGTTACCTTAGGACAACTAAGCTATGATCCAGATACTTTATGTAGAGCAGAAACATACTTCCAAACAAAAATATTGTGTTACAACCAACTTTTTAAGATCTGCCAACACTATCTCACGACCAATTCGTACTGTATGTATTTTAAGAATTCGTATGAATTCGTACAACCTCACTCGTACGTTTTTGTACGATTTATTTAGACCCCAGTGACGGGTAGGTTTAGGGGTGGGGTTAGGTGTAGGTCAACCGTACAAATTCATACGAATTGTGCAATTAGTAAAATACAAACGATTTATCAAAAATCATATGTATTTGCATGAGTGAGGTCGTACGAATTCATACGAATTAGCCACCTCATAAAATATGTATGAATTGCCGTGAGATCGGGTTGGATCTGCCAGAACAGAACAGATAAGGGCGAGGACAGAATTATATCACATGGTGTTTTTACAGAAGAATGTTCTGCCAAGTACTTTATACAAATATTTTTATAGACATGGCCTGCTACAGGTAAGACAAGAATGTACTTAGTCAGCTTAGACTTAATTTTGGTCAAAGGGAATCAGTGTTGAATGAGTTTGAGAAGAGAAACACAAATGCTTAATAATGAGGGAAATATTCGGATAGGTGAAAAAGTGACAGAGATGCATAATGGTCTGTTATGAGGGCTACTGAGTAACTGATTTGGAATAGAACTTAAGGATATAATCCTTAAAACCAAACCAACACTATATAATCATATTACAACACCTCAGTGGACAGACAGAAATAAATACAGTCCTATGATAGTTGGAATATGCAAGTAAACAGTATATTAACTATTTCTGGCAGAGCCAACAGTGCAAGGAGATACTGTATAACACAGAGACAGAATGTATTACGGTGGTTATTTTATGTAGTGAAGTTCAATCATCTCTCACCTTCTGAGAAAAAAAGCATTGTTATATTTCTAAATTGTAATTAATGGTTCAAACTTTCTTCAAAACTGAAGAAATGAATGTACTCAGTATATGAGTTTTTTCAAGTAGGTTGAATAGTGTCAATATTTTAATGTTTAACAGCTGGTACATAGTTGGAGAGCTCTTAATTTTTACGTTTTATGAAAAGAAGTAGATTTTGTGTAATTTCTAGTTTATTTTTGAGGAAGAAATTTATGTTCAGCTTTTTTTTAAATTTATTTTATTTTAATTTTTTGCTTCAGTATTTTTTCAGCAGTTCTACTGGAATAAACAGATATAGGAAGTCAATCAGTTTTAAAAGTTGTAATTTTTAGTTTGATTGCTGTCTTCTGTTCTTTTTAGCTGTCTTTTGTTCATTTCTTTGTGTGATGTTTTCTTCATAGTACACTATTTGTAAAATGTACCACAGTGCCATTAAAATTACTGTCTTCAGTTTTGTTTGTTTGCTTTTGCATGTACTTCACTCACTTCCATCTTTACAATCATGCATTTTCTTGCACCTCTTACTATTCTCTGCTTTCGTATTCCTTTTGAAAATCATTTTCCTTATCTTTTAGTAGTAGATTCATTGTTAAATAAGGTAAGTATAATATTGACAGCCATCACTATTCATATTCATATTTGTAAATACAGTTACTTATAAGTAAATACAGTTATCTGTGATTGAAAGATTAAAGAGAAGATTACATTTAACATCAGGTCATTTTAGATTGCGTACATCCATATATTTTTGTAGGTGTATATGAAATTATTTTCTATTATTATTTTCATCCTATTTGGTCTTATATGCATGAGAGTAATTATTGTCTGCATGGAAAAAATAAATCGTTTCCTAAATAAGAATGCCTAAAGGCAAGCTAGGGTATGAGTATAGTTCTAAATTTGGGCCTGTATTGCATCATACTTTTCAGGAGCTAAGTAAGACATACTTCATAATTGGGGAAAAGTGGAAATGATATGAATGAATGCCCTGCAAGGCCTACTGCAGGAGCTATATTTGGAGAAATGTGATCTCTGGTCCCATGATTTGAAATGTGGGAGAGGAGAGCACTTCGCTTTACGGCACCTGTCACTTTTATATCGCTTTAGACTGATTTATTTATATTTTTAATAAAACATAAGTGTCAAAATGAAATATGTGCAACATCTAAATGATACTCATATTTGTCAATATTAAGTCAGACATTACTGGAATTAAAAACTTAAATAATGAAACTATTATTTATGTAACATATTAGCAATACAGGCTTCTTAAAACAATACATTACATTTTTATTGTACAAAATAAATGAATTAATCTTTTTTAACAGATATAGTACATATTTTTTCACATGCATTGTTCTTGGTCAACTTGGAATTTCTTTTTTTGTTTGTTTGTTTTGTTTTGTTGTTTTTTTTCCAAACTACTGCACTACAAATTCACTGAAACTGATGTTATCATTAGTGTATTCCATATTTTTAGCACATAATATCACATTCTTTGTTTTTCGAAAAGCAAAAGTGTATAGACAGTTATTCAAAATGCTAATTTTACTCATCTTGCAAAACTAGATTTATCAAATTAATTTTAGTAATAAGTGCCCTGCAAGTTCATATCATAACCAGATGGTGGCAGCACAGCCTTTCTTGTTTAGTGCCACTCGGTTCATTCCATGTGGAAACCTGATGGGAAATTGTCTTTGTGCCCATGGACACATATCAGTGACCCTGACTGTCCCTTGAAAAGCGTTTTGCAACAATGACTTGTTTCTTGCCATCTGATTTAAATGAATTTGTTTGCTCATTTCAGGCACTTAGGAGCTCATCCTTGTCCCCACCAGTCAGACTTTCAGCAGCGGGTCTCAACTCAAGGTTTGTTTCATCTTCTCCATCACCCAGACCTGCATCCCAAACCACTTCCGTTCAGCCACCAGTGGGACAGATTGGCCGGATAGACAGGGGTCAGAAGCCGCTCACCCCCTGGGAAGCTGCCTCACGCCACCCACTGGGGCTCGTGGATGAAGCCTTTACATTTCTGGACATTCAGCAGTCCATTGCCTCCAACCTGCGCTATGCCGCTAAGAGTAAGCTCTTACCTGAGCCTCCGGCCGGGTGGAAGGCAAAGGTCGCTTATGAACCTCCGCCGAAAAACCCTAAAGACAGTTTAAGTCAATCACCTTTGACTTTTCTGTTCCCAACCAAGAGCACAGCGTCGGCACCAGCTGGTCCCGTCCCATACGGATCACCCTTTAGACAACCCCAAAGGTCAATGACAGAGGCTAATCTTGGGCCTTCACAGGGAGATCCTCATAGACTGAGACTCTATAAAGCCAAAGATAGCAGTACTTGGAGACGTTGAAGGAGAGCCGGGAAATATGTAAGTGAAAGTGAAATTCAAATGGGAATGAATTTTGTTGGAAAATGAGTAAAGTACAATTATGTTGGCTACTATCGAACAAGAAAGACAGAGAAGTTGATGTTGCACAGTGAGGGTCTATGAAAGTCAGAAGATGATACGAGAAGTTGCGTTTATGAAGATTATTAGTGTTACAGCTTGCGTTTGAAATTCACACTTACAATAATCACTTATTTTGATCAGTGAATATGCATCCCCTTGTGAAAAAGAAGTACACTTAAGCATATTTGACTTCTTTAAAAACATTACAAATCTTACTGTTCAAAAACTTTTGTGTGGTAGTGTATATACTTATATACTATATATAAGTGCAAACTGAATGTAATATTTTGGACACCTAACTGCATGCAAATTGAAATTAAATGAAAATGTAGTTTAAAATTTTTATTAAATGCAGTTAGCTGAACTTTAAAGTGCTTTTTTGACCCAAGTAAGTAGGATGATCTTAAAAGTGTACTTAAGTGTGTTAAGAAACACAGTCATGAACATGCACTCTTTTAAGTAGACTTAAGAGGCCTTTTATTTCAGTAACATAATAATATCTACAAGTACAGTTTTTTAAAAATATACTTTTAAGATTTGAAGTGCACTTCATTTTCACAAGGTTCATGCATTCAGTTTTAAAGTGTTGCACTAATGAATGGGGCAAAGTGATTGTGCATGATATTAAATACATGCTAAAGAAATAACAAAATATAGATCTTCATAGTATGTAAATGTAAATGCTAGTGTGAGACACATTTCAGCATATTTAATCACAAATTAACTGCAAATTTTAAATTACAGCGTAAAAATAATTCAATATCAGTTGTTTGTTCTAAAATTAGAGAGAGAAAAACTAATTTTGTTTGTGTGCTACAAAGCTATTAAGCAGAAACTGTTGAATCAGTGACAGCCGTACTTGTTACATAAGCTTCACTTTAAAAGATTAAATCATTCTTTAGTGACCCGGCCTGACCCTTCACCACACGCCCTGTTGCACCAGATTCACTTAAACTAATTCAATCTCCGTTTTGCTCTTAAATGCATAAATAAATAAATAAATAAATAAATAAATAACTGAACATTCCTTACAAGTATTGTGCTGTGAATGATGTCACAAATTACTTTTTTTTTGTCTGTGAGGTTTCATATGTGACAATG